>CM024684.1:25219961-25671304 GCA_014182735.1 Corymbia maculata | reverse complement strand
AATGTAAGATAAGCTAATAGACCACACAAGCCTCCCAAAAAGCTTCAAGAATAAAGGCTTGATATTTTAATGCACGAGCTACTTCTAAAGCGTGTCTATGCTTACACTCAACAATTCCATTTTGTTGTGAAGTGTAAGTACGAGAACTTTCATGAAGCCTCAGAAGATAGGGAATTTGATGCACCGAAGTAAAGAATTCATGTTCATTATCGCACGAATGCGCTAGACGTATTTATTGAATTTATTTTTGACTAAATGAATGAAATTCAATAAGTGAGTAAAGGTTTGAATTTTCACTGCATGAAGTATACCCAAGTTGCTCATGAATAATTATCAACAATTGTAAGGAAGAAACGGAACTATCACGATGAGGGGTATGATAAGGACCTGCAATATCCATATGGAGTAAGGAGAAAGGTTTATCAGCCCGAGACATAGGAAATGGTGCCCGTGATTGCTTGGTTAGAGGACATACTGGGGCATTTAGGATGCTTAAATCGTGCACTATGACCCGATCTCTAATGAAAAGGAGATTTTTATTCTTATTGATGGCATTACAAGAAATGCTTTTATTTAATGAATGTAAATCTTCAGAGAGTCAATCTAGAAATATAATCCTTGTGCAACACTACCCAAGCTCATCATTTTGCCGTACCTGATCGGCATGGGAGGAATTATTTGCCGTACTTTTTAGAAAACGGATAGCATTTTGAAGGAATGTATAAGACATCTAAGCCAAGATGAATAGTTCCAATCTTGGTAACCGTGATGACATTTCCATTTGGAAGACTTATTGATATGGGAGCCTTTGTTTCTCTCTATCCATATGAGAAAATAGATGCTTATGATATATTATGTGGTCACTAGCCCCCGTATCGATTATCCATGCATCAACCGAAAAGAATTTTCCTTGTTAAGAAAAAATACATGAGAATCCTGCACCTTCATCACGGTTTTGAGCTGATTTTAGAATTTGAACAATATGTCAATATTGATCCCGAGTAATTGTCCGATGTGCCCCATCAATCCTTTGTGTGGATACCTTGATAAACCGAAGATTCTTTTTCTTTAATTTTTTTGTGGGTTTCCCCATGTAATTTCCAACAGGTATCAATGGTATGATGAGGACGCTTACAATACTTATAATATTTATTTTTGGATTTACCATTTTGCTCATTTACCTTTTTTGATGACGTGGCACCACGTGATTCGAGGATCCCTTATAAAATAGGTGCTGACGTGGCCTGGATATAGGCCCTCGACCCGATCGAATAGATGGACGATCCAGGCCGGGCCCATCCAAGTGTGCGACGATCTAGAGTTGTCCATCCATGCGCAATGATCTGGGCCATTCATCATGGTCCACCGATCCGGGACCATCCAGCTCCATCTTCGATCTAGGCTTTGATGATACGCGACGATCCCAGCCGGTCTCCTCAGGCGGAACACCCTAGGGTTTTCTTCAGTTTTTCTGTCCGCAAAGAACAATAGAACCCATTTTGAGCTTGGGTTTCCTTCAACAATCCCGCCACCTCCTCCGACGGTGCCCTTGCCGGAGCCAACACTAGGAGGAAACACGGCGAGGCTCATCCCTTCTCCTCCTTGAGTCTATTCATCGTGGTAAGTCGTTGGTTTTCCTCTCCTGAACAACCAATTGAAAAATCCGATCGAGTGGCAAATGGAGGGTCCATTGCGAGAATCTAAGATCGAAAAACTAGAGAAGGACTCGTTTTAAGACAAGTAAAAATCTTGTAGCTTTCCCGTTTTTTTTAATTTCTTTGTACTAATTCAATGTGCTTTCCTGTCCTTGCAGTGCTCCGATCGCCCTCGAGCTTATTCCACGTAAGGTAAAGGCAAAGTAAAGCAATTGGTAAACTATAAGGTTCCCTTGCTTCATTTTTAGGGCTCGCTTTTATTGTGAAAAGTTTCACCCTGTCAGCTCACCCATGCATCTCGCAAAGTCAGTCCTGCACGCGGCGTTTCCCATCGGTGGGAGCCCAGCCGCAACATCGAGGATGAGGCAGCTGGTCGATCTAGGTACGCACTCACTGATTGCACCTCCTCCAATGCTCCGATTGCGTTCATCGGTCGAAAGGGGATGGTTTCTATCAAGAAACCGTCTTATCCTGTGACGAGTGTCCGTTGAAGATCCCGAGCCTAGGTATTGTAGTTGTCTTGGCCAATTAGTTGTAGGTTGATGAGGGTGGAAGTTCCGCCTGTTGACCAGCTGAGGTGTAGAGGGGATTGCCACTGGGACAACCGCCACCGATGAGAAGGGGATACTACAAACCCGGCGGCGGATGAGTCGGGTAGGGATTCATTCCCCCGATTCGGAATGGATCCGGATCCGGGGTTTGTGACCCGGACTCTGGCTGACCCAAAACATTAGTCGAGCTGCCCTTGAGACGGGCTAGCTTCCGAGACCTAAGGTGGGGCTCGTCCCTCCAAGGCTCAAGTGGGTTGATCTCCGAGGCCCAAATGGGCTTCTCCTCCTTGTGGATATTGGACTCACATTGCCCCGATCTCAAGGCCCTACTAGGCTTGGACAGATACCAATGGAATGTAAGAGGCCATTGAATGGGCCCAATGATTTGGCCTGAAGTAGAAAAGTGGCCTTGATTGGATGCAACAATATCCAACGGCAATGTGGGCTGTTCTCGGGGGAGTTTCCCGCTGAGGATTTTCGAGTATTTGTCATGGCAAATTTGAATTCCTAATCACTTTTGTTGATTTGTTTTGCGGTGATGAGGAGCCAACAACTCTTCGTAAAAGAAACGAAGGCACTTGAGAATTTATAAAGCTAGGTCAAGAATGAAGGCTCTAATACCATGACAGAAGAGAGGAGAATTGGGAAAATGTATTATGTGTATGCAAATTGAAAATGTACAATTACAAGAATCTATTTTATAATGTAAGAATGAAAGAAGAAAAGGAAATAATATACAATGAATCACAATTCCTATTCACGAAATCAATTAGAATCAATTCCACCGTCAGGATCAATTATATCTTCAACAACTAATCTTAATTAAATTTAACTAACCATTTAATCCAGATTAGTCCTAAACTAATATGTCCCTAATCGAGATTAACACACCAATCAAGAGATTAAAGCGTTAATTATTGGTTTGCGGCGGCAACAGCATGGGCACGATGGCAGCGGCAAGGGCAATTCATGGCTACCAGGTAAGACGGGAATAGATCTCTCGTTAGGGTGCGCTCAATGAGGAGGATACCGAGGGAGAGAGTGACATGGACGGAAGCTTAGCTTCCTTGACAGTGAGCGACAGCTCACGACAGTCCTCCAGCGGTGGCGAGGGTGGCGTGAGGTGGCTAGTCGCTGTGGTGATGTGGTGGCCAGCTCGATGGGGAAAGTAGAGACAGAGACACCGAGAGAGAGACCGAGAAAGAGAGAGGGACGGGCGGACTGTGGTGGTGGCTCGGGTGTGGCTTGCAGTGGAGGACAGCGACTTACGAGCAGTCTTGTGTCTCATAATGGCTCTGGCGAATAGGCAAAGCTGCTAGGCGGCTGGTTCGGTGAAAGCATGACCGAGAGAGAGAGGAACTGAGAGGGTAAGGAAGCGGCTGGTGTCAACTAGTGGTGTGTGATTTGACTCACGGAGGCATGTGGGTGAGACGTGGCTACTTGGTGGGCAACGTGAGGTGACGGTGATGGCTGATAATGGTGGCGTGCAGTCAAAACCGAAGCGAGATAGCATAACTAGAGGAAAAGAAGAAGAGAAGAAAAGGAAGAAAGAAGATGGAAGGGGGAGAAAGAAGTGTACATGCAGGTGTAGGGGAGAAGCTGCGCCGGGAGAGAGAGAATTAGAGCCTAATACCATCATTCCTCTGAGCTAGCGTAGTTTTCATTCCCATTTTGTCTCTTGTGCATTAATGCTAAGGGCATTTTGGTCATTTCCAATTTTTGGACACAAACTTGCCCATTTGTCGTTGGGTGAAAAATCAAAAAGCGGGTCAAGGAATCTGACATAATGAATAGTAACAGCTTGCAAGATCGTCGGGCTCAGTTTAGGCCAAAATTGGAATTGGGTTCGAAAAATAGGCTTGGAAATTGATCAAACTTGGTGTTGGGCCCACTTTGGGCTTGCGTGGGGCCCAATGCCCTACCTGGCCCATTCTCTCATGCCTTCAACTTCGGCCGGTTAAATCCCTTTTCCAATGTTCTAGAGTGAACTAACACTTTTGGGGATTAATGAGGCAATATCTAGCATTTTAGTTTTGATGTCCCAAAAAACTCGATACTTGAGATTGGATTAAATCATGGCTAAGTTCAATCGGTTTGCAAATTTAGTACGTTTCATACGAACGGATGGCTTTTAGGAGTTACGCATATTCAACCCATGGTTAAAATAATATTAATCTACATTTAAATTTCATCAATTCATGGATGACTTTGGTTGTCATGTAATTGCAAGAAATCGATTGCTTGACTCTCGTCAATCTCTATGGTTGAACTTGTCAATCCATGATCGACTTCTTTGGTTGCATATACTTGAATCCTTAATAGCCTTTCCTCTTTGGTTAGTATCTCATGAGTGATCGGTTTAGAGCGAGATTTAACTAATAATGCATTGACAAAATAATCATTCATATATTTCAAAATAGATTGAAAATTTAGAACATGACATCATGATCCTGAGAAAAGTGATGCCATTTATGCTTGACAGATATTTCTATCCGACTCGCTAAGCCTCGCCTCTCTCACTTGAGGTCTGTCTCATCTTATATTAAACCGACGGTAGGTCACCAATCATTGAAATAATTTTTCGCTTGTTGAGTTGATGCTTATCCTTATATTGAAGAAAATATTCTTGCGAACTTTTTGGAAGTTCAAATTTTTGCTTTGTCACTTGTATTTTTCAACATTATGACAAATTGCACACTTTGTTAGAGCGGCAATACGAAGTAGTGTCGTTTGAATGACACTTAATCCATGCCAATATGATAGTTGCTCAAAAGATGCACTTATTATCTCTTGATTATTATTAAATTAAGCTTCTTGTTTAAACATTTTGGTATGAGTTTGCGATAAGGATAGCACTCCCTACTTTATAGGTTGTTGTATCATATAAGGATAGTATTCCTAACTTCGTGGGTGAAGCTCAGCGGCTTTATTGATCAATGATTTTGCACATTCATGAAAGTTTGTTATAATCTAGCTACATTTTGCTCATCTATTGTTTTAGATTTTCGTACTAGTGGTGTCTTCTGTGTGATACAACGCAGCATGAGAATATCATTGCCTTTCTTTTCTCTTCTTTTTGTGGATGAAAATCGATCGATTTGGTTTACCCAAAAATGTTATCATTTCACCTTTGGAGACATTTCTATCAAGTGGGCACTCAATAAATGAGCAAACTAAGAATAATGAATTCATTTCATGTCAAGTCAGTTAGTTTGATGCTTATTGGATAAGCTCAACATTATTTCTTATAAAACCGACTCGATGTATGCCAATTACAATACACGAGAGAAATAAAACCATTGTAAGAAAAACGTAGTTACTTTATCCGATAAGTAGCTTATGGTCGATCGAGAGAGAGAGAGTTTGTGATAATGAAATACTTTGCATTACTCTAGGACAAAAAATGAAAAAGCTCTGTCAGACTCATTGAAATAGATACATTCTTTATCTTTTTCCTCCTCTTAAAACTATATAATGAAATATTGTAAAAATTAATTTCACATGACAAGTGCATGACACTAGACTAAGACTTATGTCATTTATAGTTAGATCAAACAGAGAGAGTTTGCGATAATGAAATTCTTTTTGCATTACTCTAGGACAAAAAATGAAAAGGCTCTATCGACTCACTAAAATAGATACATTCTCTATCTTTTTCCTCCTCTTAAAACTATGTAATGCAATATTGTAAAAATTAATTTCACATGACAAGTGCATGACACTAGACTAAGACTTACGTCATTTATAGCTAGATCAAACGGAGAGAGTTTGTGATAATGAAATACTTTGCATTACTCTAGGACAAAAAATGAAAAGGCTTTGTCAGACTCACTAAAATAGATACATTCTCTATCTTTTCCTCCTCTTAAAACTATATAATGCAATATTGTAAAAATTAATTTCACATGACAAGTGCATGACACGAGACTAAGACTTATGTCATTTATAGCTAGATCAAATAGAGAGTTTGTGATAATGAAATACTTTGCATTACTCTAGCACAAAAAATGAAAAGCTCTATCAAACTCATTGAAATAGATACATTCTCTATTTTTTTCCTCCTCTTAAAAGTGGCCCGGACCCCGGGCACGTGTAAATTAGTTTTTCAAGACATGTCATATGATCCCTTTTCCGGCCCCGAAACCAATCTAGATGGTGGAATTCTCCGGACCGCCTTCTTGATTAAGAAAAGGACAAAAGAAGAAGAATTTTCTAGAAACCCTCATTAATGTTATTGGATAAGGCTTATCATTTACTTTTCAAAGGTCATGATGGTGGTCAAAAATATCTTGAGGGCTATGATGGAGATGGATTACACATGGCCCAATCGGAAGGCGACACCCAAACCTTTATCATGAGCATATAGAATTTTAGAGACTTAGTTGGCAAGTTAGGTGACTCCCTAGTCAAACTTCCATAAATGCCAATAAATGAGGGGAAACAAGTGGGCCAATAGGAAAGTGAAAGGCGAGCCATCGTCAATGACGTCTACTCATCAGACCACCAAGTAGAATATTTAGCCATGCCTGGTCATCCGTAGGTGCAATTATTGAGGAAAATAGGCTTACCACTTAAGGATTCTAGGCAGGCCACTTGGAAAGAGAGGATTGGACGGTTAGAAATGCAATGATGAGCTCGGGGACTATAAATAGGAGAAGCCTCTCCTCCTCCCTTATCATTTGCACCATCCTCCTCCTTCCTCTTTCCTCCTCCCTTGGCGCCCTGTTCTCCTCACGCCCACTCTCTCCTTTAATTTTCAAGGAAGCCGCTTTCTCTCTATCAAGTAGCTTCTCTAGTCTTGTGAGGTTTGTCAAGTAAGTAGAATCTCTTACTTCTCCCTAGTATGATCATTTCTATCATGAGAACTAGACGGTCTTCTCTTGTTGAATCGTGATTGTATGGGAGATTATGTGTATATTGGTTCATACGTGAATCTTATGCATGTGCGTGATTGTTTCACGACCGAGATGATGCCATGGTTTGTCATTGGTGGTCAACGCAAGTTGGGAATGCCCAAAAGCCATAAAGCTTGAGTCGGCAATGAAGTGTCGGAACTCAAGTCTTGCGCGGTACGAGGATCGCCCAAGGCCACGAGGTCTTGGATCGACATCAAGACATGCCGATTCCTAGTCTTGTTTGGTACGGAGATCACTCAAGCCCACAAGGTCTTGGTTGGCATCGCAAGTATGCCAAGCTCATGTCTTGATTGGTGCAAGATCCTTATTACTTAGCGTTTGAGCCAAACCTCGGACTTAAAATTATTATGGCGTCATTAGACTCGAGTTATAGAAAGCATAGGTACGCATGATTATGTATGAGCATGACGTTGTTATTAAGTCATGAAAGAGTCGGCTTCTAAGGAAAGGATGAGAACCGGCATAAGTGATGCATTTGTGAGATCACCCCATGGAAGATGGGAAAGATGATGATACCCCCACAACGGATGTCCCGAGTAACACCCGGAAGCCTCGTAAAAGCTGGCCCCGACAAGCCTCTGGTCGGAGTTGAGAGGGCCTAGTTGAGTCGGGGACAACGCCAATCGGTACCCCCACAACGGGATGTCCTGCAACCCCGAAGCCTCGGGAAGCTAGCCCCGAAAAGTCTCGGAAGAGTCGAGAGGGCCTGTTGAGCCAAGACGATATTGATGTAGCTAGTATTAACACCGAGACGGGGTTGAATAGGTGTAGAGGAAGTTTACGCGCAAGTAATATCGATCTATTGCAATCAACAAACAGAAATTAAATAGAGAGTAGAGAAGATTGCAAACACAATTTATAGTGGTTCGGCTTTAGACAAGTCTACGTCCACTCTCCGGGCGATCGCCAATAGGCTGGATTTTACTATATGATTAAAGGTGATTACACACTCTTGAGTGTTAGCACTTGGTGATGATATGTCTCACAAAGTCACTATTTTTGGTAATTCACTAGGATCACTCGGTTACGCTCTTTTTCAGACAACTAGTGAAGAATTAAATCAGCCTTGGAATATATTTATCCACCCTAGTCTCTTAGGTCTCATCCTATCCTTGTATACTCTCCAAGCCACACTCGACCGTTGGCTCTTTCCTTGAGAGTTTTCTCTTTCATTTCCTGGACAGACTTTATAAGGAAAGTCTTTTTGACCGTTTGAGGTAGATTGGATCCCCTTGGATTCTGTTCGTCTATACAATCAGAATCCGGGCTTCCATAAGTATTCTATTCTTCTTTGGAAATTGTCCGTTGATTGATCCCGCCAATCGGTTTGATACAAATGAATCAATATAAATAAAGTAAGTGAAATACTTGACCGTTGGTGATTTTATCCTATAGGTTCATCTTAAGTCGATGGTCTTAAGTTCTGAATTTGTCTAGATTTTCGGTTTGGTTCGTTCAGACTTAAAATCTCAGTCTGGTTCGTTCAGACTTAAATCTCAGTTTGGTACGGTCAGACTTAAATCTTAGTCTGGTACGGTCAGACTTAAATCTCAGTCTGGTACGAGTCTTCCGTTTGCTTCATCCAGACTCAGAGACTTTCTATGCTTCTTTTGTCTCCGCTTTATCCAGAGACTCATAAGCTTTCCATTATCTGCATAGCGGCTTGTGCGTTTTCACTAAGTTACTCAATAAACACGTTAGTAGCCTTTTGATTTATTTTGCCATCTTCAAAAACATCATAAGGGATTTCCTAACAATCTCCCCTTTTTGATGATGACAAAACAATCTCTGAATATGCAGATGTGCAATTATGCTTTTTAAATATATTGATAAATCAAAGCATCATAAGCACATAATGCAATCTCCAAAATTTTATATACATATTTTTCTCCCCCTTTTTGACATAATCAAAAGCGATAACAATGCAAAAGGGTGTCACGTGAGAATAAATTCACATAATATCTTTAAAAATATATGAGGCATGAAACACAAACTTTTAAAGATATCATGTTGATACGAATATAAAGAATATTCAATATAGCTCATATATATCAACAAAAATTTGCCAATGATCACGAACTTTTTGTCTTAATAAATGATAATATAATTAAGTGATCTGCTAATGACAAAAAGTGATGGAAATTGATGATATACTAACCGAATTATGTAAGACACAATTTACCTTTTCTTACCATAATAATCAATGTCAAGATCAATTCAAAAAAATCTGCCATATTTGATCAATGCTCCCCCTCAATTTGTTGCATTTTCGAAATGATCACGATTCTCCATTTCTTTTTATATTTACTTTCTCCCCCAAGTCTTCATGACAGTATTTGCGATAATACTTATCGTGGCTTGTGCATGTTCAACAAAAATGCTGTCCATTTATTTCCTTTGTAGAAACAACGACTGCACTATGCTCTTGCTTTTGAAATTTGAGGTAGAAGTTTGTTTTCTCCAATCAAGCTTGCCTCAAATTTAATCTGTACAAACTTAACAAACTTTTTGCACAAATGCACTTTCAATAATTTGTGAGAATTTTGTGCAATGAGTTGAGCTTTCGAAAATAGTATAAAATCTCCATAATTTGGATCAAGCTTTCCCAACCTCATATGGAAAGATTTTTGCCACCTGCAAATCCTTGCAAAATAAATAATAATCTTTGCAAATTATAGAAAATATCACGTACATACCTTCCTTCAATTTGCGGATCAAACTTGCCGATATAAAATATCTTCTAAGATTATAGCAAGTGAATCCCAAAATACAACAATATCTTTCAAGATTAAAGGGATTTCCCTAAGCATAAATTTCAAAAAGATATTATTGATGCAATATGCAAAAAACGAAGTAGAATTTTTATCACGTGCCAAATCAAGTAATAAAAATGTGTAATATCTGATGAGATTTTTGCAATATAAATCACACGTGAGTCATCGAAATCATCTTGAACCATAAAAAATTTGTGTATAATTTTGGAAGGCAAGATGATAAAGATGGAATATTTTATTGTCCTTTACCCAATGTATATATTTATATATACCATTGATTTAAACATATCTCATCAATCATCGCTTGAGATATTCTTCTGATTGCCCAATGATTTGCATAGATTTTTGCAATCATTCTTCTTTTGTAAAATTTCCTGCAGCAAGCTCTTTTCTTTTTGGTATCCATGAATTTGGATCCTTCTTTCACGTTAGAGTACAAATAGGAAATCTTCAAAGATACTCAAATATTCATTCCACGCTCGACACAAAAGAGAATTCAAGGGAAAATATCTCGCATGATAATATCTCATAAAATAGAATTTCTCTTTGCAAAATATAACAAAATGAGATAGCATAAAATCCGATCAAATAATCATGATTATCTCTAAGCAGGATACTAAATTAATCACACGTATCAAATTCCAACTCACAAAACTACCAAAAATATATCACACTATTCTTCCTTCAATATAACCAATTATATAATATAATTATTATAAAATTTGAATCAACCAAAGCATAAAAGAACATTATGCACAAACAAATTCTCACTTCCTTACCTTTATTACCTGCAAGAAAACAACTTATCTTTTCTTTGGTACCCAAATGAATTTGGGTCCATTTCGGTTAGAGGAAGCATCAAATTTCCAATTGACTTGACTTGGATTTCTTCCAAATCAAGTAGACATTGTTGCTTAAAGTGATTATGATCACCACAATTCGAGCAATTAAAATATTGAGATCCAATAGGCTTCACAAATTGCTTACCAAAATGACTTCGATAATGGTGGATCAAAGGTTTGTGCCGCAATCTCCCTTTACTTTTGGAAAATCATTATTGATCTCACCGTCCTTCTCATAACCGAGACCAGATTTGTTGTAGTACAGCATTTGTATGGAGAGGACATGCCCCAATGTCTTTGAGCCAATAGAAAATTTCTTGCAAATTTTTGGAATTTCTTCCTTATAGGAATCATTTTCCTTTTGCAAAAAATCTTTCTCTTCCTTAACAAAAGAATTCTCCTTTTCTAGCTCAACGATCCTTGTCTCATTTGTAGAATTCTTCTCTCTCAATTTAGAGATATTCTTCAACGCTTTCTTATGTTATGCGCATAACTCTTCAAAAGGATCATCATTATCAAGAATAAGATTTAAACATGTTACCTTGTCTTCTTCAAATTCAATGCCCGCCATTAAGCATAAATCCTCATCATCGCTAGATTCACACTCGATGTCGCTCTACATCTCGGCTTTCTTTGTGGATTTCTTCCCTTTCAAATTGCTTCTTTTTCTCACAAGATGTTCAGATTTTGATCAACGACCTCATCTCCTCATCGTCATCCTTTTTATCTTCCTCAAAATCTGCCTCATTAAAATCAGCATTAGATTTTAAAGCAATTAACTTATTACCTTCTAGATTTTCATCATTTATACGTTCCGCTTCATAAGATTGCAAAGTTCCAATAAGTTCATCAACAGATATAAAGGCGAAATCCTCAACGTCTCGCGGATTGAAGTCTTGACATTGTTCCAATCCTTCGATAATCCTCTCAAGAGCTTGTTGACCTTCATTGGTCCTAGGACAGGTTGTCCTTGATATGCAAGCCCATTTACTATATCGGTAAATCTGTTGAACATATCTCCTATGGACTCCCCCTGTTTCATCTTGATGGATTCATGTTGACCAAGTAAAATATTTACTTTGGTCTCTTTTACACGATCAGTCCTTCATAGGTAACGTGCAACCTATCCCATACTTCCTTCATTTGTTTCACAAGAGGAAATTCGATTATACTCATTAGGAGATAAAGCACGAAAGAAAGTAGATAGCCTTTGCATCTAAAGCTTCTCTTTTTGTTATCTCTTTTTTGAGATAGAGTAATAGATGATTGAAGCGTTTCGCCATCCTCTTTTCTAGTAGATGCCGATAACATTAGGATTGATTCCTTTCTCAACAACATCCCATTCCAACGAGATCCTTAGATCTTAGGAATGCCTTCATATTGTTTTTCCGGACATTGTACTCTTTCCCATCAAAGTAAGGTGGTCTGGTGATGCTTTGTCCTCAATCGACTGGTGCAAAAATACTAGCCATGAAAGATCTTTAGCTCTGAAGTAATAAACACTTCAAGATACTGAGCACGAGACTCTGATACCAATTGATGTAGCTAGTATTAACACCTAGAGTAGGGGTGAATAGGTGTAGAGGAAGTTTACGCGCAAGTAATATCGATCTATTGCAATCAACAAACAGAAATTAAATAGAGAGTGTAGAGAAGATTGCAAACACAGTTTATAGTGGTTCGGCTTTAGATAAGCCTACGTCCACTCTCCAAACGATCAGCCAATAGGCTGGATTTCACTATATGATCAAAGGTGATTACACACTATTGAGTGTTAGCACTTGATGTAAAATGATCTACACGAATGCCGGTTATGCTTAAGTACGAATGAGATGTGTTATGTGTTAGCCGACATGTGAGTAAGTGAAACCCTTGTATATGTGCTCAAGTATGGGTGATATATGTTTATGTGTTAGTCGATGGTTAAGTAAGTAAAGCCCCTGCATTAGTCATGACATTGTATGTGAGCTGCAATTGATCTGCCATCGACACTGTCTGCATGAGTTGCTCTGACTAGTCGTTAATGAAGGGATATCGCGCTAGCCGAGGGTAGAGGTTTTACTTATTGAGTTTCCCCAAAACTCACCCCTTTACCTTTACAGGTCGATAAGATGGCTAATCCTCCTCCTGTATGTTTTGGTCTACCGATGAGAATAGAAGGGTTGACTGTAGACGTCATA
This sequence comes from Corymbia maculata, assembly GCA_014182735.1. Taxonomy (NCBI): domain Eukaryota; kingdom Viridiplantae; phylum Streptophyta; class Magnoliopsida; order Myrtales; family Myrtaceae; genus Corymbia; species Corymbia maculata. The sequence goes on along the minus strand of CM024684.1, from coordinate 25,658,386 downwards.
CACGTCGAAGCAGGGATAACGTACTGGATTTATACCTCAACTGTGTGGGTTCATGAGGGACAGGATGAATTGGTCCCTCACCATTACGAGGCATGGTACGTCTGGTCAGACGATGAAATGAGGAGAGGGCGACCAAGAGAGGAGGAATGAGGAAAATGGTGCAAATGGTGAGGGAGGAGGAGAGGCTTCTCCTGTTTATAGTCCCCAAGCTCATCATTGCATTTCTAACCGTCTAATCCTCTCTTTCCAAGTGGCCCGCCTAGAATCCTTAAGTGGCAAGCCTATTTTCCTCAATAATTGCACCTAAGGATGACTAGGCATGGCTAAATATTCTACCTGGCGGTCTAATGAGTAGACGTCATCGACGATGGCCCACCTTTCACTTTCCTATTGGTCCACTTGTTTCCCCTCATTTATTGGCATTTATGGAAGTTTGACCAGGAAGTCACTTAACTTGCCAACTAAGTTTCTAAATTTCCATAGGTTCATAATGAGGGTTCGGGTGTCGTCTTTCGATTGGGCCATGTGTAATCCATCTCCATCATAGCCCCAAAGATATTTTTGACCACCATCATAACCTTTGAAAAGTAAGGATAAGCCTTATCCAATAACATTAATGAGGGTTTCTAGAAAATTCTTCTTCTTTTGTCCTTTCCTTAATCAAGAAGGCGGTCCGGAGAATTCCACCATTTGAGTTGGTTTCGGGGTCGGAAAAGGGATCATAGTACATGTTTCGGAAAACCAATTTACATGTGCCCAAGGTCCAGGCCACATACCCCAAATTCGCCCAAACCGCTTCCTTAGGTGGTTGGTTGGCCCTAAGGGTCGGCCCTATGGTCGACACAATGGTCGGCCCTTGGGTTGGCACAGTTGGCTCTGGGCAGCTCTAGAATTAGCCCTCGGGCTAGTCCCTAGGCCTCCTACCGAACTTAGTGTGACTTTCCCTCATAATTCGGTCATTGATCCTCGAAATCGGTTCAAGGCCAATTCCAAGGCTACCCATGGCCTAGCACTAAGCCAAGGCACTTATGGACCTTAGGAATTATGACGGAATAGCCAAGTCTACCCCAAGGCTCATTCCGATCAACGCCCGATCCATCCGCATGGTTCATGGCCGGTGCATTACCGATCCATGATCGGACATCACCAATTCAAGATTCATTTCCGGTCACTAAGAATTAAATAGGGAATGATGCACTTTTGGTCGAAAGACGATCACTTTTGGTCAAGTTGGATCGTCCATGTATCGGTGCATAGCCGGGCGGAATCACCCGCGGCCAGGCGCTATGATCGGTCGGATCGACCCATGACCATCCGCCGATCCAAAACCATCCCATGATCAATTCTCATGACCGAAAAATCGTCTTATGAGCTAGTAGTCTGTTCCCATTGGTGTGGTCTATATGCCTTTCATGGCCGATGTCTTGACCAGTTCATGACCGGTCGGTCAATCGGATCATGGCTGATCCTTGATCCTTATCGATCGAACCAATCGATCTATGGCCAACGGCCCGTGGTTGACTCATTCAGGACCTTATTGCCGATTTCATGGGGTCAATTTTTGAGGATGTTACATATGGAAGCCCGAATTCTGATTGTATGGGCGAATAGAATCCAAGGGGATTTGATCTACCTTCAAACGGTCAAAAAGACTTTCCTTATAAAGTCTGTCCAAGAAAGGGAAGACTAATCTCTCAAGGAAAGAGCCAATAGTCGAGTGTGGCTTTGAGAGTATTTAAGGAGAGGATGAGACCTAGAAAACTAGACAGGATTAATATATTCCATAGCTCGATTATGTTCTTCATTAATTGTCTGAAAAAGTGCGAAATTGAGTGATCCTAGTGCATTACTAAGAAGAGTGACTTTGTGAGATATATCATCACCAAGTGCTAACACTCAAGAGTGTATAATCACCTTTGATCACATAGTAAAATCCAGCCTATTGGCTGATCGCCTGGAGAGTGGACGTAGGCTTGTCTAAAGCCAAACCACTATAACTGTGTTTGCAATCTTCTCTACTCTCTATTTAATTTATGTTTGTAGATTGCAAAAGATTGATATTACTTACACATAAAGTTCCTCTACACCTATTCACCCCCTCTAGATGTTAATACTAGTTATGTCAATTGGTATCAGAGCCCTGTGCTCAGAGTTTTGAAGTGTTTATTACTTCAGAGTTAAAGATCCTCTATGGCTAGTATTCTTGCACTAGGTCTAATTGAGGGACAGAGCAACACTCGACCACCATACTTTTATGGTAAAGAGTACAACATATAGAAGAACAAAATGAAGGCAATTCTCAAATCAAAGGATCCATTGGAATGGGACGTAGTTGAAAGAGGAGTTGATCCCAACGCTGAAGCTGGAAAAACCACAAAGAAAGATGATGGGAAAGCAACAGAAACATCAGCTACCATCTCACCATAAGAATTGACAAAGAGACAAACTTTAGACACTAAGGCTATCTACTCTCTTTATTGTGCTTTGTCTCCTAATGAATATAATCGAATCTCTTCTTGTGAAACAATGAATGAAGTATAGGATAGGCTGCACGTTTCCTACGAAGGGATTGATTGTGTTAAAGAGACCAAAGTAAATATTTTACTTGGTCAATATGAATCCTTCAAAATGAAACAGGGGGAGTTCATAGGAGATATGTGCAACCGATTTACAAAAATTGTAAATGGGCTTGCATATCAAGGACGGCCTGTTCCAGGACCAAAGTCAACAAGCTTTTAAGAGGATTATCAAAAGAGTGGAATAATGTGAAGACCTCCATACGAGAAACTCTACGAATTTCACCTCTAACAATCGATGAACTTGTTGGTACCCTGCAATCCTATGAAGTAGAACAAATAAACAAGGAAGTGGAGTCTAGAGGTAAGAAATCTATTGCTCTCAAGTCTAATGTTGATTCTAATGATACAGATTTTGAGGACAAGCTGGACGACGAAGAACTTGCACTACTAATAAAAAAGTAAAAAAGTTAAACAAGAAAGACAGAAAGTTCGATAGCAAGAAGCAAAACAAACAATCTAGACAATGAAGGACAGAGGATGAGGAAAAATATGTCAAAGATATTGTCTGTTTCGTATGCATAAAAAAGGGTCACATAAAACAGAATTGTCCCAAGCTCAAGAAAAACAAAGGAAAATATGAAAAATACAAGAAGGCCCTGAAAGCTAAAACATGGAGTGACACTAAGGTTGAAGACAATGAAGATGAATATGGCAACATTTGTCTAATGGCACATTCGGACTCAGACTTTGGAACAAACTTAGAATCAGACTCAGACTCAGACTCAGACAAAGAGATTGAGGTTAGCCATTTTGATATTCCTATAGAAGTTTCAGATTATATAAATGAGTTGTGTTCTAACTTAAAATCCACTCTAAAAAGGATTTCCTGTTTAAAAAAGGAAAATTACAAGTTGAGTCAACAGAATTATTCTTTGAAAGGAAAATTTGATGATCTCAAAAAGGAATTTTCATAAACAAAGGAAAATCAAGATTCTTTATTAAATGAGAATGAATCTCTCAAAAAGGAATTTTTGGAAACAAAGGAAAATCGAGAGTCCTTGCAAAGTGAGAATGAATCCCTCAAAAAGGAAGTTTTAAATGTTACTACAAAATTTTCTAAAGGATCGAGAACCCTACAACATATACTTTCCATCCAGATTCCTTACTACGATAAGTCAGGACTTGGGTATTATAAGGAAAGTGATTCCTTAATTGATTTTCCTAAGGTCAAGGAGAGAATTAGACAAAGACCTCCTCGACAAGCCTACAATAATCATTTCAAAAAGAATTTTGTAAAACCTATTGGTCGAGACAATCTCAAATGTTCTAATTGTAGAGAAAGAGAACATTTTGAAAACAAATGTCCTAAAGTCTGGAGACCTGTTCAGAAAAAATGGATAGACAAAGCATATACCACTAACTCCAATGGACCCAAGAAAATCTGGGTACCAAAGAAAAAATGAGTATGCGTGTTGATTGCAAGTAAGTTTCAGAAGCAAGAAGAAATGGTACTTGGACAGTGGATACTCAAGACACATGACTGGAGATTCAAGAATGTTCATTAGCTTAGAAAAAGTTAAAGGAGGAATAGTTTCTTTTGGAGGAAACAGTAAGGGAAACATTATTAGATTAGGAACGGTCAAGATTGGAAGTCTAGGCTCCGTTTGTTAACCATTCTATTTCTCTATTTTTCTATTCTTTTGTTCCTTGGAATAGAAAAAGAACAGAATTACGTTTGTTAACGCCAACTGATTTTTCTATTCCCGGAAATAGAAAGTTGTTCCTAGGAATAAATTTGAAGTAGAAATGAGAAGTAGAAAAAAATAACTTCTTATTCCTAAGAACAATTTCTAGAAATTATTTCTTGGGGACTACTCACCGCTTATATAGCAAGCCGCCACCCGCCTATCGCCGTTCGCCCGCCGCCACCGCCACCATCGCCGTGCCGCCACCATCGCCCGCCCGACGGCGCCGCCCGCACCGCCGGCGAACACCGATCTCTACCACCTATCGCCGACCGCCCCCAACCACTTGCCACTGGCCACTAGCCTGCCAATCGCCGTCGTCCTTCACCGGCGACAACAGGGGCGGCGGCCGGCGGTGCATCGGGTGTAGACGGCGACCGGCGGTGGCAGCAATTAGTGGCAGACCAGGGTGGCGGCGACCGGTGACGCACTGGGTGCGGACGACGACTGGCGGTGGCCGGCGATTTGCAACCAGCGATGCACCGGGTGCAAACGACGACCGGTGGCCGGCGATTGGTGACCGGCGACGCACTAGGTGCGGACAACGACCGGCGGCGGTGTTTGCAGCGATTGGCGACCGGCGGCTAGTGGGCGGGGGACGCTAGCGATTGGCGACCGACGGCCACCAACCGGCGTTTGGTGGCTGCTGGCGTCCCCCGCCCATCGGCCGCCGCCCCTGGTCGCCGTCCGCGCCACCGGTCGCCTCTGCACCCGGTGCGCCACCGGTCACTGTCCCTTCAACTTAATTGGTAACTAATGTTTGATTTTTTCTTTCCGTAGATTCATACTTTTTTATCCCGACGTGATCGGGTGCTTGTTGCAAGTTATATTCTGGGAATCCGCATCATGTCGACTCCTTATTCTTTCTAATTGCGTATTATATATCTATGCTGAATCAAGAAGCTACGGAGGTGGCTTGCTGTGGTGGTGGGAGAAGGAGCCCCTGTAGCAGCAAATGGCGTTGAGGCAGCAGAGACGAAAGGCAGGGCCGGAGAATGAGGATTGAAGGCAGCTGCTGTTGGTGGTGGAGGCAATGGCAGCGGCGCGACTAAGGAGGAGGGAGCCGATGCCGTTGCCTTGCGGACAGGTTTTGGCCATCTTCGGTGAGTTGAAAGCGATCTAAGCAAGCTACATTTTACAGAATAGACAGAGAGAGCTAGAGGGGACGAAGGCAAAAACCATGGAGGATAAAAGCATAAAAGAAAAAAAAAATCGAACTCAACAGAACCGCCAACACCTCTAAAAATAGAAGATTTTTAAATCTAACAAAGCATGGTCATAACAAACTCATATTATGTAACAAACAAAAAGGGACTTTATAAGTAAATTTTGTGTTGGGGTTGAAAGTCTATAGTATAAAAAGAGGGATAGAGGCAACGGGTAAATCTGAACTTTTGTAAAAATTTAATTACATTTTTTTTGGGGGGGGGAGGGGAGGGGGGCAGTCGAGTTCTTGAATTTCAATTATTAGTTTCGGCAATGACTATTGTGAAGGAAAGAAAGGACTAATCACGATTTAGTGAAATTTAATGGGTGCTTTAAAAAGTCCGAACACGGAATTTCTCGTACTTCTTTATTTTGTGTGAATAGTACATGATTTCTCGTACATTAATTTTCAAAAGAGCATAAAGTTTCGCCATCCTATGCCAGTGAGGATAATTTAATTTTCTTTGCCTGGAGAAAAAAAAAGCAAACAAGAGAAAGATTGCTGTTCTTTCTTTACATGAAAAGTACGACGCGCCATATAAGCTTGTTGTGATAGGTAATCATATCTAGATTAACTCCATTAAATGCCACGATGGCATCCTATTGGGCCGTTCACATTGAAAGAATAAAATAACTATTTCCTGAAAATTTTAAAAAAAGAGAGTTTGAAATGAAAGGTCAAAAAACAAAAAAAAGAACAAAAGACAAATCTAACAAAAGTAGCTATGAATGAGATCTCTGTCATCCCGGGCACACCCCCATCAGGTTTGAAGAATTGTGGAGAATATGCTGGAGAGTTTTCTTAGTATAACGGTCTTTGGACTATTGTAAGAATATCATATTGTTGTGAACAACAAATTCTTGAAAGAATAAGCCTGACAATAGTTTATAATTATTTATTATTTAGAATTTGTGATTCATAATAGATTATTATTCTTAGAGTAGATTAAAGACCATCACCTAATCATTTCTCTATGTTGGAGGAGGTTTCATGACAGACTTGTTGCAATGGTGCACTTTTTGGCCTCCTTTAGCTGCTTTTAACGGAGACAAAATAATCTTGCTCTTTAAGTGGAAGTACCAAAACAAAGAAGAAACCGAAACGAACAAGACCAAAAGCGAAAGAGCAAATCCAATTTAATCAATTAATGATTTAAGAAGTCCTAGACTCACCTTTTCTTTTCTTTTTTAAATGACCGGTGGCAAGCCACGACTTGCGGGGCCGAGAACGTAGCGGCAAGGGAGGATCACAACCTCACTACAGCAAGGTGGCGAGTTGCCGTGCTAACAAAGATGCATCTACAAAGAATGATATAGTAGTTTGCTGGCAAGGTGGGCTTGATTCGATCACAAACCGACCGGGCAGGACCTAATAACTTTAGGCCCTTGCTGAAGCCCACAAAGATGCTTTAGGCTGGGAATTATGGATCGGGCCGTATCTGGGTAGGCCCGTTTGGCGCAAGGCCCATTTTTAAGTCTACAAGCGATATCTATAATTAATTGAGTGAAATATTTAAAATTGAGCTTGCTTGATAAGAAACATTTTCTATCAATAGATGAGATCTAAAATGAGTTGAAGGACTTTATCACTAACGAATAAATTTATCAAAATTTTCTATTAATAGCTATTGAGGTAAGTATAATTTGTCGGTAACTTCCAGTCGTTTTTGATAAATATTGGAGTTCACGGTAAATATAAGTTGTTTCTTTTTAGCATATACAAGTTGTTCTTAGCCTTATAAAACTAACTCATTCTTGCTAAATATAAGTTTCCCTTTTCCTCATTTGGTTTAATAATAGTGTAGCATTACTGATGATAACTATAATTTATCGAGAAAAAGTTTATTTGAAGTTATATTCACTAGGAATGAAAAAGTTTACAATGTACATTTGATCATGAGTTCACGAGTTTTGTCGATGTTGTGGAATAGTGCGCAATCTAAAGGATCTAATTAATTAATTTGAAAACAAGAGTAAAAGTAAGAGAGCAAATCTGACCAGATTAAATAATAAGGCCTGGATTTAAGAGGTCCTAGGCCCATATTTCCAAAACACGAAGACACTTGGACGCTTAATCTCATCGGGTGCCCTGATCTCCACGTGGACATTTGAGGCATCGACGCTTCCACTCGCGTCCGACGAGAGATGCCGAACACTCGCCGGTGCCACCGCCCATCCTTCCTCTTCCTTGTCCCCCTTCCTCTCAAGTGTATATCATTATAGATTTTTTTAATTTTCTTCGTTATTTTGATTCCTCATCAATAAGTAAATCCAATTATTTACTTGATGGAAGGGCCGACATGAACAAAATAAATTATATAGTTTAATGACTTGGGTGATCAAAAAAATGTTTAGAGAACCTAATTAATCAATTTTATGAAATTTTAGGGGTTACTTGTGCTTTGATCCATAAGAAAAAAAAACCGATAGAGCTCGTTAAATCTTGTCTTTATTGAATAATACTCTTTTCCCCAAAAAAGGCCCCAGCGAGATTTCAGACGTAGGACAAATTTCCCCAACTTTCAAGTGTTGTACAAAAAGGCTCCCAACTTATGCTCTGAAGGTAAATTTGGCCACCATTAGACTTGTTGTTAAACTTTGCTTATCTGGCATCTGATTTGTAAGGAGGAGGATGACGTGGCCAACAATGACTGCCACATCACTAGTGGAGCTGAAGATGTGTATATACAGATGAAGAAACTTGAATGTGTTCATAATGCATGCGAGTCCCACGTAACTACACTACCACACACAAGGAGACCATTCAACAGAGCGTGTCGCCGTGATCGAGCTCTAGCTTGGATCGACCGACAGAGTTTCAAAATACGATATAGGCTGAGTTCAAATGACAAACTACATCCACTAAGACTTGTTTCGAAGAATCGAGATAGAAGTTTTTATTTCAAAATGGTAAATTGGTGATTATCCTGTCGCCACAAGCTGGGAAATTTTGAATGTGATGTGCAACATGCGCGAGTATCCGAAGGTCTTTTAAAGCATGATGAGACTTTTGGAGTTTTCACAAAGGAGTAGTCAAATTTCCCTTCCTAGTAACATCATTATTCCTTGGAATAAGATTCTTTTTTATTATTTGGATGATAAAATATTTAGGTATTCTCACCGACCATGAAGATTGCTGATTGGTGATCGTCACAGCTACCAAGTAACTCAATGTTGATAGATGGCAATCATCAACGATCGTCAATGGCAAACAAGGAAAACTATTTGTTTGAAGGAAAATTGTTTCAAGAAATTATTTTTCAATATTCCAATGTTTGGATTACAGAAAACTAATCGATTTGCGGAATGTTTTTGATATACTGGAAATAATAAGTTTAGATTCAATGATAACGATTACTACTTTTGATAAGAAGGAAATCACTTTCTTTAAACTACCAAACAACTAAAAATTAACCATTTTCCTTGAAAATGTCTTTCATGGAAAATATATATATGTATATTTTTTTATCAAGAAGTTTTCAATGAAACAAGCTCATCCTTCATTAGAATAATCATTTTCAAATTATTTGAATAGTTGTTTGCTGGGTATACAGATTAGCTTTTATTTTAAGAATTCATAAATTGCATTCTCCTACTTTCCTATTATATTGCTGAAAGGATCCGTCGAGGTATTCTTCAAGTCAATTCTTAGTCTCTTATGGTAAATTTTACTTTTGATTACGCTTACACTTTCCTTTATATTTGAGATTTGGCTTTATCTATTACGGAACATCTTAAATCTTTAAAACCATTACATTAACATTCCACGTCATTTTAAGTCACATGATATATTCTTTTTAATGAATTTTTCAAAGTCATACATACTTTTAAAAAGTTAGAGCAAACGACCCTAAAATAACCGGGAACAAATTACATACAAATTTCAGGAATTATTAAGGGCGATTGGTTCCAAATTTGAAATTTGCAATCTATTTTATTAGAACTGATTTTCCATTTTTGGAACCAGAAACCTACAATGTTTGTCCTAAAACTTGTAAAAAAAGTGCAAGTGAGTTAAAACTTTTAAAAAATGTAATTATGTCTTAAAACTTGTCATGAAAGTGCAATCAAGTTTTAGAACTTTCAAAAAGTTTAATTAAATCATAAAATTTGTCACAAAAGTATAATCAAGTTCTAAAACTTTCAAAAAATGTTATCAATAGAATGACTTGATTTGATCAATTTGACAAATTTTAGAACTTAATTGCACTTGTTGAAAGTTTTAGGACTTCTAATGCAATTATCCCAATGATCTAATATCTAATATAATCTTTGTGATCCAATTATAGCAAGTTAATATGAAGTTGGAATAGACAAAGAAAAGAGAATATCAACAAAGGTTTTATGTGGTTCAGACGACTACAAAAAAGTTACTAGGACATCTATATAGAAATCACTTTTTTTCTTAGCTTTTTGGGAGAGATCCATTCTTTTTAAATAAAGAAGAGTACATCATAGTTGCTAAACATAACTTATGATTTTTATGGTAAATATAACTATGACACATTGAACTTTAATTTTCAATCTTATCATGACTTAGCAAGTTTATCACACCAACAATAATCTAATCCAAAGTCATCTATCTTATCGAACAATCAACCAACTTCTTTTACTTTTCTTTTAGTTCACTTCCAAAGATGCTCATCCACATATTTCACATTACAAAATACCTAGGTCTACTCTGAACTAGTTTAATTAAATAGATGTGTGGCGGTGCATAGAGCTTTATGAGAAGTTGGCTTTGACTCTTTCTTTTTCTTTTTCTTTTTTTCCCTCTCCGAAAAACTTTGACTATTTCTCCACCTTACGCCTAGGGGTGAGCATGATCCGGGTTGGGCCAGTCCACCCCCTAACCTTGGGACCAACCCGTATAATATTGGTCCTCAATTTTTGGGACTGAAGACCAACTCTATTGAGCTTGGGACCGAGGACCGAACCAACCCAATGGGTTCAGTCCTATTCCAGAGTCAACTTGGGACCAATTGATAATTTTTTTGTTTTATTTTTTTTATTCATTGAAAAGGAAAACTACTATTTCAAATTACATATCCATCAACAATGGGGCATTGAGCAATAAAACTATAAATACTAGTATATACTTATCAAATTTAGGATAGGGCAATAATAAAAATTTCACATTTATTAAATGTAAGAAACCATAAAAATAATTAAGACTCCTTATAGAGCCACGAGGTGAGCATTGCTCACAAGCAAAGAGGGTTTCTAATTAGGGCTTTGTTTCATTTTGATTTACTCGGTGACGAGCAAGGTCAGTGAAGAGAGGCAAGCAGTCGCAAACGTTGAGTAGCAAGCAAGGTGAACATCGAGCATCGAGCGATAAGCAACTAGAGGTAAGCAGGGTGAGGTCGCTCACGAGCATAATTATTTCTTTTGATTTTACTTGACAAATTGAAGACTAAGAAGAAAAAGAAGAAAGAAGAAAACAATAGTACTGGAAAAGGAAGATGTCGTTTGAGTTAGGATTTGCTGTTTACAATAGATAAAAAAATATATTATAAATAATATATTGCACATATAATATTTAATATATCTAGAATATATTATATATAAATATATATTTAATAGTTAGGGTTGGTCGAGTTGAACCAACCCGTACAGTATTGTTCTCGAAATTTTAGGACCAAGGACAGACCCAGTCCCCGTAAGAATCGGACAAGGACCAACAGGGTTGGGCTAATTTAGGGTCGGTCCAAGGTTGACCCTAGACCAATGCTCACCCCTACTTAGGCTTGGCAGTTTTTCTTCTATTTTTTTTTTTTTTTTAACTTTCTCATGGTAACTTATTTATGATTAACCAGAAATGCCATAATCACATCAAGCATTTCTTTATTCATGTATACTCCAAAAGTATCACTAAGTATATGTCATTAACCAATTCAATGGTAAGAAAAAAATTAAACGAAAGTAGAGGATTTGATTTCATAAATATTAGATTAAGCTTCTTGTTTAAACATTTCCGTATGAGTTTGCCTACAGTACCTAGTTTCTTGAGAATATCTTGCTCAGGGGTTTTGAATGGAAGACGTCAATACAACCCTTCAGATAGGACTAGATCCCACCTGTACGGCAATAAAGATTACACTCCCTACTTCAAATTAAAAAAAATAAAATTATCTAGTAAAAAAGGTATTTGCTATTTTTCCTTAAAATATTTGTTTGAAATCTAACCTACATATGACATATTTTACTTAATTAAATAGAATGCAATACATGAATTAAATGCTTCCTTTATCTTAAATTTGAGAAGATCAGTACAAGGATCAGAATTCCGTGGAATCATACATTCACGTTGTTAGGATACATGTGTGAGTTGTGTTAGAGAAGTGGTCCTACATCGGAGAATTGATGTGGTGTGGAGCAGTTAATATATATTAGTTGGTCCATAACTCACTAGCTTAAGTTTTGAGTTGATGTGGGTCCAACTAAATATATTGACGGGCTCGGGCTTGGGTTTCCCCCTAAGAGATTTCCCTAGGTGAAGGTATCGGACTTCCACTATGCACTCCCAATAACTGGTATCGGAGTTTATGGTTACGGTTTCCGGGTAGGTAGGTGTTGTAGTGTAACAACGTAACAACACGGGCCCATGAGGATAATGTTGGGCCAAAAAGGATATATGATTTAAGGGGGAGTGGACCTAATACTGGAGCTCACACGTGAGGGGGAGATTATTAGGATACACGTGTGAGTTGTGTTAGAGAAATAGTCCCTCATCGGAGAATTGATGTGGTGTGGATCAGTTAATGTTGCGGAAAAGGGTGAGCGATCGAACAATAAAAAAGACAGAATAAAGAAAATAAATCGAATACCAGATTTACGTGGTTCGGTCGTAGAGACCTACGTCCATAGGGAGAACAACGATGAATTTCACTATAGAACAAGCGATACAACGGAGATTACACACTCGAGTCATTCAAACACTCTCCCAAGCCCCAACACTCAAGCGATACAACGGAATTTCAAGTCATTCAAACACTCTCAATGTTTCCCAAGCCCCAATTACACCCAATAACTCACGCAGTGTTTAGCCCCACAATTTCTCGTGAAATAATCTCTCAATCTCACAAAGGAATTATACACAAATTCTTACCACAAGAATTTAATCGGCTACAAACACTTGAATCTTCTTGGCGTAATTGCTTGAACGAAATCAACGGAGAAAACTCCTCTCAAGCACTCGATGACGAATCGGCGGTTCAAGACCTCTTGCATCAACAACAGCCCAATTCTTCTCCATGCATGACCGTATATATATATAGTGAACTTGAGAACTTTCCAATTCTTGAAAGTCACTCCTACTTAGAGTAGGAAAGAATAAATTAAGAAACCCACACCTACTAGGATTAGGAAATAAATCAAACTTTTACTTTGGACTCAAACTCAAGACATATTTTCAACAGTTAATATATACTAGTTGGTTCATAACTCACTAGCTTAAACTTTTGAGTTGATGTGAGTCCAACTAGATATATTGATAGACTTGGGCAAATAGGCATTGTAGTGTAACAACATAACAACACGGGCCCGTGAGGATAATGTTAGGCCAAAAAGAATATCTGATTTAAAGGGGAGTGGACCTAATACTGGAGCTCACACGTGAGGGGAGATTGTTAGAATACACGTGTGAGTTGTGTTAGAGAAGTAGTGCCTCATCGGAGAATTGATATGGTGTGGATTAGTTAATATATACTAGTTGGTCCATAACTCACTAGTTTAAGCTTTTGAGTTGATGTGGGTCCAATTAGATATATTGACAGGCTCGGGCTTGGGTTTCCCCCTAAGAGATCTCCCTAGGTGAAGGTATCAGACTTCTGTTATGTGCTCCCAACACACGTACACCACAAGCAATTTTATATGGGCACATGGAGTCTTGTCTCATTGAATAGAATAACGTGGGAATGGAATTGCATCCTTGAACATAAATAAAGAGGATAAAATGGCAAGAGGTAGTCTAGTACCCTTTCTTTCCCCAACAAAAGTCAAATATAGGTTTATGATTTTTTGCATCTGACCCAACAAAAGTCAAATATAGGTTTATGATTTTTTCAACTATCTCTTGTTGTTGATGTTTATATTTATCAATAAATTATAACGTGGGGTGGAATCAATTGAGATAATATATTTTCTTTTTTGAAGGGTTAACGAACTCATATTAGACCCTACAAAGGCGATTATCAAAAGTTCACAAATTGCAAAAAGGGATCTTTGATATGTCCCACATTTATTTGTCACAAGTCCAAGGAATTTAACGATTGATGTTCCAATCACTCATACGTATCAGAGATGCTCCATCCATCATGGTAATAAAAACAGTATCAGTTGCGCGCGCGCGCGAGAGAGAGAGAGGTGTTGCCCTTCTTTACTGAAGACACCAACAATTCGTTGACAAGTAGTCCCCACGGTCAAGCTCCAAAAGAATCTAGTGGTCTCTCATCTTTTTGTGGCTTTTGATCACTCAGGATATTTGGTCAGAAGTTGTTCATAGTCGGTCATTATTGCCAACTGCAGCTGAGGACCGTGAATACCTCAATCTTATGATTTACATTGCCTGAAAATGAGGAGTTGTATAATTAAGAGCTTTCACTTCAAGCTTCTTTGCTCTGTTGATTTATTTGCCCTGGTTATGGAAGTCGAGCCGTCCGCATTTGATGAATGAGAAGAGCAATCTGTTTCTTGTTTTTAGGTGAGTACATTCACAATAGTTCATCACACGGCACCTCAAATTCCTTTCAAATCTTCCGATGAGTGGAATGCTGCTCAAGCCCAGCTGAACGGAACTGTCCACTGTGATTATCCTAAATGGTAGTAAATTTTTTATTTTCCTCAAGTTTCTTCATTGCTTGCTCTCTTTTGCCGCATCTCAGATATAAATGAACTAGCAATGTCTTGTACCTTTAAACTTAACACGTTTGGCATTGCTTCTGGGCATTGGCATGCAAAAATGTGTATCAAGAAACTTTTGCATTTTTGAAAGTGGAAGATGAAATTGTTATCTAGTTGATGTGGTTATCGGTGAACTAGCTATCCTAGCTGACTGCATGCCCCAGAAGGTGGTTTTGTCACTTGTTTTGTCTTATAAGTTTATTTGACGATCTTTGGGTGCAAGGATGAGTAGAATGATCAAAAAGGAAACCGAGAATGAAATTGTTATCTAGTTGATGTGGTTATAGGTGAACTAGCTATCCTAGCTGACTGCATGCCCCGGAAGATGGTTTTGTCACTTGTTTTGTCTTATAAGTTTATTTGACGATCTTTGGGTGCAAGGATGAGTAGAATGATCAAAAAGGAAACCGAGATGCTCCTCTTGTGCGAGGCTTGAAATTCTATGCCACCACATAAATGTCCAAATACCCCCATCATAGATCACCAAGGATTCTGAGTTACAACTTGCGTGCAGCTCACAAGTCTACATAAGAAAACCAGGGAGTAATTTATTGTATGGATGATTCTAGCGATGGCGTCCAAGATCTCGTTTGACCTCTGCTCTCTGGATTGACCACAGTTTATAGCCAACGACCACACTTTCAAGTTACTCAATTCCATTCGCATTTTATCATGTCAAAGCATTTCATTTTGTTTCCTCTCTCATGCTTCTTGGTTGTGGCTGTACATACTGCGTTGGATGTTTCTTTTGTGATTGCTCATGAGAAATGGGCGTGGAGTCGAGCCTATTTTTGGGACATTCGTAATCAAAGTGTGTCACTCATTTATTTTGCATTTCCCTGATTTGTGGCCGTGAATGGTAAATAATTAGCAGTAAAAATTAGGGCGTTGCTCCGTAGCTCGAGCTAGTTGGTGGAAGCGAACCACGATGGTGATCAATGGAGGTCGATAATTGGCAGTTTTTATGCATTGGTGATTGATGGAGGAGGCATAATGACGGCATAGTGATAAACGAATATGGTGGTTGACAATGAAAACCTTGTGATAAACAGAGGCGATTGATGGTGAGATATGGATGCTTAATGTACCGACACTATGGTGAGAGGAGTAGGGAACTGGGGATCTTTAGGAGCGATGGATGGTGGAGTTCAGTTTAGTCTTTTGGACCTGTGCTGGAAAGTCCTAGTTCGTGAACTTGACAAGAAATAAACCTGGGAATGGTGAACTTAGTGAACTTAGTGAATTGTTCTCAGATCAGGAAGAAGACGAACGGTTCCAAAGAGGGAAAAAAAAAAAAGAAAGAGAAAAAAAGAGGAAATAAGGAATATGCAATGAAGGTTAGAATTTATATCAGAAGGTTATAGTGATTGAACAATCACAAGATCAGGTATATACAACCGATGAGTTTAAGTGATTTCTGTTGGATATTGTAATTTGTGATGGTCACAGTGTACTAAGACCGTCATAAGCATATATCAAGTAAAACATTTTTGATATTGGTTAAGAAACTGAACCACTCATAGAACATAAATATATTCCAATATTACATTTTTACAGACTCCTTATTCTACACCAAAAAAAAAAAAAAAAGGCAGGGCGGGGGGGGTGTGGAGGGAGGGCTCTCAAGCTAGAGAAGAGCAATGATAAAGTGTGAACACACAATTCAAATTGTACGCAAAGCATATTCGAAAATTGTCCAATGCAATCTATGATGGCTTGGTACTTAAACCTGTTCTTTCAAACCATCACATTGGCAATGGATTGACGTACAGAGAAGTCACATGCTCTTTAAACTTGTCTCCAGAATGAGTGTAGATATCTTTTTCGTCTTTATACGCCATATGCATGGCTCGTGTAAAATTGAGAAATCTCACCAGGAGTGGCCTAGGGATGATGGTTGGATGGCATAGCTCTTCGTTAATGTCCTTCCACGCATCGGCCACTTGTTTACGGAGTTCTTGCTTAGCGTCTTCCTCTGTAACTCCATATTGTTTCATGAAACACTCTACTGAAGATGCGCTATGACCTCTCTTTGCTCAAACTATAAACAAATATCACATGAAAATATTCCTTTTCATATTGATAAAATCTATTGGAAAAAATTTAGATAAATTAAAAATGTTCACCGATATAGCTTTTATATACCTTGTGTCCAGCAATGTCATCCATGAGCCGACCTACTACTTGCACACCCTTCACCATCTTGGGGTTGCTGTATAACAACCAGTCAAAAGCATCTTTTGTTGCAATATCTCCCATTCCCAGCAACGACATCACCAATAGCAATTCAAGAACAAAGTGGTTGCTAATACAATGGGCATGTACTCCTCCATCGTCGGTATGTGGTTTTGGTGGAACCATTTGGCTTTCATGAAATATGCTCTCGCTTTTTTTCATCTAAGGAATCATTCTCATACATAAAGCTATGTCAATATTCAAACTTTAATGTGTTTGGTGGACTAATATATGATAGTTTGTCATCCTCATCTAAAAACCTGATATTTTGTTGCCAGTGGATGGAATAAAAATGGCATTTGATTGACATAACGTTGAATGGCTTACTTTGCTTCTTTGGCATAGAAGAGCTGGTATGATCGTCCTTTTTGGTCAACTCATAGCCAATTTCATCATACAAATCAAGAATTATCTTGTAACACTCTTGCATGTACTCTGGCAATCCACCTTTGGCTTTGACATCCCACCTAAGTTCAAGTTTGGAAAATATCATACTTGACCATAATTTAACAGTTGATCAAATTAGAATAAGTACAGAATTGGTAACTAAGAAGAGCATCCAAGTGTGAACTGTACCTTTCAATTGCTTCTATGAAGAGTTCTAATTCTTCCAATGTCCCATAGACATCATAGATGTCGCCAATAATGCCAACCATCCTCGCCACTTTGATTAGTATTTCCCTAGAGGCTTCATACTCTGGCTCAAAATAAACTCCTGACATCCAAAGATACATCTCCACAAGCCTATCTCTAGCAAATGGGAACTTCCTTTCTACATTTAGATCCTTCCACCACCTATGGGATACCAACAAATCCTATTTTAGGCAAATACATCATTGATAGAATTATAGAATGTGTTTAGACTAATAAGCCAAAGAGATTAGCATTCCTTGTAACTTTTACAAATGATTTTTAGTTCAAATAAATTGAAATTGCATGAGCCAATCTATGATGATTTTGTGTTCGTGGAACATCTAGCTACTTTAGACATGCTATCATAAAGTTAACCTTGTAAGGTTGCCGAGTTCCTTCTGGTGTTGCTTTTGCAAAAAGTTGAAATCAAGTTTAGCCAAGGAGATCAGGACTTCATTATGCGATGGCTCCTCTTGGTAGAGTGGAATGTAACGCCTTGCCTCTAGCCTTGGTATTCCCTTGTAGATTGGTTGGTTTAGGGCATGACTCACTTGTTTTTTGAGATTAAGGCTTGCATTCCCTTTATCAATTGTTTCGAGGTGAGTCATAGTAAAAGCAAGTGCATCGTTCAAAATATGATCCCCATGAAACTTTAGATGGCAAGCTTCAAATAGGCTTAGCAATCCTTGCACATCGGTGCTCGTGATTCATTGAAATTCCCTTCGCTGTCCTTGAACTTGTTAAAGATTTCTGAATTGCCAAACAAAAAGTGGGAAAAAGATGCTATCACGAGATTCTATGAAAAAATCATGTTCACAACAAATGAAAAAATGATGTACTAAACCAAGGAATTAATATCGAACCAAAAAAAAAAAAAAACAAGGGATCATTAGAAAGGACTATTCACCTTAGAAAATTTGAAAAACTTACGATATTTAAAAATTATTTAGAGAAAATTGTAAATAATAAAGAAATAAAAAATGGAGTGAACTAAACATGTTAGTGATATTATGTGGCCACTCTACTCAATCAAATGGACCATCAACTAGTGTTTGCAATATAGTTTCACCAACTGTTCGATCAAGGAGAATTAGAACATTACATACCGCTTGAAATTGTGTAACCTTGTTGTCGCAACAATCGAAAGAGAAGAGCAACTGTGTGTAGGTTGTCTTCATCCCCATGGTGAAATTCGAAATAGCTTCTATGGATTTGTTCCAGCTGTTGATCTATCTCAATTTCAAAAAGGTAGGCAATTCCTAAGCGTTGGATCTGATCTATCAAGTTCAACTTCTGTGAAGGCTTATCCATAGCATCCATCAACATCTTCCTCACTTCTCCTTTCAATCTCTCTATTTGATCCTCTGCTATTGCATGAGAACCCTACAATATATGTAAAATTGAAAGTTCAAAAAATTATTAGTGGAAATTGACACGAGTTTAGTATGAATGCAACAAATGGATTAGGTTGCCTATGACCCAATTGACCACGATAAATATGAATTGAAATTACCTAAAAACTATTCCATGAATGGTTTTATTAATTGTGGAGAAACTCTTTCTACATTCCTTAAGTCATATGTGCATATCACAAGGTTCACATAGAAAATTTGAATCATGTAAGGATGAACGCATGCATGGAGTTTCAAATCAACTAGAACTCCTTTTCTTTTTCTTTATCAAATGCTGTGGGATGGTGCCCAATCATTCAAGATTATTATGTTCTATGCCCTTAGTTTTCAGAAAACATAATGATGGAAAAATTTTCTATATATAATCCAAGAAAAAGAATAACTTAAATGAAATTTTCTGAATATAATCTAAGAAAAGGAACAACTTAAATGCTACCGTCGAGTTGGAGTCACAAGTATATTTGAGAAAATAATCCCCCCATATGCCTGGATGAAAATTTGCTAAGCGGCATTCAACAACGTGACTTGCTTCTTGAGCAAGAGAAGAAGATGGGACTGCTGAAATCTCAAGAGACATTTCTTTTTCGTTGTTATCCAAGTGACTGAGCAAATATAGAGGAAGAGTACTAGAGGGTAGAGACTTTTCTATGAGTGTCGAAGTCTTATTGATGGGTATTTATAGGCTATAGCATCGTTTGTTGGACAGGCACATAGAACGAGGAATAGAAAAGGCAAACGTTTGTTTTCTCAAAACACATTCTTTCATTAAATTTCAAGGTGGCCATGGAAATAGGCATAGCTCTCTCGGCATTCAATTTGATTATTGTGCGCACCGTCAGGGCTTTATCCTTGGTGAGAAAATATTGGGTGCAACTTGTTTGCCGGCGTGGTAAAAAGGAAGAGCCTTCGGATATTGACACGTGTCTTGCGGGCCCATTTCGTCGAGTCCGGGCCTCTAACCCTCTCTCTTCTCTCTCCCCGATAACGCCGTTCCATTTACAAAGCGAAAAGAATTTCGCTCCATTTATTAAACTCCATTCAAAATTCAAAAGCTGTTTCGTGTTCTCTTTCTCCTCTCGCCTCCGTGCTTAATCAATCTGTCCCTCTCTCGAATGCGCTAGCGAGCCACCACGCCTTCGCCTCCGCCTGCTCTCTGCCGCATGCCTCCCCGAGCCACTATGCTGACGCGATCTGCTGGGGGACCACGACGCCGACATGCCCCCGTTCCGTTGCCTCTCGCAGCTGCCACGCGGACGCGGACGCCGACGCGCTGATGCCGTGCGTTTTCCCTCACACTTCGCAACCGCTGCTTTCCCGACGCCGTGTCTGCCTCCTGCTATCGCCTCTCGAAGTCCCGCCTACACCGTCGTCTCCCGAAGCCCCGTCTACGCCGTCACCATCGCTCTTGAGTTCGACCTTCCGATCTCTCCCGCACGTTCTGCCCCGAAGTTAAGAGGTAAATTTTCACGTCCTCTTCCCCTTAATCGGTCAGATTTCACTTCAAGTTCTTGAGATAGTTGTTGCGATTAGACGTTGGATCGATTGGTGTTACATGGTGGGTCTAGTGATACTTGCCCCTCGGAAGGATTGTTGAGAGAAATAGTGGATTTTGGTCAGGCGTGGATGAAGCAAAGCTGCTATTCTCCGCCTTGGCTCACGGCCATTCCAAAAATAAAAGGGCACTTGTTTGCGTTTCTGAAGTAAGAGGTAAATTTTCGTTTCCATCAGTCTTAGATGGCCTTATTTGTTTATTAGTTTCTGCAAAAAGCCAGGTCTCTAGACTGGCATTGATTTTATTAACTTGCCCTAATCAATGCAAGTGAAAACCGTTAGCTACAAGCTTCAAAATGCTAACTTGGGGTAGAGTATTATTATTTTTGTGAGGTGTTGTTGTAAGAGAGAATAGGCCATGTTTTTCTCTAGCGAGGTTCTCGGTTCATTTCCTATAGGGACCTAAGACAGTATTTGCGGACTTTAGACTTTTTATACGACAGTATTCAAAAGAAGGAAAAAGAAGCAAAAGGAGTTAGTTGACTAATTAAGCCATTCCATACAGTTCTTGAGTTTCTCTAACATTTGATCATTAGTTAAGTTTTGTTGGTTAGGTTTTTGATCTTTAGAAGAGAAAGCTTATGAATGATGTTTGTATTGTGATAACTGCTTCGCTATAGTACTAGTTAAAGCCCACACTTAGTAGCGGAGTACGGTTTTTTGTCTATTAAATTTGTAGAATCATAATTACAGGAAATTCACCATATTGTTGGGTGATTATTATAGTTAGCTTTACTTGTGATGACCATATTCTTCAGATTTTATGTGCTGTATATGGTTCTTTGATGACCTAGCTAATGTTAACTTTTATTCAGCAGACATGGTCTATTATTTCAGAGCTGACTGAGGAGAAAACTTTTAGCCTTGCAACAGACGCAGAAGTTATCTCAGGAACTAGTAGGTCAATAACATCATTTCATATACTAAAGGTGTTTGTAACTCATATTGCTCTTCGTGTAGATTGATGAGTTAAGGCAAATAGCAACTTCATGATGTTTCTAGGGTGCTAATGTGCTTCTTTGACTTCATGTTCTCAAGATCTTTATGGATAGTTAGGTTAGCATGATGGAGCAACGAACTAGTGAAACAGTTTTAGCAGTGGAACCACCTTTAGTCTCTTGCTCTGTTTAATGTCCATTCTTGAGTGTGACAATTGACATTCTTCATGAAGGCATGTCGGTAAGGCCCGACTTGTCGCCTCTTTCATGTAATTGAAAATTTACCTCTTACTTCAAAAATGCAAACGGGTGCCCTTTTATTTTGGAATGGCCATGAGCCAACTGGAGAATAGCAGCTTCGCTTCATCCACGTCTGACCAAAATCCACTCTTTCTCTCAACAATCCTTCCGAGGGGCAAGTATCACCAGACCCACCATGTAACACCAGTCGATCCAACGTCTAATCGCAACAACTATCTCAAGAACTTGAAGCGAAATCTGAACGATTAAGGGGAAGAGGACGTGAAATTTTACCTCTTAACTTCGCAGAGAACGTGCAGGGAGAGATCGGAAGGTCGAACTTTGAAGAGCGACGGCAACGGCATAGACAGGGCTTCGGGAGACGACGGCGTAGGAGGGACTTCGAGAGGCGATAGCGGGAGGCGGAGGCGGCATCGAGAAAGCAGAGGTTGCGAAGTGTGAGGGCAAAATGCATCGGCATCGGCGTCGGCGTCGGCGTTGGTGCGGCAGCTGCGAGAGGCAACGGCGGGGGCATGTCGGCGTCATGGTGCCCCGGCAGATCGCGTCAGCACAGTGGCTCGGGGAGGCGACAGCAGCAGAGGCGGAGGCGAAGGCGTGGTGGCTTGCTAGCGGGTTCGAGAGAGGGAGCAAATTGATTAAGCCCGGAGGGCGAGGAGAAAGAGAACGCAAAACAGTTTTGAATTTTGAATGGAGTTTAATAAATGGAACGAAATTCTTTTCGCTTTGTAAACGGAACGGCGTTATCGGGGGAGAGAGAAGAGAGAGGTCGAGGCCTGGACCGACAAAATGGACCTGCAGGACACGTGTCAATATCTTAAGGCTCTTCCCCTTTGCCACGTTGGCAAACGAGCTGCACCCAATATTTTCTCCATCCTTGGTAGGTGGTCGTTCCTTTTAGGCACCAATATTTTCTCCATCCTTGGTAGGTGGTCGTTCCTTTTAGGCGGCTGTAGGACGGACGGCTGCCTATAGGTGGGTAGGGTAGGGTGGGTGGTATCGCTTAAATTGCAGCCATATACGTACTCATATTTTTCCACTACAGCACACATTTCTTGTCATTGCTAGTCGCCCTACTTCTATTTGTCTAAATGTGAGCATATTTACCGAAACAAATACGATTACCTCGATAAGATATTCCTTTCATTTACGGTCATCATTTTGGCCACCTCAATGATCCAATGTCCAGAGTTGTGGGCCTTGTGGCCTTGAGTGTCCATTGGACAACTCATTTGTCACATGTTCTTTCTGATTCTTGTAGATAAGTTCCATGTCTAGTGGCTTCTAGGTTCCGTGACTTGCTCAAAGTTATAACTCTACCAATCCAAAAACTTAAGCTAATAAGTGGAGGGAGACCACATATATATAAAGAGTATAGAAATCCTATCATGAAGCAATATGGGATATGTCAACAAGGACAAACTAGCATAGAGTTACTAGAATATTGCGTGCCTTTTGCTCTATATTAATGTACATATTCTAATAATCTATGTCTCTTCGCTTTAAGGGCCTCGATAAGGTACAAAAAGGAATTTATCATGTGGTGTTGCTCCTGACTTGGAATAAAACGTGAAGATGATAACGGAGCATGTGGAATTATTTCAGAACTTAGTATTTGTAATATGGTTGACACCTTTGGTGTGCGCTTGCATTGATGGCATTTCCACTGCAACAGTAGTACACGTCACACTTTGGAAAATTGTCTAGAGAAAGCTAGACTTTGGAGAGGGAGAAAGACTTTGGGGCATCATATCAGGTTGACTTTGGAACATCGCATTTTCAAGAAAAAAAGCTTACATAATGAAACCATGAAATAAAAATACGTGATGTAAAAGCGATATTGTTATTGCATATATAACCTAGGGACCAATCATCTCACCGTTGCCCAAAAGGCCTATTTCTTTATTTCCTCATGTTAATCTATATGTCATCCACTATACTTAAATGAAGCCTCATGGAATTGGCGACTCATGAAAATGATAATGATGATGTGCCACGTGTGCGATGCCTGATCCATGGCACTTGCTCACAATATGCATCTATTAATTTTGGTCATGCTATTACAAGAGTGCTAGATTAATAGTAGATTGAGCTTGTTATTTAAACATTTTGTTATGATTTTTGTGCACAATGCGTGTTGCTTGAGAATCTCTTGCTCATGAGTTGTGAATGGAAGATGGCAATATGACCCTTTAGTTAGGGTTAGATCCCATCCCACATATATCACAATAAGATCATATTCTACTTTGAAGGTTGTTGTGTCATATAAGGATAGTATTCATAATTTCTCACATTAAAAAGGAAAGAGAAATAATCACCATGATAAGAGGACCATGATTACTTAAATCTAATGAGTTGTGTATGGTTATGCAGAACAAAAAAAAAAATTTGGTCAGTCCTACTATAACTCACTCTCAAACTTTTGTTTTGCCTCCTTATAGAGTATAGCAGTCGAAATTTATATTTGAAACTAAATCGTTCATATCCTAACCCTCCAAGAATGTGAGGATTCAAACCTCTCACCTCTGCATTCCTATGTGGGAATATGCAGAGTTATTCTGCAGCGTTATTATTCTTCTTCTAGTTAATCACACCGGTTGTGTGAGAATAAGTGTAATAAAAATACTAATGTTTTGATGATTGATTAATTAAATCCTAAATGTATTATTTTTAGTCAATAGAATCCTAAATGTATTGACAAAGATGCAATCAAGTAGTAATATCATTGCCAATTACGTGTTAGACAGTCATACTCAATTATTACGAAATGTAGCATCACTTACCCACAATCAGATATAAAACATAAGAATCTTATCACTATTGAGTAAAGAACTTGGTTTTGGAAAAATCCAAAGTGTATGATTTCAGCTATTTTTGGAGTTCAATATTTTTTAACTACTTCTTTGGATGTTACCATTAAATTCTTACATCCATTACGAAATCCTCAATTTGAGTTCTTTGTCCATCAAGAAATTTTTATCTTGAAAATAAAGTACTTAATAGTTTTCCTTTAAATTTTTATTCAAAATCTAACCTATGTATGACATACTGCCCTCAATTAAATAGAAGAAAAACCGTGAATGAAATGTTTTCTTTATCTTAAATTTCAAAAGATCATTACATGCATCGGATCTTCGTGGAATTATACATTCATGCACACCATGCACAATTTTACATGGGCAAATGGAGTCCTCACTCATTGAACAGAACAAATGTTAATGGAAATTCCATCCCTTCAATTTAATTGGTGACTCATGTTTGATTTTTTTTTTTTCCGTAGATTGATACTTTTTATCCCGACGTGATCGGGTACTTGTTGCAAGTTATATGCTGGGAATCCGCATCATGTAGACTCCTTATTTTTTCTAATTGCGTATTATATATCTATGCTGAATCTGGAAGCTACGGACGTGGCATGCTGTAATGGTGGGAGAAGGAGCCACTTTAGCAGCAAATGGGGTTGAGGCAGCAGAAACGAAAGGCGGGGCCGGAGAATGAGGATTAAAGGCAGCTGCTGTTGGTAGTGGAGGCAACGGCGGCGGCGTGACTAAGGAGGAGGGAGCCGATGCCGTTGCCTTATGGACAGGTTTTGGCCATCTTCGGTGAGTTGGAAGCAAACTAAGCAAGCTACATTTTACAGAATAGACAGAGAGAGGGCTAGAGGGGACGAAGGCAAAAACCATGGAGGATAAAAACGTAAAAGAAAAAAATCAAAAATCCGAATTGAACCGAATCATTGACACCTTTAAAAGTAGAGGATTTTTAAATCTAACAAAGTATGGTCATGACAAACTCAAATTATCTAACAAATAAAAAGGGACTTTATAAGTAAATTTTGTGTTTGGATTGAAAGTCTATAGTATAAAAAGAGGGATAGAGGCAACAGGTAAATCTGAACTTTTGTAAAAATTTAATAGGCTTTGCACTTTTGGGGTTTGGGTTGGGGGTTCAATCGAGTTCTTGAATTTCAATTATTAGTTTCGGCAATGACTATTGTGAAGGAAAGAAAGGACTAATCAAGATTTAGTGAAATTAAATGGGTGCGTTAAAAAATCCGAACGCTGAATTTCTTGGACTTCCTTATTTTGTGCGAATGGTACATAATTTCTCGTACATTAACTTTCAGAAAAGCATAAAGTTTCACCATCCTATCCAGTGAGGATAATTTAATTTTCTTTGCCTGGAGAAGAAAACAAACAAGAGAAAGATTGTTGTTCTTTCTTTATATGAAATACGAAGCACGATATAAGCTCGTTGAGGTAGGTAATCATATCTGGATTAACTCCATTAAATGCCATGATGAAGAAGAATAAAATAATTATTTTTTCTGAAAATTCTAAAAAGAAAGTTTGAAATGAAAAGTTACCAAAAAAAAAAACACACACAAGACAAATCTCACAAAAGCAGCTACGAATGAGGTCCCAACCTTCTTCATCACCTCAAGCGCACCCCATCGAGTTGAAGAATCGTGGAGAATACACTAGAGGGCTTTGTTAATATAATAATTGTTTTATTATTATAAGAACAACAGCTGATTGTAAGCCATAAGAAATGAGCTTCACAATAATTTATAATTATATGTTATTTGATTTTTTGTGGTCCAATTTGGTATTCTCATAGTATATTAAAGACAATCGTGTGATTATTTCTCTATGCTGGAGGAGGTTCACGGCGGATTTGTTGCAATGGTGTGCTTTTTGGCCTCGCTTAGCTGCTTTTAACTGAGACAAAAGAACCTTGCTCCTTTAAGTGGAAGTGCCAAAACAAAGAAGAAACCGAAACCAACAAGACCAAAAGTGAAAGAGCAAATTCGATCTAATCAATTAACAAGCAGCATTAGACTCACCTTCTTCTTCTTTTTTCAATCTACTAGTGGCGAGCCACGACTTGCGGGGCGGAGAAAGTGGCGGCGAGGGAGAATCGCAACCTTACTTCGGCAGGGCAGCAAGTTGCTGTGCTTGCAGATAGGGTGGGCTTGGCCCGGTCCCAAACTGACTGGACAGGACCTAATAACTTGAGGCCCATGGTCAAGCCCACAAAGATGCTTATGGCTGGCCCTTATGGCTCAAGCCGTATCTAGGTAGGCCCGTGTGGCGCTGGGCGCATTTTCAAGTCTACAAGCGATATCTCCAATTAATTGAGTGAAATATTTAAATTAAGCTTGCTTGATAACAAAAATTTCCTACTAATAGATAAGATCTAAAATTGAGTTCACGAGTTTTATCACTGGTGAATAAATATAGAAAAATTCTCTATTAATAGCTATTGTGGTAAGTATGATTTGTCGGTAATTTCTAGTCATTCTTCATAAATATTGGAGTTCATGGTAAATAAAAGTTGTTTCATTTTAGCATATACAAGTTCTTAGTCAACACATGAGTTGTTTTCTTATAAAACTAACTCGTTTTTGCTAAATATAAGTTTTCCTTTCCCTCATTTGTTTTAATACTGGATAATTGTAATTTATCGAGTAAAAGTTTATTTGAAGTTATATTGACTAGGAATGAAAAAGTTTACAATGAACATTTGATCATGAGTTCACGAGTTTTTTCGTTGTTGTGAAATAGTGCGAAAGCCAAAGGATCTAATTAATTAAATTAGTTTTAAAACAAGAGTAAAAGTAAGAGAGCAAATCTGATCTAATTAATTAATTAGCATTAGGTCCGGATTTAAGGAGTCCTAGGCCCATTTTTCCTGAACGTGAAGACAGTTGGACGCCAAAACTCATCGGGTGCTCTGATTTCCACGTGGCCTCCTTTGATTGGTGGCAAGCCATGACGAAGCGTGACATCCGAGGCGTCCATGCTTTCACCATGCGTGACATCCGAGGCATCCATGCTTTCACTTAAGTCCGACAAGAGATGAAAAGTATTGTGTTGTCAATTACAAAATAGATAACATATCATTGCATCAAGGAATATATTTGTATGATTTAGCAAATTATTTTATACAAGTTAATAGCATGTGATTTTATTTGGAGGGAAATTGATTGTCATCAAGAAAGATAATACTTTGAAAAAGAGGAAAAAAGAAAAGAAAATTGTTTTAGCTATCCATTCTAGGCATTACCATAAAAGTCTCACACCCGTTACAAAATGTTTGAATTAACTCTTAGGAATTTTAATTTGAATAAAAATATTTCGTATTTTTCCTTCAAATTTTTATTTGAGATTCAACCAATAAAGAACATAATTTACTTAATTAAATAGAATGGCAATACATGAATAAAAATATTTCGTATTTTTCCTTTAAATTTTTATTTGAGATTCAACCAATAAAGAACATAATTTACTTAATTAAATAGAATGGCAATACATGAATAAAAATATTTCGTATTTTTCCTTTAAATTTTTATTTGAGATTCAACCAATAAAGAACATAATTTACTTAATTAAATAGAATGGCAATACATGAATAAAATGCTTTCTTTTTATTAATTTAAAAGATAATCACAAGCATCAAACCTCCGTGGAATCATCCATACACATTCACCACGGGCAATTTGATATGGACATATGAAGTCTCACAACATATTTTAAGCAAATCCTGTTCCATCCTTGGGAGTCCAATTTCCTCATAAAGGATGTCTACAGTATAAAAAGGACATCCAGGTAGAGTGATGAGGAGATACGAAAAAAAGAAAAAGAGGCATAGGGCAATACACGTTCACGACAAGGTAGAGGCAGGCTACGTAATATCCTGGAGACGAAGGTCTCTCACTTCTGTGGTTGCGTCTCTCCCAGCTGCTTCAAGCCAACACCGTTCTTTATTTCCTCTTTTTATTTGGTCAAATGGGCTGTCCCTCTTATTTTCTTTCCTTTCCTCTAGTGTCCTACCAACAACAAGGTCCCACTCTATTTCCTTGTATTCATGTTTTTGCCTTACACACACCTTTGGTGACCCGTAAGGATGAACCGTTTCAGATTTTGTTTAAATTCTACCTAGAACCTATCCATCGGAATATATTCCCTAATTTTTGGAACCTAAAACTTATCCTACATGTCCAGGAATATGGAACCAACCTTGTCACAGGTTCTACCTAGATTTCACTTGTACTCGTTGAGTGGACATTGAGCTAGAGATGTTTATTAAACAAAGTCAAAGAGGACAACATGACCATGTGACTATTGTATCAATGATTGCTGGCCATAAATTCAAGAGGACCTCATGACTTGCTAAAACCACATCACTATCGCATCATTTTCCCAAAACGTGATTCACGTTGTCTTTGAAGCATGAAGAAAAGAGATTCTTTCTTCTCTACAACAATTCTCACGTATTTCATCGTGCAGCTTGGAGTGTGTGTGTGTGTGTGTGTGTGTGTGTGTTTATATATATATACCATACGCACAACGACCACACTTTCAAGTTACTCAATTCCATTCGCATTTTATCATGTCAAAGCATTTCATTTTGTTTCCTCTCTCATGCTTCTTGGTCGTGGCTGCACATACTGCGTTGGATGTTTCTTTCGTGATTACTCATGAGAAATGGGCGTGGAGTCGAGCCTATATTTGGGACATCCATACATCAAAGTGTGTCGCTCATTTATTTTGCATTTCCCTGATTTGTGGCTGTGAATGGTAAATAATTAGCAGTAAAAAATTAGGGCGTTGCTTTGTAGCTCGAGCTAGTTGGTGGAAGCGAACCACAATGGTGATCAGTGGAGGTCGATAATTGGCAGTTTTTATACGTTGGTGATTGATGGAGGAGGCATAGTGACGGCATGGCGATAAACGAATATGGCGGTTGACGATGAAAACCTTGTGATAAACAGAGGCGATTGATGGTGAGATATGCATGCTTAATGTACCAATACCATGGTGAGAGAAGTAGGGAACTGGGGATCTTTAGGAGCGATCGATGGTGGAGTTCAGTTTACTCTTTTGGACCTGTCCTGGAAAGTCCTAGTTCGTGAACTTGACAAGAAATAAACCTGGGAATGGTGAACTTAATGAACTTAGTGAATTGTTCTCAGATCAGGAAGAAGACGAACAGTTCCAAAGAGGAATAAAAAAAGAAAGAGAAAAAAAAGAGGAAATAAGGAAATATGCAATGAAGGTTAGAATTTATATCAAAGGTTATAGTGATTGAACAATCACAAGATCAGGTGTATACAACCAATGAGTTAAAATGATTTCTGTTGGATATTATAATTTGTGATGGTCACAGTTTACTAAGACTGTCATAAGCATATATCAAGTAAAACATTTTTGATATTGGTTAAGAAAATGAACCACTCATAGAACATAAATATATTCCAATATTACATTTTTACAGACTCCTTAATCTATTTCATTCGAAATCCACACACACCAAAAAAAAAAAAAAAAAAAAGGTAGGGGAGGGGAGGGGGGCACTCTCAAGCCAGAGAAGAGCAATGATAAAGTGTGAACACACAATTCAAATTGTACGCAAAGCATATTCAAAAATTGTCTAATGCAATCCATGATGGCTTGGTACTTAAACCTGTTCTTTCAAACCATCACATTGGCAATGGATTGACGTACAGAGAAGTCACATGCTCTTTAAACTTGTCTCCAGAATGAGTATAGAAATCTTTCTCGTCTTTATACGCCATATGCATGGCTCATGTAAAATTGAGAAATCTCTCCAAGAGTGGCCTAGGAATGATGGTCGGATGGCATAGCTCTTCGTTAATGTCCTTCCACGCATCGGCCACTTGTTTACGGAGTTCTTGCTTAGCCTCTTCCTCCGTAACCCCATATTGTTTCATGAAACACTCTACCGAAGATGCGCTATGACCTCTCTCTTGCTCAAACTATAAACAAATATCCCATGGAAATTTTCATTTTCTTATTGATAAAATCTACTGGAAAAAATTTAGATAAATTAAAAATGCTCACAGATAGAGCTTTTATATACCTTGTGTCCAGCAATGTCATCCATGAGCCGACCTACTACTTGCACAGCCTTCACCATCTTGGGGTTGCTGTATAACAACCAGTCAAAAGCTTCTTTTGTTGCAATATCTCCCATTCCCAACAATGACATCACCAATAGCAATTCAAGAACAGTGGTTGCTAATGCAATGGGCATGTACTCCTCCATCATCGGTATGTGGTTTTGGTGGAACCATTTGGCTTCCATGAAATATGCTCTCGTTTGTCTTTTCATCTAAGGAATCATTCTCATACATAAAGCTATGTCAATATTCAAACTTTAATGTGTTTGATGGACTAATATATGACAGTTTGTCATCCTTATCTAAAAACCCAATATTTTGTTGCTAGTGGATGGAATAAAAATAGCATTTGATTGACATAACGTTGAATGGCTTACCGCTTCTTTGGCATAGAAGAGCTGGTATGATCGTCCTTTTTTGGTCAACTCATAGCCAATTTCATCATATAAATCAAGAATTATCTTGTAACACTCTTGCATGTACTCAGGCAATTCACCTTTGGCTTTGACATCCCACCTAAGTTCAAGTTCGGAAAATATCACACTTGACCATAATTAACAGTTGATCAAATTATAATAAGTACAGAATTGGTAACTAAGAAGAACATCCAAGTGTGAACCGTACCTTTCAATTGCTTCTGTGAAGAGTTCTAATTCTTCCAATGTCCCATAGACATCATAGATGTCATCGATAATGGAAACCACGCTCGCCACTTTGATTAGTATTTCCCTAGAGGCTTCATGCTCGGCTCGAAATAAACTGCCGACATCCAAAGATACATCTCCACAAGCCTATCTCTAGCAAATGGGAACTTCCTTTCTACATCTAGATCCTTCCACCACCTATGGGATACCAACAAATC
The DNA here is from genome assembly GCA_014182735.1 of Corymbia maculata. Taxonomy (NCBI): domain Eukaryota; kingdom Viridiplantae; phylum Streptophyta; class Magnoliopsida; order Myrtales; family Myrtaceae; genus Corymbia; species Corymbia maculata. The sequence continues at coordinate 25,627,197 of CM024684.1, read as the reverse complement.
CTATTTTAGGCAAACACATCATTGATAGAATTATAGAATGTGTTTAGACTGATCAGCCAAAGAGATTAACATTCCTTGTAACTTTTACAAACGATTTTTAGTTCAAAAAAATTGAAATTGCATGAGTTAATCTATGATGATTTGGTGTTCGTGGAATATCTAGCTACTTTAGACATGCTATCATGAAGTTAACCTTGTAAGGTTGCCGAGTTCCTTCCGGTGTTGCTTTTGCAAAAAGTTGAAATCAAGTTTAGCCAAGGAGATCAGGACTTCATTATGCAATGGCTCCTCTTGGTAGAGTGGAATGTGACGCCTCGCCTCTAGCCTTGGTATTCCCTTGTAGATTGGTTGGTTTAGGGCATTAATCACTTGTTTTTTGAGATTAAGGCTTGCATTCCCTTTATCAATTGTTTCGAGGTGAGTCATAGTAAAAGCAAGTGCATCCTCCAAAATATGATCGCCATGAAACTTTAGATGGCAAGCTTCAAATAGACTTAGCAATCCTTGCACGTCGGTGCTCAGTGATTCATTGAAATTCCCTTCGTTGTCCCTGAACTTGTTAAAGATTTCTGAATTGCCAAACGAAAAGTGGGAAAAGATGCTATCATGAGATTCTATAAAAAAATCATGTTCAACATCTAGATCAATTCACAACAAATGAAAAAATGACACACTAAACCAAGGAATTAGTTTCGAGCCCAAAAAAAAAAAAAACAAGGGATCAGTAGAAAGGACTACGCACTTTAGAAAATTTGAAAAACTCACAATATTAAAAATTATATAGAGAAAATTGTAAATAATAATGAAATAAAAAAATGGAGAAAACTAAACATGTTAGTGACATTATGTGGCCGCTCTAATCAATCAAATGGACCATCAACTAGTGTTTGCAATATAGTTTCACCAACTATTCAATCAAGGAGAATTAGAACATTACATACCACTTGAAATTGTGTAACCTTGTTGTCGCAACAATCGAAAGAGAACAGCGACTGTGTGCAGGTCGTCTTCATTGCCACAATGAAATTCGAAATAGCTTCTATGGATTTGTTCCAACTGTTGATCTATCTCAATTTCAAAAAGGTAGGCAATTCCTAAGCGTTGTATCGATCTATCAAGTTCAACTTCTGTAAAGGCTTATCCATAGCATCCATCAACATCTTCCTCGCTTCTCCTTTCAATCTCTCTATTCGATCCTCTTGCTATTGCATGAGAACCCTACAATATATGTAAAATTGAAAGTTCAAAAAATAATTAGTGGAAAATGACACGAGTTTAGTATGAATGCAACAAATAGATTAGGTAGCCTATGACCCAATTGACCATGATAAATATGAATTGAAATTACCTAAAAACTATTCCGTGACTGGTTTTATTAATTGTGGAGAAACTCTTTCTACATTCCTTAAGTCATATGTGCATATCACAAGATTCACATAGAAATTTTGAATCATGTAAGGATGAACCCATGCATGGAATTTCAAATCAACTGGAACTTTTTTTCTTTTTCTTTATCAAATGCTGTGGGATGGTGCCCAATCATTCAAGATTATTATGTTCTACGCCCTTAGTTTTCAGAAAACATAACGATGGAAAAATTTTCTAAATATAATCCAAGAAAAAGAATAACTTCAATGAAATTTTCTGAATATAATCCAAGAAAAGGAGCAACTTAAATGCTACCATCAAGTTGGAGTCACAAGTATATTTGAGAAAATAATCCCCCCATATCCCTGGATGAAAATTTGCTGAGCGGCGTTCAACGACGTGACTTGCTTCTTGAGCAGGAGAAGAAGATGGGATTGCTGAAATCTCAAGAGACATTTGTTTTTTGTTGTTATCCAAGTGACTAAGCAAATATTGATGAAGAGTACTAGAGGGTAGAGACTTTTCTATGAGTGTTGAAACCTTATTGATGGGTATTTATAGGCTATAGCGTCGTATGTTGGACAGGCACATAGAACGAGGAATAGAAAAGGCAAAGGTTTGTTTTCTCAAAATACGCTCTGTCATTAAATTTCAAGGTGGCCATGGAAATAGGAATAGCTCTCTCGGAATTCAATTTGATCATTGTGCACACTGTCAAAGCTCCATTCTCGGTGGGTGGTCACTTTCATGGTACTGTCTCCACTAAAGGCCCTTTAGTAAAGGGAGCAGGCAAGTTCAGGCACAGTCACCATTCTGGTCACCTCAACGATCCAATTTCTAGAGTTGTGGGCCTTGTGGCCTTGAGTTTCCATTGGACAACTCATTTGTCACACGTTTTTTTTTATTCTTGTGGCCTTGAGTTTCTGAGCAAATATTGATGAAGAGTACTAGAGGGTAGAGACTTTTCTATGAGTGTTGAAACCTTATTGATGGGTATTTATAGGTGACATGCGGACCTCTGGAGTGCCAAAAGTTGGCACAAAGGGACACTTAAGTACCAAAAGTTACAAAAGGTACACTTAAGTGCCAACGGCGAAAAAAATCCGACCAAATTGCGACGTGTCCATTTTCCGGCGACTTCATTTGCCGACGTGGCATTTTTTAAAAATAAAAAATCCACATGGCATCTTTTTCAAAATAAAAAATCCACGTGACAATTTTAAAAAAAAAAATTGTCTACGTCATATTTTTGAAAAATTAAAATCGATTTTATTAAAAAAAAAAAAGGAGAGGAATCGGCGAGGGCTGCACAGCCCTCGCCGATCCCTCTTTCTTTTTTTTTTTTTAATAAAATGGATTTTATAATAATATATTTTAAATTATTTAATATTATTTAATTAATAATTTTTAAATCCACGTCGGCCAAAACGACGTCGTTTTGACTGATTTTTGGCCGATTCAGTTTCCGGCGAGCCACATAGGCAAGAAAAGTAATAAAAAATTGCCACGTCAGATTTCGGTAGGGTTCCGGCGACTTGGCACTTAAGTGATCTAATTTTTTTTAAAAGTGGCACTTAAGTGTACCTTTTGTAACTTTTGGCACTTAAGTGTCTCTTTGTGCCAAGTTTTGGCACTTGCGCTATACTTTCCCCATTTATAGGCTATAGCATCATATGTTGGACAGGCACATAGAACGAGGAATAGAAAAGGCTAAGGTTTGTTTTCTCAAAATACGCTCTGTCATTAAATTTCAAGGTGGCCATGGAAATAGGAATAGCTCTCTCTCTCGGTGGGTGGTCACTTTCATGGTACCGTCTCCACTAAAGGCCCTTTAGTAAAGGGAGCAGGCAAGTTCAGGCACAGCCACCATTCTGGTCACCTCAATGATCCAATTTCCAGAGTTGTGGGCCTTGTGGCCTTGAGTTTCCGTTGGACAACTCATTTGTCACACGTTTTTTCTGATTCTTGTGGATAAGTTCCATGTCTAGTGGCTTTTAGGTTATGTGACTTGCTCAAATTTTGTCTTTTAGGACAACATCCTTCTCAAGGCAAGGCAAACAAAGAACACCTCCTCCTCGATATCTATCACTCTCCTAATCCGGTCTTTCACTTTGATATTAACCGTTAAAATATGTAACTAGGGAGACAAAAAGGGACATTAACCTCTTGCTTTGATATCATATCGAGTCAACTATTTTTAAAATTTAAACTTACATGAAAATGTAATTTAATATATAATTATTTTTGGATCTGAGTAAGTTTTTAAATTATTTTGTCTGAACTTTAGAACATAAAATATAGAGATATTCCTACATTATTGGAGAAAGAGCAATGATAAAGTGTGAACACACAATTCAAATTGTACGCAAAGCATATTCAAAATTTGTCTAATGTAATCTATAATGGCTTGGTACTTAAACTTGTTCTTTCAAACCATCACATTGGCAATGGATTGACATACAGAGAAGTCACATGCTCTTTAAACTCGTCTCCAGAATGAGTGTAGATATCTTGTTCGTCTTTACACGCCATATGCATGGCTCGTGTAAAATTGAGAAATCTCACCAGGAGTGGCCTAGGGATGATGGTCGGATGGCATAGCTCTTTGTTAGTGTCCTTCCACACATCGACCACTTGTTTACGAAGTTCTTGCTTAGCCTCTTCCTCCATAACTCGATATTCTTTCATGAAGCACTCTACTGAAGATGCGCTATGACCTCTCTCTTGCTCAACTATAAACAAATATCACATGGAAATTTCCTTTTTTTTATTGATAAAATCTAATGGAAAAAATTTAGATAAATTAAAAATGTTCACTGTCACGACCTCCCTCTCATGTCTCGGGAGGCTAATGGCTCGGCTAAATGTTTTTTATCTAGTTCTTAGCCAAGGTTCTCCCAAGTCCACCAATTCACGACTTAAGATCTGAATTTTTAACCTGCAATTCAATTTCATTAAAAACAGGAGTCTTTACTAATCAGTTTGGAGTAGGTTGATTAGAAACCCAAGTAAAATATCATGAGAAATATTTTACTCCTGCGCAACTAGAGAAACTAGGATCGATGACTTGATTACACTAGTTAATCACTAATGCCCTTTCGATACATAATTTTTTTAAACCATTGGATTTGATTTTTTTTTTTTTTTGAGTTTTACAAGGATTTTTCATGCATTTGAGAAAAAGTATTGTTTCTGATTTTCTTCTGATTTTTTTTTGAAAGTACAAACATTTTTGGGTTTTCTAGGCTTTTTGCGAAAATACGAAATATTTTTGGATTTTCTGTTGTTTTCTTTTTGGAAAATAAAACATATTTTTGGGTTTTCTGATATTTTTTAGAAATTATAAACTATTTTTCGGATTTTATAAAAATATATATTTTTTTTTTCGAATTTCTTAAAAAAATATTTTAAAATATTATGGTAATATTAAAAGGAACCGGGTCGGGCACGACCCGGATCGTCCACCATCGCCCGAGACATGGACCCGGCCCAATATTTTTAATAAAACACTTTGAGCCCAAAACAAAGCTAAGCCCATCTTTCAATAAAAAAAACAGCCCACTATTAACTATGGCCCACTAAGGGAAAAAAACCTAGCCCAAGGACAAAAACGAACCGGGTCGGGCGAACCCGCGGGCCGACCCGGTTTCCTCTTCAGCTGCGGCTCACCCGCGGCGATTGAGACGACGGCGTCCGGCATCGCCTCCTCACCTCCGCCCCGCCGAGGACTTACCTAGACGGCGTCGCCGGTTGCGTGGAGTGGCTGGTCAGTCCAAGACCGACCGGTCGTGACAAGGCGGCGGACGCCGTTAGCGGGCACCGGTCAGGAGGGCCTCCTCCTCGGCGAAGGCTGAAGGCAGCTGAGGGGGGAGGGGCGACAGACGACGTGCATGACCGGGACAGGACAGGAGGCGAAACCGGCGGTGGCAACACGCAGCGACTCAGTGGGGGTCGGCGAAGGTTTCCCTACGCGGCTCGTGGCATCGGACGGCGGATGAGCTCGGAAACCGAACTGCATCCATCTGCCTCGCACATCCCCAAGTCGAGATCCTCGAGCGCCGACCCCGAACTTGAACAAACGAACGCAAAAAAGGAGATACAGAGCAACACCCACCTGTCGACTCGAGAAGAGAGGCTGCCGGTGATCGCTGGAGGCTTAGACGATCCCTACTTTCTATTCCCTCGGTTCTCTCTCAATTTTTTTCTTTTCCTCACAGCTCTCTCTTCTCTGATTTTTTCTCTCTCGGATTTCTGCCTGCCCTCAACCGCTTCTGCTCCTCTCTATTTATAGGCCGAGGAGAGCCCGGTCGACGGAGGGCTTGGCCGTCGGTCGACGGTACGCCGACCGGTCTCCCTCGTGGCCGAATCGGCATTGCTTTCTGCTAAGCCTGGTCGGCATTGAAGACGTCCGGATTCTTCACCGGATCTCGCGCTGCTCCACTCGGCGGCATTAATGGCGCCCGCAAAGCATCCCATCTGTCGCCGGCTATGGCCTCCTCGCTGCTCCGCTCTACTGCTTCACGCGTGCAGGGAAAAAGAAGAAGGGAAGAAGAAGAAGATGGAGAGGGCCGGGCCGGGCCGGGTCATGAGAGTGAGGGGGCCAAATGGGCCTGGACCCAAGTGGAAGAAAAGAGTGGGGTAGAAGGGCCCGGGCTGCGTGTACAAGAAAAAAGAAGGAAGAAGAGGGCTGGGAGCAAAAGCCCAGCCCCTTCTTGGGCCTCGATTTTTATTTTTTCTTTTTCTTTTTCTTTTACTCGAAAATAAGGCAAAATAAATAGGAAAATAAAACTTAGTAAATGTAAATAATATTAGTACTTAGGTGATGTAAAAATCTTTTTATTAGGGCCAAATTAGTCCCTAATTTTTTAGGCAATTTAAATTTAAGCACTTAGTCAAAATGTAGGTGTCAACATTCATAGATAGAGCTTTTATATACCTTGTGTCCAGCAATGTCATCCATGAGCCGACCTACTACTTGCACACCCTTCACCATCTTGGGGTTGTTGTATAACAACCAGTCAAAAGCATCTTTTGTTGCAATATCTCCCATTCCCAGCATTGACATCACCAATAGCAATTCAAGAACAGTGGTTGCTAATGCAATGGGCATGTACTCCTCCATCGTCGGTATGTGGTTTTGGTGGAACCATTTGGCTTCCATGAAATATGATCTCGCTTGTTTTTTCATCTAAGGAATCATTCTCATACATAAAGCTATGTCAATATTCAAACTTTAATGTGTTTGATGGACTAATATATGACAGTTTGTCATCCTTATCTAAAAACCCGATATTTTGTTGCCATTGGATGGAATAAAAATGGCATTTGATTGACATAATGTTGAATGGCTTATCGCTTTTTTGGCATAGAAGAGTTTGTATGATCATCCTTTTTTGGTCAACTCATAGCCAATTTCATCACACAAATCAAGAATGATCTTGTAACACTCTTGCATGTACTCAGGCAATTCACCTTTGGCTTCGACATCCCACCTAAGTTCAAGTTCGGAAAATATCACACGTGACCATAATTAATAGTTGATCAAATTAGAATAAGTACATAATTGGTAACTAAGAAGAGCATCCAAGTGTGAATTGTACCTTTCAATTGCTCCTATGAAGAGTTCTAATTCTTCCAATGTCCCATAGACATCATAGATGTCATCGATAATGGAAAACATGCTCGCCACTTTGATTAGTATTTCCCTAGAGGCTTCATGCTCTGGCTCGAAATAAACTCTTGACATCCAAAGATACATCTCCACAAGCCTATCTCTAGCAAATGGGAACTTCCTTTCTACGTCAAGATCCTTCCACCACCTATGGGATACCAACAAATCCTATTTTAGGCAAACACATCATTGATAGAATTATAGAATGTGTTTAGACTGATAAGCCAAAGAGATAACATTCCTTGTAACTTTTACAAACGATTTTTAGTTCAAATAAATTGAAATTGGATGAGTCAATCTATGATGATTTGGTGTTCGTGGAACATCTAGCTACTTTAGACATGCTATCATGAAGTTAACCTTGTAAGGTTGCCGAATTCCTTTTTGTTTTTTGTTTTGGTAACCGAGGTGTTTGGGCCAGCTTGCGCGCACCTCGACTATTCCTCAGGGGAGACTAGCACAACAACCCACCGCCATGGCCCCCCACTTAAATCACAGGCGCTTCCTTGGGGAATCGAACCCAAGACCTCAAAGAAGTCCAAGTTCGCCCTAACCAGCTGGGCTACCCATGGGTGGGTGGTTGCCGAGTTCCTTCCGGTGTTGCTTTTGCAAAAAGCTGAAATCAAGTTTAGCCAAGGAGATCAAGACTTCATTATGCGATGGCTCCTCTTGGTAGAGTGGAATGTAACGCCTCGCCTCTAGCCTTGGTATTCCCTTGTAGATTGGTTGGTTTAGGGCATGATTCACTTGTTTTTCGAGATTTAGGCTTGCATTCCCTTTATCAATTGTTTCGAGGTGAGTCATAGTAAAAGCAAGTGCATCGTTCAAAATATGATCACCATGGAACTTTAGATGGCAAGCTTCAAATAGACTTAGCAATCCTTTCACATCGGTGCTTAGTGATTCATTGAAATTCCCTTCGTTGTCCCTGAACTTGTTAAAGATTTCTGAATTGCCAAACAAAAAGTGGGAAAAGATGCTATCATGAGATTCTATGAAAAAATCATGTTCAACATCTAGATCAATTCGCAACAAATGATAAAATGACACACTAAACTAAGGAATTAGTATCAGACCCAAAAAAAAAAAAAAAAACAAGGGATAAGTAGAAAGGACTACTCATCTTAGAAAATTTGAAAACTCACAATATTAAAAATTATATAGAGAAAATTGTAAATAATAAAGAAATAAAAAATGGAGAAAACTAAACATGTTAGTGACATTATGTGGCCACTCTAATCAATCAAATGGACTATCAACTAGTGTTTGCAATATAGTTTCACCAACTATTCAATCAAGGAGAATTAGAACATTACATATTGCTTGAAATTGTGTAACCTTGTTGTCGCAACAATCGAAAGAGAAGAGCGACTGTGTGCAAGTCGTTTTCATCGTCATGGTGAAATTCGAAATAGCTTCTATGGATTTGTTCCAGCTGTTGATCTATCTCAATTTCAAAAAGGTAGGCAATTCCTAAGCATTGGATCTGATATATCAAGTTCAACTTCTGTAAAGGCTTATCCATAGCATCCGTCAACATCTTCCTCACTTCTCCTTTCAATTTCTCTATTTGATCCTTTGCTATTGCATGAGAACCCTACAATATATGTAAAATTGAAAGTTCAAAAATTAATTAGTGGAAAATGACACGAGTTTAGTATGAATGCAACAAATAGATTAGGTTGCCTATGACCCAATTGACCACAATAAATATGAATTGAAATTATCTAAAAACTATTCCATGACTGGTTTTATTAATTGTGGAGAAACTCTTTCTACATTCCTTAAGTCATATGTGCATATCACGAGATTCACATAGAAATTTTGAATCATGTAAGGGTGAACCGATGCATGGAGTTTCAAATCAACTGGAACTTGTTTTCTTTTTCTTTATCAAATGCTGTGGGATGGTGCCCAATCATTCAAGATTATTATGTTCTACGCCCTTAGTTTTCAAAAAACATAGCAAAGGAAAAATTTTCTAAATATAATCCAAGGAAAAGAATAACTTAAATGAAATTTTCTGAATATAATCCAAGAAAAGGAACAACTTAAATGCTACCGTGGAGTTGGAGTCACAAGTATATTTGAGAAAATAATCCCCCCATATCCTTGGATGAAAATTTGCCGAGCAGCGTTCAACGACGTAACTTGCTTCTTGAGCAGGAGAAGAAGATGGGATTGCTAAAATCTCAAGAGACATTTGTTTTTCGTTGTTATCCAAGTGACTCAGCAAATATTGATGAAGAGTACTAGAGAGTAGAGACTTTTCTATGAGTGTCGAAACCTTATTGATGGGTATTTATAGGCTATAGCATCGTATGTTGGACAGGCACATAGAACGAGGAATAGAAAAGGCAAAGGTTTGTTTTCTCAAAATACGCTGTGTCATTAAATTTCAAGGTGGCCATGGAAATAGGAATAGCTCTCTCGGAATTCAATTTGATCATTGTGCGCACTGTCAAAGCTCCATTCTCGGTGGGTGGTCACTTTCACGGTACCGTCTCCACTGAAGGCCCTTTAGTAAAGGGAGCAGGCAAGTTCAATCACAGTCACCATTCTGGTCACCTCAACGATCCAATTTCCAGAGTTGTGGGACTTGTGGCCTTGAGTTTCCGATGGACAACTCATTTGTCACATGTTCTTTCTGATTCTTGTGGATAAGTTTCATGTCTAGTGGCTTTTAGGTTTCGTGACTTGCTCAAATTTCGTCTCTTAGGACAACGTCCTTCTCAAGGCTAGGCAAACAAAGAACACCTCCTTCTTTGATATCTATCACTCTCCTAATCCGGTCTTTTCACTTTGATATTAACTGTGAAAATATGTAACTAGTGAGACAAAAAGAGATATCAATCTCTTGCTTTGATATCATATGAGAGTCAACTGTTCTAAAATTTTAAACTGTTAGATGAAAATGTAATTTAATATATAATTATTTTTGAACCTGAATAAGTTCTTAAATTATTTCGTCTGAACTCTAGGACATAAAATATATGGATATTCTTACATTATTGGAGAAAGAATATATATAATTTGAAACAAGGAGTGGTGGTTATATATGCAATAATGGTATCACTTTTGCACGGATTTTTTTTCATGGTGTCATTATGAAAGCCCTTTTTCTTGAAAATTCGATGTTCCAAAGTCAGCCTAATGTGATGCTCCAAATAACTTTCTCTTCAAATCAGGAACAACACCACGTGATAAACTCCTTTTTGTACCTTACCGGGCATCACATCTGGTTGGCTTTGGAACATCGCATTTTCAAGAAAAAAGCTTACCTAATGAAGCCATGAAACAAAAATACAAGATGCAAAAGTGATATTATTATTGCATATATAACCAGGGGACCAGTCATCTCACCGTTGCCCAAAAATGCCTATTTCTTTATTTCCTCATGTTAATCTACATGTCATCAACTATACTTAAATGAAGCCTCATGGAATTGGCAACTCATGAAGATGATCATGATGATGTGCCACGTGTACGATGCCTGATCCATGCCACTAATGGTCGCTCACAAGATGCATCTATTAATTTTGGTCATGGTATTACGAGAGTGCTAGATTAATATTAGATTGAGCTTGTTATTTAAACATTTTGGTACGATTTTGTGCACAATGCATGTTGCTTGAGAATCTCTTGCTCATGGGTTGTGAATGGAAGATGGCAATATGACCCTTTAGTTAGGGTTAGATCCCACATATATCACAAAAGGATCATATTCTACTTTGAAGGTTGTTGTGTCATATAAGGATAGTATTCATAATTTCTCACATTAAAAGAGGAAAGATAAATAATTACCATGATAAGAGGACCATGATTACTTAAATCTAATGAGTTGTGTATGGTTATGCAGAACAAAAAAAATAAATTTGGTCGGTCCTATTATAACTCACTTTTAAACTTTTATTATGCCTCTTTTTAGAGTGTAGGAGTTGAAATCTATATTTAAAACTAAATCGTCCACATCTAACCTTTCGAAATTGTGAGGAATCAAATCTCTCACCTCCGCATTCCCATGTGGGAATGGTGGTCACAAGGGTAGATCTAGTGATTTGATTCTTGTAATATGAAAAACTTCTAACTCCTACTTTCAAATAAAGTGATCTAACTTAGAAAATTACAGAATTCCTGACATCATCAAGATTGATCAGTGGAGATCATGGCGCGGTATCTCAAGATGCGATCATCAGATTTAAACAAGTTAGCATCATCTGAATGCTTTCTCCATATCATAGCCGCTTACATCGTCAGATCTAATTTTCAAACAAGTTAGACCTCAAATCAATTTGGTCAAACCGGGAAAAATGAGAATCTTCGGAATCCTTGATTTTATGTAATGATTCATACAAGTGAGGTTTCATAATGCTCAGGGTATATGTCTCATTCCACACCAACAAAAACTGAGCTTCTTGGAGCCCAACATCCAAGCTTTTTTAGCCCACCCAAAACAATAAGCAAATGTAGAGGCTTGTTAAAGTACATTCTTTAAAAAAAAATAAGAAAGTTGGCAATCGTTGGCATAAATGTGATCTTGGATAGAATGATATCATAAATTAATGACTGATGGTCTGAGTTTGCATTTCCCTAGTACACATGTTTCAACCCATTCGACTTTACTGGATTCTGAAAAAGAAAAACTTTATCTGACTAACTTAAAATCAATACATTCTCTATTTTTTCCTCCTTTCGGAAACAATTTACTGACATGCTGTGAGACATGACAAATGCATGACACTAGACTAAGACTTATGTCATTTATAACTAGATTGAACTTGCTGCGGTAGTCAAATTGAAATTGCAATTGCAGGTTTAGTTAGCTCAATTTCCATGTACTTTTGAACGTTGTCTGATAGAGTAAAAACAAAACAAACAGGGAATTGCATTAGAACAGATTACACATAGTACATCTGCAGAGTTATTCTTCTTCTTCTAGTTAATCACACCGGTTGTGTGAGAATAAGTGTAATAAAAATACTAATGTTTTGAAGATTGATCAATTAAATCCTAAATGTATTATTTTTAGTCAATTGAATCCTAAATGTATTGACAAAGATGCAATCAAGTAGTAATATCATTGCCAATTACGTGTTAGACAGTCATACTCGATTATTACGAAATGTAGCATCACTTACCCACAATCAGATATAAAACATAAGAATCTTATCACCATTGAGTAAAGAACTTGGTTTTGGAAAAATCCAAAGTGTATGATTTCAGCTATTTTGGGAAGTTCAATATTTTTTAACTACTTCTTTGGAAGTTACCATTAAATTCTCACATCCATTATGAAATTCTCAATTTGAGTTCTTTGTCAAGCAATAAATTTTTATCTTGAAAATAAAGTACCTGATAGTTTTCCTTTAAATTTTTATTCGAAATCTAACCTATGTATGACATATTGCCCTCAATTAAATAGAAGATAAACCATGAATGAAATGTTTTCTTTATCTTAAATTTCAAAAAATCATTACATGCATCGGATCTTCGTGGAATTATACATTCATGCACACCACGCACAATTTTACATGGGCAAATGGAGTCCTCACTCATTGAACAGAACAAGTGTTAATGGAAATGCCGTCCCTTCAATTTATTTGATCACTCATGTTTGATTTTTTTTTTCCCGTAGATTGATAACTTTTTTATCCCGACGTGATCGGGTGCTTGTTGCAAGTTATATTCCGGGAATCCGCATCATGTAGACTCCTTATTCTTTCTAATTGCGTATTATATATCTATGCTGAATCAAGAAGCTATGGAGGTGGCTTGCTGTAGCCTGTAGTGGTGGGAGAAGGAGCCTCCGTAGTTAGGGGTGTCAAAAAAACCCATCCAACCTAACCCGAACATGACCCGAACACAAAATAAGTATAATACATGTTTCGGTCTTAATACTGTTCGGATAACAATTATAAACACAAATGGAATACATGCTTTGGGTCAAGTTAGGGTCGGAACATTGTTTCGACCCAAACACATTAAAGGCTTCAACTCAAACACACCCATCTAAGCTATCTCATCTACAACTCATTATATTTGCAACTCATCCAGCACGTCTCATCTCACGGGTTTGTCATTGTCGCCCCTCAGGTCATCAATCTCTCTCCCTCCTCCCCCCTCTCTCTCTCCCCATCTTTCATATGATTTGCTTATTTTTCGCGGCCGACGCAAAACTTTAGAGGAGGGAGTATTATCTGTCTACGGAGATGTTCACGGATGAGTCAAACGAGGCCTCACGGCGTCACGTAAAAGTATTTTGAATTCCCTTTGTCATATTTTTTATTAAAAAATTATCTGTCTACGAAGATGTTCACGGACGGATTAGATGAGGCCTCGCAACGTCACATAAGAATATTTCGAATTCCTTTTATCATAATTTTTTATTAAAAAATCATTTGTTTGCGAAGATGTTCACGGACGGGTTGGACGAGGCCTCGCGACATCACGTAAGAACATTTCGAATTCCCTTTGTCATAATTTTTTATTAAAAAACTATCTGTCCGCGGAGATGTTCACGGACAGGTTGGACGAGGACTCGCGGCGTCACGGTTGACGGACGGGCTGGACGAGGTCTCGTGGCGTCACGTAAGAGTATTTCGAATTCCCTTTATAATATTTTTTATTAAAAAAATTGTAATATTTTTTAATAAAAAGCCTGAAACCCGACCCGACTCGAATTGAATCGACCCATTTTTTTTACTTCATGTTTTATGCATTTCGAGTCAGGTTAGGTCGGGTCAAATGACATAACCCTTATTGTTTAGGTCGGGTCGGGTAACATCAAGACCCAACCTGACCCGTTTACACCCCTACCTGTAGCAGCAAATGGGGTTGAGGCAGCAGAGACGAAAGGCAGGGCCGGATAATGAGGATTGAAGGCAGCTGCTGTTGGTGGTGGAGGGAACGGCGGTGTCGCGACTAAGGAGGAGGGAGGGAGCCGATGCCGTTGCCTTATGGACAGGTTTTGGCCATCTTCGGTGAGTTGGAAGTGATCCAAGCAAGCTACATTATACAGAATAGATAGAGAGAGCTAGAGGGGATGAAGGCAAAAACCATGGAGGATAAACGCGTAAAAGAAAAAATAAAAAATTCGAATTGAACAAAATCATTGACACCTCTAAAAATAGAAGATTTTTAAATCTAACAAAGCATGGTTATAACAAACTCATATTATCTAACAAACAAAAAGGGACTTTATAAGTAAATTTTGTGTTGGGATTGAAAGTCTATAGTATAAAAAGAGGGATAGAGGCAACGGGTAAATCTGAACTTTTGTAAAAATTTAATTACATTTTTTTTTTTGGGGGGGAGGGGAGGGGGGCAGTCGAGTTCTTGAATTTCAATTATTAGTTTCGGCAATGACTATTGTGAAGGAAAGAAAGGACTAATCACGATTTAGTGAAATTTAATGGGTTCTTTAAAAAGTCCGAACACGGAATTTCTCGTACTTCTTTATTTTGTGTGAACAGTACATGATTTCTCGTACATTAATTTTCAAAAGAGCATAAAGTTTCGCCATCCTATGCCAGTGAGGATAATTTAATTTTCTTTGCCTGGAGAAAAAAAGCAAACAAGAGAAAGATTGCTGTTCTTTCTTTACATGAAAAGTACGACGCACGATATAAGCTCGTTGCAATAGGTAATCATATCTAGATTAACTCCGTTAAATTCCATGATGGCATCCTATTGGGCCGTTCAAATTGAAAGAATAAAATAGCTATTTCCTGAAAATTTTTAAAAAAGAGAGTTTGAAATGAAAGGTCAAAAAACAAAACCAAAAAACAAAAGGCAAATCTAACAAAAGCATAGGAGCCATGACAAAAAGATATAAGGGGGTAAAAGGGTCAATCTACTCTATCTTAAAAGGGGCCAAGGTCTAGTTAGTCCAAAAAGAAGGCATCTGATGTCCACCCAATGCATCACCCCGCTAGTCCTTCATAGGATCCAAACAGACTGCCATAAAACTAGACAAATCAAGCCACAAAAGGATGTGGGCCAATTTGCCCTATCCCTTGGCTACCCAAATAGTAGTAGTAAACTTTAAGAAGATTGCCTCACTCTCTACTGCATCTCAGTAGCAAGAAGGAGTCTGAATTGTGTAGGGTGGAAAGCCATACCTAGGGGCCTGAAAAATAGTTAATAACAACAAATGAAATAAAATTTCAGTAAGTCAAAATCCTAAATCTCGGTCAAGATATCAATTAGCCTTAGGAGTACCTAACATATTCATCCATCATAGTCAATAACCGACAATTAAATTGATTCGCAAGAAATCTTACCTCATAATTGCACATACCCTACATGATATAAATTTCACACATGCTAGCAATAATGCAATCGGGCATTCATATAATCAGCACACAACTCATAATATCTCATACACGATACTGTCATGCATATTCCAATTTTTATGACCCTCAGGCCATGGCACAACTCGAAGGTTGGCTATTTTCTGGCATGACTAGGCATTGTCCTACCCCATCGGACATGACATCGTCTAGAACTTCGACCATAGATGGCATTCCTGTATGGAGCACTGGTCCGGCCTCCACCGCAATTCAACATTTGGATACTCATTGGGAATCCAATAAATCAAATATCATCTCCCCAAACTCTTGATAGGTGATAGGTTCATTTAATGTGGCCACACAAACATCTCAAATTGCACAATCATTTTATTTCTCAACATAAACATGATCCAACCAATAAGGAATATGCATAAAATCAATATTTAAACCAAAAGCCAATAATACATATAATGCCCACTTATCGCCCTATTGTGATAACCTAATAGTTCATTATAAATAATTAACATAAATAAGATTTAACCCTAACTAATTATTATTAAAAATAATTAATAAAAAAGGAATTAATCAAATTAATTATTATTAAAAAAATAATTATTAAAAATAATTATTAATTATAATTAATTAGCACAAATTGCAGTTACACTATAATTGATTAACACTAAGCAAGATTAGTGAAATTAACCATCACTAATGATAGAAAAGAGGAGAATTTGGAAAATGTATTATGTGTATTCAAATTGAAAATGTACAATTACAAGAATCTATTTATAATGTAAGAATGAAAAAGAAAAAAAGGAAATAATATATAGAGAATCACAATTCCCTATTCACGAAATCAATTAGAATCAATTCCACTGTGAGGATCAATTATAATCTTCAATTATATCTTCAACACTCCTTTTCAAGCTGGTGGCTTGTATATGTCAAGGGCACCTAGCTTGCTTAATAAGTATGCATGTTGTCTCTAACATAGTGGCTTGGTGAAGATATTAGCTGGTTGATCAACAGTTCCAATTCCCTTTGTTACGAGAACTCTTTTTGTGATCTTGTCTCGAGTGAAATGACAATCGACCTCTATATGCTTTGTCCTTTCAAACCGGATTCACCGCCAATTTGAGTGTAGCATTGTTGTCACAAAACAACTTAGTCGGTCCATTCACCTACAATCTGAGGTCTGAAAGTAATCCTCGTATCCAAATTATTTCGCAAGTAGTTTTTGCCATGGCTCGATATTCTGATTCGGCTGATGATAATGATACAATTGACTATTTCTTCGTCTTCCATGAGATTAGCAAATCTTCCAGTTTAATGCAGAATCCAATGATGGATCTCCTAGTCATTGGACAAGTAGCATAATCCGTTTCACAAAAGGTTGTCATCTTTATATAACAGTCACGAGATAGAAATATTCCAAAACTTGGACACCCCTTGAGATACTTCACAACCTTTAGAGCTGCATTCATGTGGGATTGTGTCGGATTATGCATGAATTTTCTGAGTATTGGACTACATAACATATATCAGGTCTCGTCATAGTGAGATATATCAATTTTCCAACAAGTCGCTAATATCATGATGGATCCTTGAGTAACGGGTCCTCAATGGATGAAGCAGAATTCATATCATATTCATGAGTAGTCAACTTGCTATTCTACTCAATTGGTATAACAACAGGTTTACAGCCTAACAATCCTGCTTCTGAAATGATTTCCAGGATAAATTTCCTCTAGCTAAGACTAATGCCTTTATCAGAACGAGCAATCTCAATACTAAGAAAATATTTGTGCGGTTCCAAATCCTTGATGTGAAATGTAGAGTGCAAATATTTTTTGAACTTTGCAACATGAGACTCATTATTTCCCATCACAAGTATATCATCAACATATATTAATAGATAAATTGATGAGTTACCTGAATTCCATGTAAACAAGGCATAATCATGCTTGGAATGCTGAAAACCTGCATTAGTTAATACAGCAATAAATTTGGCATACCACTGTTTAGATGCCTGTTTCAGTCCGTACAAGGATTTGTGCAGACAACATACCCAAGACTCCCCCTGTCTGCGTAATTCTTGTGGAAGGTCCATATAAATTTCTTCATCTAGATCACCATGGAGGAAAGCATTGTGAACATCCATTTGATGTAGCTTCCAATTTCAAATGGCAGCAATGGATAAGAAAGATCAGACAGTGACTTCTTTTGCAACCAGAGAGAAAGTTTCATGATAATCGAAACCTTCCTTTTGAGTAAATCCCTTAGCCACTAGTCGAGCTTTATAACGTTCAACAAAACCATCTGCCTTGAACTTGATTTTATACACTCATTTACATCCAATTGGTTTCGGTTTGGAGGTAATGGGACAATGTCCTAAGTACGGTTCTCCATCAGTGCATTAAGTTCCAAGTCCATGGCACGTTGCCACCAAGGATCACTTGATGCTTCTTGAAATGAAGATGGTTCCTGTTCTTTTGAAAGACGGCGGATGCAACACATGTGCTCTAGTGATAGCTGATTAAAAGAAACATATGAGGAGACCGGATATTTTGTACCTGAGGAACTTAATGCTGAGCAAATATAGTCTTTAGTCCATGTAGGTGGCCGAGTTTGTCGTCTAGAACGCCGAGGTTGTTCAGCTACGGTATCTTTAGGTATTGAAGGAATATGTTTCGGTGAACTTGCGGCTATTGAAATTTCCTCAGATAATGTTCGAGGTGATGTTTGAGGCTTAGCTTCGGATGACACTGGAGAAATATATGTTTCTTGTGGGATTGGTATGGATTGCTCCGGGGCAACAAATAAGTACCGTGACGCCATCAATAAGTCTTCTTCACATAGAAAAGGTCGGCGGCCTTTTATGACGAAGTTGCAAAAGAGATCATATTTTTGATTGGAAATATATCCTCATGAAATATGACATCTCTACTTACAAAGAAGCGTCCTGTAGAAATTTCCATAACCCTGTATCCTTTCTAAAGTGAAGGATATCCCATGAAAACACATTGTGTAGCAAGAGGGGCCATTTTGTCCATAGGGCCTATATTTGTCGCATAGCATAAGCAGTCAAATACTCAAAGATGATCATTTTCTGGTTTTTTGTTGTATAGCATTTCGAAAGGAGTTTTCCCGCCAAGGATTCTAGTTAGCATGCGGTTAATTAGATAAGCTGCTGTGACCACACAGTCTCTCCAAAAAGCTTCAAGAATAAAGGCTTGATATTTTAATGCACGAGCTACTTCTAAAAGGTGTCTATGCTTACGCTCAACAATTCCATTTTGTTGTGAAGTGTAAGTACAAGAACTTTCGTGAAGTATTCCTTGTGAAGATAGGAATTTGATGCAATTAGAAGTAAAGAATTCACGTTCATTATCAGTACGAATGCGCTGGACAGATTTATCGAATTGATTTTTGACTAAATGAATGAAATTCAATAAGTGAGTAAAGGTTTGGCTTTTCAATTGCATGACGTATACCCAAGTCGCTTGTGAATAATCATCAACAATTGTAAGGAAGAAACTGGAACTATCACGATGATGGGTATGATAAGGACCCCAAATATCCATATGGAGTCAGGAGAAAGGTTTATCAGCCCGAGACATACTTATAGGTAATGGTGCCCGTGATTGCTTGGCTAGAGGACATACTAGGCATTTAGGATGCGGAAATCGTGCACTATGACCTGATCTCTGATGAAAAAGGAGATTTTTATTCTTATTGATGGCATTACAAGAAATGCTTTTATTTAATGAATGTAAATCTTCAGGAGAGTCAATCTAGAAATATAATCCTTGTGCAACACTACCCAAGCCCATCACTTTGCCAGTCGATTGGTCCTGAAAGAAGCAATTATCGGAATTAAATATGGCACGGTAGGAATTATCTGCACAGACTTTAGAAACAGATAGCAGATTGAATTCGAAGTCAGGAATGTATAAGACATTCTTGAAGGTAAAGTCTAGGCCAAGATGAATAGTTCCAATCTTGGTAACTGTGATGACATTTCCATTTGGAAGACGTACTGTTATGGGAGCCTTTGTTTCTCTATCCATATGAGAAAATAGATGCTTATTATATATTATGTGGTCACTAGCCCCTGTATCGATTATCCATGCATCAACCGAAAAAGAATTTTCATTGTTAAGAAAAGTACCTAAGAATCATGCACCTTCATCGTCGGTTTTGAGCTAATTTAGAATTTGAACAATATGTCAATATTGATCCTAAGTAATTGTCTGATGTGCCCCATCAATCCTTTGTGTGGAAACCTGATAAACTGAAGATTCTTTTTCTTTTTTAATTTTGTCTGTGGGTTTCCCATATAATTTCCAATAGGTATTAATGATATGGTGAGGACGTTTGCAATACTCATAATATTTATTTTTGGATTTACCATTTTGCCCATTTACCTTTCCTGATAACGTGGCACCACGTGATCCGTAGGATCCCTTATAAACAAGTGTTGATGTGGCCTGATATAGGCCCTCGAATTCAATCAAATAGTTGGATGATCTAGGGCTGTCCATCCAAGCTTGCGACGATCTAGAGCTATCCATCCATGCGCAATGATCTGGGCCATTCATCACGGTCCACTAATCTAGACCATCCAGCTCCATCTTTTGATCTAGGTCTTTTGATGATACGCGACGATCCCAGCCGTCCGTGCGGAAAACCCTAGCGTTTTATTCAGTTTTCCTTCTTGCCGCAGCAGCAATAGAACCCATTTTGGAGCTTGGGTTTTCTTCAATAGTTCTGCCACCTTCTCTGATGGTGCCCTTGCCGGAGCCAACGCCAGGAGGAAACACAGCGAGGCTCATCCCTTCTCCTCCTTGAGTCTATTCACCGTTGGTAAGTCGTTGGTTTTCCTCCTGAATAGCCAATTGAAAAATCCAACCGAGCGGCGGTGGAGGGGCCATTACGAGAATCTGAGATCGAAAACCAGAGAAGGACTCATTTAAGACAAGTAAAAATCTTGTAACTTTCTCCCGTTTTTTAATTTCTTTGTACTAATTCAATGTGCTTTCGAGTCCTTGCAGGTGCTCCTCGACTGCCTCAAGCTCGTTCCACTGGGCAGAAAGGCGGTTAAAGTAAGCGGTAACCGTAAGGTTCCCTTGCTTCATTTCTGTTAGGGCTTGCTTTATTGTGAAAAGTTTCACCCTGTCGAGTCGCCCATACATCTCGCGAATGCTGTCCCAGAATTGCTTTGAATCTTCCATTGGTGGGAGCCCAACCGCAACATCGGGGACGAGGCAGTTGCCGATCTAGGTACGCACTAATTGATTGCATCTCCTCCAATGTCTCTGATTGCGTTCATCGGTCGAAAAGGGGACGGTTTTGTCAAGGAAACTGTCCTTATCCTTGGTGACGAGCGCCCCTTGAAGATCCCGAGCCAAGGTATTGTAGTTGTCTTGGCCGGTTAGTTGTAGGTTGATGAGGTGAAGTTCCGGTTTGTCGGCCAGTGAGGTGTAGAGGGGATCGCCAATTTCGGGACAGTCGCTGCTGATGGGAAGGGATATGATAGAAACCCAGGCGGCGGATGAGTCGGGTAGGAATTCATTCCCTGACCCGAAATGGATCCGGATCTGGGTTTGTGACCCGGACTTGGCTGACCCGAAACATCAGTCGGGTTGCCCTCTCTCGAGATGGGCTGGCTTCCGAGACCTAAGGTGGGCTGTCCTCCAAGGCTCGAAGTGGGGTGATCTTTGAGGCCCGAATGGGCTTCTCCTCCTTGTGGATATTGGACCCATGGCTGTCCTGATCCAGTGCCCCACTAGGCTTGGACGGGATACCAATGGATTGTAGGAGGCCATTGAATGGGCCCAATGATTTGGCCTGAAGTAGAAATTGGCTCTTGACTGGATGCAACGATATCCAACGGCAATGTGGGTTGTTCTTGGGGAGTTTCCCTAGTTGAGGATTTCTGAGTATTGTCTATCATGGCAAATTTGAATTCCTAATTGCTTTGCTGATTTGTTTTATAGGATGAGGAACTACAACAACTCTTCAGAAAAGAAACGAAGGCAATTCTAGAATTTGCGAAAGCTAGGTCAAGAATGAAGGCTCTAATACCATAACAGAAAAGAGGAGAATTGGGAAAATGTATCCTGTGTATTCAAATTGAAAATGTACAATTATAAGAATCTATTTATAATGTAAGAATGAAAAAGAAGAAAAGGAAATAATATACAAAGAATCACAATTCCCTATTCACGAAATCAATTAGAATCAATTCCACTGTTAGGATCAATTATAATCTTCAATTATATCTTCAACAACTAATCTTAATTAAATTTAACTAACCATTTAATCCAGATTAGTCCTAAACTAATATGTCCCTAATCAAGATTAACACATCAATCAAGAGATTAAAGCGTTAATTCATTGGTTTGCGGCGGCAACAGCACGGGCATGATGGCAACGGCAAGGGCAATTCATGGCTACTAAGGTAAGATGGGAACAAATCTCGTTAGGGTGCGCTCCAATGAGGAGGATACCGAGGGAGAGAGTGACATGTACGGAAGCTTGGCTTCCTTGACAGTGAGCGACAGCTCACGGCAGTCCTCCGGCGGTGGTGAGGGTGGCGTGAGATGGCTAGTCGCTATGGTGATGTGGTGGCCAGCTCAATGGGGAAAGTAGAGAGAGACGCCGAGAGAGGGACCGAGAAAGAGAGAGGGACGGGCGGACTGTGGTGGTGGCTCGGGTGTGGCTTGCAGTGGAGGACGGCGACTTACGAGCGGTCCTGTGTCTCATAATGGCTCTGGCGAACAGGCAAAGCTGCTAGGCGGCTGGTTCGGTGAAAGCATGACTGAGAGAGAGAGGAACCGAGAGGGTAAGGAAGCAGCTGGTGTCAACTAGTGGTGTGTGATTTGACTCATGGGAGGCATGTGGGTGAGACGCGGCTACTTGGTGGGCAACGTGAGGTGACGGTGATGGCTGATAATGGTGGCGTGCGGTCAAAACCGAAGCGAGATAGCAGAACTAGAGGAAAAGAAGAGAAGAAGAGGAAGAAGAAGAAGATGGAAGGGGGGAGAGAGAAGCGTACATGCAGGTGTAGGGGAGAAGCTGAGCAGGGAGAGAGAGAGAGAATAAGAGCCTAATACCATCATTCCTCTGAGCTAGCGTAGTTTTCATTCCCATTATGTCTCTTGTCCATTAATGCTAAGAGCATTTTGGTCATTTCCAATTTTTGGACACAAACTTGCCCATTTGTCATTGGGTGAAAAATCAAAAAGCGGGTCAAGGAATCTGATATAATGAATAGTAATAGCTCGCAAGATCGTCGGGCTCGTTTAGGCCAAAATCGGAATTGGGTTCGAAAAATAGGTTTGGAAATTGATCAGACTTGTGTTGGGCCCACTTTGGGCTTGCGTGGGGCCCAATGCACCCTACCTGGCCCATTCCCTCGTGCCTTCAACTTCGGCCGGTTAAATCCCTTTTCCAATGTTCTAGAGTGAACTAACACTTTTGGGGATTAATGAGGCAATATCTAGCATTTTAGTTTTGATGTCCCGGAAAACTCGATACTTGAGATTGGATTAAATCATGGCTAAGTTCAATCAGTTGCAAATTTAGTATGTTTCATACTAACGGATGGCTTTTAAGAGTTACGCATATTCAACCCATGGTTAAAATAATATTAATCTACATTTAAATTTCATCAATTCATGGATAACTTTGGTTGTCATGTAATTGCAAGAAATCGATTGCTTGACTCTCGTCAATCTCTATGGTCGAACTGTCAATCCATGATCGAGTTCTTTGGTTGCATATACTTGAATTCTTAATAGCCTTTCCTCTTTGGTTAGTATCTCATGAGTGATCAGTTTAGAATGATATTTAACTAATAATGCATTGACAAAATAATCATTCATATATTTCAAAATAGATCGAAAATTTAGAACGTCACATCATGATCATGAGAAAAGTGATGCCGGATTATGCTCGAGAGGATATTTCTATCCGACTCTGCTAAGCTTTAGTTCTCTCTCACTTGAGGTCTATCTCATCTTATATTAAACCAACGGTAGGTCACCGATCATTGAAATACTTTTTCGCTTGTTGAGTTGATGCTTATCCTTATATTGAAGAAAATATTCTTGCGAACTTTTTGGAAGTTCAAATTTTTGCTTTGTCACTTGTATTTTTCAGCATTATGACAAATTGCGCACTTTGTTAGAGCGGCAATACGGAAGTAGTGTCGTTTGAATGACACTTAATCCATGCCAATATGATAGTTGCTCAAAAGATGCACTTATTATCTCTTGATTATTATTAAATTAAGCTTCTTGTTTAAACATTTTGGTATGAGTTTACGATAAGGATAGCACTCCCTACTTTATAGGTTGTTGTATTATACAAGGATAGTATTCCTAACTTCGTGGGTGAAGCTCAGCGGCTCCATTGATCAATGATTTTGCACATTCATGAAAGTTTGTTATAATCTAGCTACATTTTGCTCATCCATTGTTTTAGATTTCCGTACTAGTGGTGTCTTCTAAGTGTGATACAACGCAGCATGAGAATATCGTTGCCTTTCTTTTCTCTTCTTTTGTGGATGAAAATCGATCGATTTGATTTACCCAAAAAATGTTATCAATTTCACCGTTGGAGACATTTCTATCAAGTGGGCACTCAATAAATGAGCAAACTAAGAATAACGAATTCATTTCATGTCAAGTCGGTTAGTTTGATGCTTATTGGATAAGCTCAACATTATTTCTTATAAACCGACTCAATGTATGCCAATTACAATAGGCGAGAGAAATAAAAACCATTGTAAGAAAAACACAGTTACTTAATCCGATAAGTAGCTTATGGTCGAGAGAGAGAGAGTTTGTGATAATGAAATACTTTGCATTATTCTAGGACAAAAAATGAAAAAGCTCTATCAGACTCACTGAAATAGATACATTCTTTATCTTTTTCCTCCTCTTAAAACTATATAATGAAATATTGTAAAAATTAATTTCACATGACAAGTGCATGACACTAGACTAAGACTTATGTCATTTATAGCTAGATCAAATAGAGAGAGTTTGTGATAATGAAATACTTTGCATTACTCTAGGACAAAAAATGAAAAGGCGCTATCAGACTCACTGAAATAGATACATTCTCTATCTTTTTCCTCCTCTTAAAACTATATAATGAAATATTGTAAAAATTAATTTCACATGGCAAGTGCATGACACTAGACTAAGACTTATGTCATTTATAGCTAGATCAAACAAAGAGTTTGTGATAATGAAATACTTTGCATTACTCTAGGACAAAAAATGAAAAGGCTCTGTCGACTCACTAAAATAGATACATTCTCTATTTTTTCCTCCTCTTAAAACTATATAATGCAATATTGTAAAAATTAATTTCACATGACAAGGGCATGACACTAGACTAAGACTTACGTCATTTATAGCTAGATCAAATAGAGAGAGTTTGTGATAATGAAATACTTTGCATTACTCTAGGACAAAAAATGAAAAGGCTCTGTCAGACTCACTAAAATAGATACATTCTCTATTTTTTTCCTCCTCTTAAAACTATATAATGAAATATTGTAAAAATTAATTTCACATGACAAGTGCATGACACTAGACTAAGACTTATGTCATTTATAGCTAGATCAAACTTGCTATTACAGTGAAATTGAAATTGAAACTTTAGTCTTTGTTAACTCAATTTATTTGTATTTTCAAACTTCATTTGATGGAGTATAGACAAAACAAACAAGGAAAATGCAAAAGAAGAGAGAACATATACATAGAGAGTTGCTCTTCTTCTTTTAGTTGTCACACAATCGTGTGAGAATATGTGTAATAATGTACTAATATTTTGACAGTCTATTAAATTAAATCCTAAACGTAATATTTTTGACAAAAATGCGATTAAGAATTGATATCATTGTCAGTGATCTTAAGTAAGTGGACAATTATACTCTTTTGTAATAAAGCATCATTTTAACCACAATAAAAGAAAAAAATATGAATATGAACGATTATTGAGTAATGAGCTTGTTTATGGAAACTAATTAAGAAATAAAACCTAAAAATTTACCTAAATAGATAGGAAAACCCTAGTATTTGATTTTGATCTTTTCTTGAGTCACATAAAGTAGCAATGTAAAGTTTAATTCTATTTATCCACAAAATCTCATAATCAAATTTGTCACTGAATTTTCAATGAAACTCATGTGTTTTGTTGTTTGAGTATTGTCAAAATAATGCTTAATTTTGTGGAAACTAAAAGAACATCAAAACGGATTGCCATGCCCTGGTATGTCTTCTTACGGCTAGAATCCAATCTTGGACACACCGTTTTCTATCATTTGTGGGCCGTTTACAACTTATTAGAACTATCTTGCATGCTATTCAAGTATATTGAGCGTCCATTTTTTGGTTACCTTCTACTATAGTCGACAAAAAGCAAATCTGTAGGCAGTTCCTCTAGAGGGACTAGGCCTCGGCAAGGGAGGTGCAAAAGTATTCTAGGATGATGTTTGCCTCCCCAAATTAGAAGGTGGTCTTGGCCTCGGGAAAATTCAAGATAGCAATAAAGCTGCCATGATTAAACATATTTGGATTATATTTACTGATAAGGAATCTTTATGGTGCAAATGGATCCACACCACTGACCTCAAGAGGAAGAATTTCTGGGTAACCCTTGCCCCGGCCTATTGCTCCTGGGCTTGGAGGAAAATACTTGCACTGAGCGAAGAGGTTATAGCCTTTTTCATATGGAAAATTGGGAATTGTGAGTCTACATCCTTGTGGCTCGACCCGTGGTTGGATACAGGTCCCCTTAATTTGATCTTCACTGATGCTGATATATACCAATTGGGCCTTCCAAGAAATGCAAAGGTTGTTGATCTCTTGTCTCCATATGGGCAAGACTTTCTGCAGGAGCTTCACGCATGGCAAATTATCCTCCCTCCAATTTCTCAATTTCCAGACTCTATCGCTTATGTTCCTCACCCTTTAGGCAAGTTTTCTATTGCTTCAGCATGGTCAATTATTCGAAAGCAAGCGGCACAGGTTTCTTGGGCTTCCTTTATCTAGAACAAAGCTATCGTCCCGAGACATCAATTCCTATTGTGGCTAATTTCATAGAATAGGCTTCCCACTCAGGTTCTTTTAATGTTTTTTGGCAGAATTCCTTCTTTGCATTGTGCGTTGTGCAACCTACACCCTGATTCAATTGACCACTTATTTTTTTGTTGCCACGTCTCAAATTCCCTTGTTGTTTTTTTGGCTGCGGAGTTTAATCTTCCTTGGAGAAATCAGTCTTGGTCCGAAAACCTTAGGTGGACTATTAGTTCTTCTGAGGGCAAATGATTCTACTATGATATTGTCCAATTTTCCTTTGCCGCTCTTTGTTATGTGATATGGAAGACTAGAAATGATATTACATTTCAGGCTTCTAACCTATTTGTGCCATCCATGAAGCTCCACCTAATGAAGGTGATCAAGGACAAAGCCCTATCCTTTCAATTAGTCATTGCATCACCTCGAAATAGAAGATTGCAGCGCTGTTGTGGAATTGATCCTCACATTTTTGGCTTGGAGACGTGAGAGGAGCGGTTACTTCCGATCTTGTATATTTGTATGGTTTTCTTTTGTAGCCATTTGGTTCCATAGTGTGAACTTGGCACCCCCCCACTCTAGTGACATGTTGTCCTGATGAGGTGGGTTAGTGCCAGGTTTCACCCCCCTTGTATAGTTGGTTGGTTGAAAATATTATAATACTTACTTTTACCAAAAAAAAGAAAAAAGAACATGTTCCTGCGAGGAGTAAATGTCTTCCAAAAAACTTTTGGAGTCAACTAACTATGTAGAATGTTTAAGATTCAATCAACAACAATCAAAACGTTTAGGGCTTCTATAGCACATGTAGAACCTTTATTTTTGAAAAATTACCAAAAAATCATAAATTTATTTTATAAAATGTCAATTTAGTCAAAAACTATATTGGACGATTGGAGTCATTGCTGGACTTAGACTTGTAGTGTACTAAGTTTACAACATTGCCTGCTTCTATTGGATATCTTAAAAGACTGCATTGCTTATTTATGGTTTTTAGTAAGATAAGAGAGCTACCTAATTCTATTGGAGATCTTAAAAGTTTGGAGAAAATGGGCTTGGAACATACTTAGATAAGGGAGCCACCAAACTCTATTGGAGGACTAGAATCATTGCTTGAATTAGACTTGGAGGGTACAAAGATTACATAAATGCCCGCTTTTGTTGAATATCTTAAAAAGCTGAAGCCCTTAAAAATGCACAGGAGTAAGATAAGAGAGCTACCAAATGCCATGGAGATGTTGGAGAATCTTGAAATGTTGGGATACCATAGTTGTAGAAGTATAGATATTACATGGCCTCTTCATCTATTGCATCTTTTCATATCTAGTGATGATTCTTGATCTCTCCACAGCCTCCTTAGCTTTTGATACTCTAACATATATTGTTATGATCCTCGATCTCTCCCAAGTCTTCCTTTAAGTCTTCATTCTTTGTGATTAGACGAAGTCTAAGTCACCGATAGAACAACCATTCCTTTTTAAATTGAGATATTTGTTTGGCTTAATGCTCTATAGATGATGGTTGAGAGAGATCAAGTTTGCACAACCAAAGAATCTCCAATGTTTAAGGGTGTGGGATTGTGAATTGCTGGTGAGGATATCAAGTCTATCGAGCTTAGGGAAGCTCGAAAGGTTGCATATTTGTATGTGCTCACAACTAATCGAGATTCAAGATTTGGGAAAAATAGAATTGCTGGAGATATTATCTATTGATGAATGTAGCTCCATAAAAAGGTTAATTGATCTATCAAAACTGCATAAGTTGTGGGACCTATGGGTAAGTGACTGTGAATCACTGTAAGGTTTGCTTGATTTACCAAGCTCATTGAAGGCATTGTCAATAGAGAATTTGAGCTCTATAGAAAGGTTTCTTGATCTATCAAAACTACATATGCTGTGAAGATTGCATGTAAGTCATTGTGAATCACTTGAAAGTTTGCATGATTTAACAAACTCACTGGAGGAATTATCAATTGGGAAATGGAGCTCCATAGAAAGGTTACCTAAGCTATCAAAACTACACAAATTGCATACTTTGAAACTTTTTCACTATAAATCATTGCAAGGTTTGCTTACTGTACCAAACTCATGCTATCGCATTGGTCATGCATGCCCAATGCTCGGCGAGTCTGGTGATGCTTCCGAATCTTACAAATGGTGTCAAAAATCCAACCCGGGCCTATCTTCGAGGAGGCCAGTCATGTGGGTGTGACACTTGGTACTCTTTCCTTTTTCACTCGTACTTTCCTTCATTTTCTTCTTTTTCCTATTCCCTTCCCGTTTCCTTATTGCATAACCTCCTTCCAAACAATCAGCCAACTTTTTTGTAGTTCTTCATGTTCACTTCTAAAGATGCATATTCCCATTTTTCACTCTTTCCCATTTCTTTATTTAATTGTCTAATTAGATAAATGAGTGGCGGTGTGGAGTCGTAGTACTTTATGAGAAGTTGACATTGACACTTTCTCCGCCTGACACATGTTGATTTTTCTTCTATTAAGAAATGCCACGAATTTTTTTAAAAAGAAAAATTAAATCAAGCTTCTTCTTAGTAAATAAGTAGACAAAACCCTGTCTCCACCCGGTGACAAAATTAGAGGAAAGTCGTGACAAAAGAAAGCTACCTACCAAAGACATCACTAAAGTATATGAATTCAATGGTAAGAGAAGATTGAACTAAAGCAGAGGATTTTTAGAACCAACATGGCATGTTCATAATAAACTTGGTGCTAAAGTTAAAAGAGGTTAAACTCGAAATTATCTAACAAACAAAAAGTGACTTCATAATAAAATATTATACTAGGTTACAAAGTCTACAGTATTAAAAGATGAATTAAGGCTCAACAGATCTTAAACTTTTGTAAAATGTTCAATTGAGTCGATAAACAATTTTTTTCTTTTGCCTTAAGTCCTTGAACTTCGATTTTTAGGTTTGCAATGACATTGTGAAAGAAAGAAAAGAAATCATCACGATTTAGTGAAATTAAATGGGTGCCTTAAGAAGTCCGAACCCTCAATACTTTGATTACATAACCGCTCATTAAATTTTGTTAAAGGCCACAAAGGAGACGTCACCATTTCGAAGGGGTAGTAAAGTAACACCTTCATTGCAATGTGCGTTCTCTCACAGGTGTTCTTGTTGGGAGTGCGCAGCAAAAGGCTAGATATTTTTACCTGGTGAGATCTCCAATGGGAGGCTCAAGTCCGAGCCCGTTAATATATTTAGTTAAACCCACCTCAACTCAAAAGCTTAAGCTCCCTCTCTGTCGTACTTCCCTATTTTGTGCAAACGGTAAATAATTTCTCGTATATAAATTTTCAGATCAACGCAAAAGTTTTGTCATCCTTGGCTAGTGAGGAATCCTTCATTTTCTTTTCCCAAAAAAATTCCTTAAAAAAAAAGAGAGAAAGAGAAATCTTGATGTGGTGTCTCCCTTTGCCATCAAAGGCCTCATTAATTCCCTATCTATCTTTGTCTTCCTGACAAATAGAGAATACGGGAGTGACACTACGGGATCCTTCACCCCCAAGGTGAAACTCCCACCTATTTCTTTCCTCCTTGAGTTTTTTAAAGACTTGCTCTAGTCCAAACCGTTCTTTCTATACATAAAAATGAAAAACACAATATAAGCCGTTGCAATAACCATAATCGGATTCCTGTGATCAAGGCTGTCAAATCACGGCTAAAAGCCACGATGACATTCTATTTGGCCATTCAAATTAGAATAATAAAATGACTATTTTCTGAAAATTCTAAAAGGAAATTTTGAAATGAAAGGTTGAAAAAAGAAAATACACAAATCAAACAAGAGCAGCTGCGAATGAGAGATCCAACCTTCTCCATCATCCCGGTGCATCCCACCAGCAAGCTCTTGACGGACTTGCTGCAAAGGTGGGGCAGTTTTGCTTCCATGGCTGCCTATCTAATCAAAAAACAAAGAAGAAACTGAAACGAGAAAGAGGAAAAGTGAAAGAGCAAATCCCATCTAATCGATTAATTAGCATAAGGTCTGGATTTAAGAAGTTCTGGACTCAATTTTGTTTCAAAACATGAGAACGCTTCGACGCTACTCATCCGGTGCTCTGATCTCCACGTGCCCACCTTCGATTGGCGGCGAGCCGCGACTTGTGGGGCCGAGCACGTAGTGGCGAGGGAGGGTCGCAACCTCACTTTAGGAAGGCGGCGAGGTGCCGTGCTAAACAAAGATGCATCAACAAGGAATGATATAGTAGTTTGCGGGCTGAGTGGGCCTGGCCCATTTTCGGCAGGCCCACAAAGATGCTTTCGGCAGGCCCTTATGGCCAGGGCCGCATCTGGGTTAGCCTGTGTGCCGCCTGGCCCATTTTCAAGTCTACCACGAATAATTCTATTTTTTGAGAACTTTTATTTATAATTAAGCTTTCTTGAAAAGAAAAAATTTCTATTAATGAATAACATCTAAAATAAGTCCACAATCTTTATCACTGATAAATAAATTTACCGCTAGCTATTGTGATAAGTATAACTTGTTGGTAATTTATAGTCATTATTGACAAAAACTGGAGCTCATGGTAAGTATAAGTTGTTTTTTGTAAATTCTATTATTCAATACCAAACTTACATAATTTTTTTTCCAATATAATCCTTACGCTGTTAATTTACCTAATTAAATATTTGAATTTGTTTATATTATATAATCAGGTCCTTGTATTAACAATTCTAATCAATTTCAGTATTTTTGGCACATATTATTAGAGCACAGTGAAAACAGAAGCGAAAAAGATTTGAGGCATTTGTGGACTCCGTATGAAGAGCTGCATTACAGGATTGACTTTTTTTTTTCAAAAGACGATTGTATTTATTGCTCAAAAGGACACATGAGAAGTATATAGACTATAGGACTTACTTCATTAATAATAAAAAGGGAGGGTTACAAGAATGGAATCAATGACATGACTCCCCTTCCTCCTCGGAGCAATAACGACATCGCCTAGAGCTATTAGAGACAGCATAACAATCTATATCATGGACGCTGCAATGAAAAAAAAGCTATAATAAATAACAGTCCAAGGTTTTACAGCCATAAATAAAGCAAAGCTAAAAATGGAGATGTGAAATTTTTGCATAAGACTAGGGCATAAGCGACATTAGAGAATTTTCGCATTCGCAATCCAGGTGATAAGAATTATTATATTGATTTATTTATGTTTAAACTCTTTTGGGCCAAAAGATTGCTGTTGGTACATTCACAATAATGTAGCATAGAACTAACTGCTTATAAGAGACTCTAATGTTCCCTTTTTTTCGAGGAAAAAAAAAGAGTTAAAAAATATTTTCCTCAAAACAATAGTTTGTATCGTTTACATATATAAATGAACAAAATTATCTTCATTGTCCATGGAAATGTTTAAACATAAGTTATTGTCGATTATGATGACATTTTTCATTAATTAATTATTTTAAGCAATACAAACCATTGTTTTTAAAAAATATATCTTTCACATACGGAGGCTAAGAGCTAAACTTAAACATTCAAAGAGAGCAGTTAATAGATGCCAACTTTCAAAAATTTGTCCTCAGAGTGCGAGAAAAATCTTGTGGCTGGTTGCACGTACAGACTACAAAGCTTCTAACAAATGAAGCACAATATGCTAGAAACACTGTCGGCATCTCAGCTCGTCAGTTCTATAAAAGCGAGCTAGAATCTTTACTTCACTGCTTGAGGAATTGTTCTTCAGTGAAAAACCTGTGTTAAGCTAGTTCATGAGAACTTCTTTGCTTGACACTACCAGGCGCTTTCAGCTAAACCCAACAGAGGAGATTGCAAAAAGCTATCTACTCTGAATGGGACTTTATGATCAGATTGGTCTGCAAGCACGTATTTGATTGGAGGAATAAGCTGTTGTTTCAAAAGGATTCTATCTTTCCCAAAATGTTGTCTCTAAGTTCCGCAGTAAGCAAATGAGGCTACAGGCAAATGAGTTGCAGAGTGAGTCTTCAACTGGAGACTTCCCCTCTCTAATCCAATTTGGATGACTGGAGTTTCGCCTTGGGCCAGTGGATTAAACTCGTGGGGCTGTTTCCGTGTAATGATGCTGGTGAGTTCCCGGGAGTAATGTCAGCTCTGTAGTTAATTCTTCCTCCGTATGAGCAGCATCATGGGTTTCCTTTCTGCAACTTTTTCACGTGGTTGGAACACTGGACTGCACCATTTTTTATCCACAACGTTGATTCAACAGGTCTAGTAGACCTTCCTTCAAACAAGAAGCAAGTCAGAAGCAGGGCTAGTGTGAAAGCAATCTGTCTGCAGATTGATTGGCTAACCTTGCTTCGAATCAACAAGTCCATTTTTTAAAAATTGTGTAATTTTTCTGAAATGATGAAGACCTAATATCACATGTTCTAAGAAATATCTACCATATGAAAAGAGAGGAAAACGGAGATTTTGTCTGAAGAAATGTCCGGAAAAATGTGTTGAGAAATGAAGTCTTTTATAATTTTTTCGACAGTTTCTTTACAACAGCATTTGTTGGGCTCATTTAATATCACGTAGACATGGTACGAATCATGTAATCCACATATTCATGAAATGTAAAGTACTTTGTGTGTGGTAATAGTGAATAGAGCTAGCCATGGTACAATAATTTCTCTGTGCTGTTCCAAAAATGTAATGTCTTACGCACAGTGTTTGAGATGGACGTTTTTATTTTACTTGCACCATAGTATGGTCCAAGCATAATCAACAATTGCTATTAGAACACAAAATACTAGGTGTAACCAGAGGAAAATACTCCACAGAAAATAAATGTGATTCATGGAAGTAATGAACAGACAGAGAAGAAATGGCAAGTTGCACTTCCAAAATAGAAACAGAAGCCACGAAGAGAGAGTGCACCTAGTTAGGTCCAAGATGAATATCATATCTCCGTAACGATTGAATGAGATGCAAACATTTTTACGTGGACAGAACTCACTTAATGAGCCCCTTGCAATCCAAAATTAACATCTCTCACCCATTGGGTGTATTTGTGTTTGCTACATCTATCCATCGTTCCAATGATCCACAGTCACCGACAAGCAATTGACACAAATACTCTAATTGATTGAGGCCCTCGACAGCTCAAAGTGCAGCTCACAAGTCGCAACAAGAAAGCTGGGGAAAGGTGTTTTGATCAAGTACGTTAATCCGACTCTCTAAATATTGCATATTTACTTGGTGATTAGTGGTCTCGCTGTTGTCCAATAAGCCTATTTGCTAGTTTGCTCATTTTGATTTAAATGTCATCCATATACTTAAATGAAGTCATATGGAATTGGCGGCTCATGAAGACGATCATGACGATGTGTCATGCATACGATGAAAAGCACAACCATGTCGCATTTGACCAACTGGCACCTGAGGACTCCAAGCCTATTACATTCAGCTCTCTGATTATGCTTGAGAAGATATGCCAGTCGGACTCTTGTGATCTTCAGCTCTGTCTCACTTGTGCTTTTCTCTTCTTGAATTAACCCGACGGTAGGCTACCGATCAGTAAGATGATTTTGCACTCGTCGTTGACGCTTATCCATAAAAGAGAAGAAAATATTCTTGTGAACTCCTTGGAAATTGAATTTTTTGTTATGTCTCTAGTGTGTTTCAGCATGATGACATATTATATATTTTCTTCCATGCCGACATGATAGTTGCTCCAAAGATGCCCTCAGTATCTGTTGATTCGGGTCATGCTATTACGAGAGGACTTGACTATAATTAGACCAAGTTTGTTGTTTAAACAATTAGTTTGCACAGTTTATTTTTCTTGTGAATTGCTGGCTCATGGGTTGTGAATGCCAACACAACCCTTTAGTTAGGATTAGATCCCACATATATGGCTATGAGGATAACACTCCCTACTTCAAAGTTTGTTGTGTCATTTTGCAGATTTCTGTCATTCTAGATTTCCATTGAAGATACTAGTGGTGTGGTCTGAGTATACTACTCAGCATGAGAGCATCGTTGCCTTTTCTTTTCTCTCTTCTTTTGTGGACTAAAATTGATCAATTTGGTTAACCAAAAAAAGAAGTTATCGATTTCTTCTTTTGAGACATTTCAATCAAATTATATTGAATCATTGACAAATGTGGATACGCAATAAATGAGCAAACTAATAATAACAAATTCATTTCACATCAAGTGGGTCAATTTGATGCTTATAGGATGAGCTCTCTTCATAATTTATTATAAACCAGATGTATGTCTATACCAACATTGAGACATATTATAATAGCAAGAGAAATAATTGCCATCGAAAGAGGACCACAATTACTTAAATCTGATGACTTGCGTATGGTTATGCAAAACGCGCGCGCGCGCGGAGTGATAGAGAGAGAGAACCAACGCAATGCGACGAAAGTGACTTCCCATGACTTAGAGCATAAAGCGGAATCAATTGAGATTATACATTTTCTTTTCAAAGGGTAATCGATTAGAATAGTTGATGGAATAATTTTCATTACCTTAATTTATGTGTTTTTTTTTTTTTTTATGATATCTAAGTGAGGGAATTGCAAAAGAACCAATATTTCATGTGGAGTGTTACTCTTCTTCTTTTAGTTAATCACACTTATCATGTGAAAACAAGTGAAATAAAAGTCCTAATGTTTTGACATTGATTAATTAAGCCCTAAACAAATTATCTTTAGTCAATTGAGTCCTAAGTGTTTTGGCAAAAATGCAATCAAGTACTAATATTATTGTCAATTACCTTAGTAACTAGAAATTATACTCTTTGAGATTATTATGAAATGAAACATCATTTGAACCGCAATAAAAAATAAAACATATGAATCGCGTCAATCATTGAGTAGAGAACTTGATTATGGAAATTGATAGATGAATGAAGCCTATATTTTTATCTAAACAGATAGGAAAATTCTAAATATATTATTTTAATTTTTCTCAAGTCGCATAGTCAACTTGCTCCCTTAATATTCAATAAGAATTTTCAAAATAATTCTTAAGTTTGAGAAAAACTAAAAGGATATGATTGTTGGGGGCATAAGTACAGCGGGAGTGTCAAAACTTGGCACGAAGGGACACTTAAATACCAAAAGTTACAAAATGTACACTTAAGTGCCACTTTTTCAAAAAAAAATGGATCACTTTAGTGCTAAGTCATCGGAACCCTACCGGAAATCTTACGTGACAATTTTTTATTAATTTTCTTGCCTATGCAGCTCGTTGGAAACTGAATCGGCGAAAAATCAGTTGTTTTGGCTGACGTGGATTTTAAAAATTATTAATTAAATAATATTAAATAATATTATTATTATAAAATCGATTTTATTATAAAAAAAAAAAAAAAAAGAAGAAGAAGAGGGGCTATCGGCGAGGGCTATGTAGCCCTCACCGTTGCTGCCCCACCCTCATCGGGAAGGGCCGGCGAGGGTGGGCAAGGGTCGGCCAGGGTCGCTGGGCCTCGACCAGTGGTCGGTGACCTCAACCATCCGGACCGGTGCTTGTGGCGGCCGATGGCCCTTGGGGGCGAGGGCCGGCAACCCTTGCCGGATCTTCAGCCCTCGCCCCCGAGGCGAGGGCGCGCAGCCCACGCTATAGGCTAGCCAAGGTCGCCGGCCACTAGCCGAGGCCTGGCAACCCTGGCCGACCCTCGCCCACCCTCGCTAGCCCTTCCTAGCGAAGGTGGGGCAACAGCAGCGACGAGGGCTACACAACCCTCACCGATACCCCTCTTCTCTTTTTTCCTTTTTTTTTTTTAATAAAATCGATTTTAATTTTTTTTAAAATCTGACGTGGACAATTTTTTTTAAGAAAATTACCACGTGGATTTTTTATTTTGAAAAAAAATGCTTCGTCAGCAAATGAAGTCGCCAAAAAATGGACATGTGGCAATTTGGCCGGAATTTTTCACCGTTGTCACTTAACTGATCCATTTTGCTCCGATTTTGGCACTTAAGTATACATTTTGTAACTTTTGGCACTCAAGTGTCTCTCCGTGCCAAGTTTTGGCACTCCAGAAATCCGTACCTCGATTGTTGGGGGAGTAAACATCACCAGTAGGAGATTAGGGCTCAATTCCACATTTACCAAAAAGGCTTGAGAGTCAATTGACTAAATAGTAATACGACTCAATCAACAAACAACCAAAACGCTTAGGTCTCCTATGCCATACGCACACACGCACATATATGGAGAACCTTGATTTTGTAGTTGACACTTTAGAATATGAAAAGTATTGTGTTCTCAATTACATAATAGATAAACATATCACTGCATCAAGGAATATATATGTATCATTTAGCAAAAGATTTTATACAAGATAATAGCATGTAATTTTATTTTGAGGGAAATAGATTATCATCAAGAAAGATAATACTTTGGAAAAAGGGAAAAAAAGGATTTTTTTTTATTAGCTACCCATTATAGGCATTACCATAAGACTCCCATGCCCGTTGCTAAATGTTTGACTTAACTCTTAGAAATTTTTACTTTGAAAAAAAGTATTTCGTATTTTTCCTTTAAATTTTTATTTGAGGTTTAACCAATATATAACATAATGTACTTAATTAAATAGAATGTAATACATGAATAAAATGCTTTCTTTATATTAATTTAAAAAGATAATTACAGGCATCAGGCCTCCTTGAAATCATTTATATACATACACCACGGGTAACTTTCTGCGCTGCGCCACCAGCCCATGAGCCCCTCCGACTGGCTTCTCATCGACATTCTGCAGGTTGCCAAACATTAGGCCAGTGCCACCGAGTCCGACCGTTACTCCTGTCCGGTCTTCAGCCACACCTGGCAGCCCTCGCCGTGCCCGAGGTTTCTCTCGCCAATCCTGTTCAGTCCATAGCAGTTCCTGCAGTCCCAAAGAACTTATCAGTTGCGGTTTCATCCTCCTTGCCGAGCGGCCGTAATCTGGTCCTTGCCGTCGCTGTTCCCAGCAATCATTAATAGCCCGTGGAAGTGTGGTCGTTGCTGGTAGACATCATTTACCAAGCGCAAGCCAGCGGAGTCTATTTGGAGTGTGACACTCGTTTCCTTCATACCCTCTGGAGACGTTCTTGTCTTTTTATTCTATCCAAGGCAAGTTTAAGGGCTAATCTTAGTGGTGATGGAATTAATGTTACTTTCCATGACTGGCGTGAGTTTGTGATGTGCCATGTTTTATTATATAGCTGTCTCAATTTGGTTAATTGATTTCTCCTAAGCTTAACTCATATTACACCTTGCATTAACCAAAGCAATATTGGGAGTCTGATTTTTGAGACTAAAGGTTAGATCTCCAGTTATGTTTGGATATCTTAAAATATCTATGGGTCACGTTCTTTTTACTCTTTATTTGACTTAGACACTCCTAATTATATTATTTTAACAATATTATACCTTATGTAGCTCATTTGTTAGCATTATTTCCTTTTTTATTTGGTCAAATGGGCTGTCCCTCTTATTTTCTTTCCTTTCCTCTAATGTCCTATCAACAACAGGGTTTCACTCTATTTCCTTTTATTAATGTATTTTCCTTACACACACCTTTGGTGACTCGTAAGGATGAAACGTTTCAGATTTTGTTTAAATTCTACCTGAAACCTACCCATAAGAATATATTCCCTAATTTTTTGAACCTAAAACTTATCCGGCATGTCTAGGAATATGGAACCAACCTTGTCACAAGTTCTACCTAGATTTCACTTTGTACTTGTTGAGTGGACATTGAGCTAGAGATGTTTATTAAACAAAGTCAAAGAGGACAACATGACTATTTGACTATTGTATCAATGACTTTTGGCCGTGAATTCAAGAGGACCTCATGACTTGCTGAAACCACATCACTATCACATCATTGTCCCAAAACGTGATTCACGTTATCTTTGAAGCATGAAGAAAACAGATTCTTTCTTCTCTGCAACAATTCTCACGTATTTCATCGTGCAGCTTGGAGTGTGTGTCTATGTGTGTCTGTGTGTATATATATACCCTACGCGCCGCACCAACTTTTGACTCGTGGTTACGTGTCCCGAGCTGTCGTTGAGTTACTGCACCGAATTACCAAGACTTTGCTCCCAGAAAGCCACATACAGGTTG
Source organism: Corymbia maculata (assembly GCA_014182735.1). Lineage (NCBI taxonomy): Eukaryota > Viridiplantae > Streptophyta > Magnoliopsida > Myrtales > Myrtaceae > Corymbia > Corymbia maculata. The sequence continues at coordinate 25,588,701 of CM024684.1, read as the reverse complement.
GATGATTTAAGCCAGCTAGAATTCCAACGATGCTATCAGCCCAAGAGCTCAATTCTAGCGATGGCGTCCAAGATCTCGTTGGACATCCGCTCTCTGGATTGACCACAGTTTATAGCCAACGACCACACTTTCGAGTTACTCAATTCCATTCGCATTTTATCATGTCAAAGCATTTCATTTTGTTTCCTCTCTCATGCTTCTTGGTTATGGCTGTACATACTGCGTTGGATGTTTCTTTTGTGATTGCTCATGAGAAGTGGGCGTGGAGTCGAGCCTATTTTTGGGACATCCGTAATCAAAGTGTGTCACTCATTTATTTTGCATTTCCCTGATTTGTGGCTGTGAATGGTAAATAATTAGCAGTAAAAATTAGGGCGTTGCTCCGTAGCTCGAGCTGGTTGGTGGAAGCGAACCACAATGGTGATCAGTGGAGGTCGATAATTGGCAGTTTTTATACGTTGGTGATTGACGGAGGAGGGATAGTGACGGCATGGTGACAAATGAATATGGCGGTTGACAATGAAAACCTTGTGATAAAATGAGGCGATTGATGGTGAGATATGCATGCTTAATGTACTGATACTATGGTGAGAGGAGTAGTGAACTGGGGATCTTTAGAAGCGATCGATGGTGGAGTTCAGTTTAGTCTTTTGGACTTGTGCTGGAAAGTCCTAGTTCGTGAACTTGATAAGAAATAAACCTGGGAATGGTGAACTTGGTGAATTGTTCTCAGATCAGGAAGAAGACGAAGGGTACCAAAGAGGGGAAAAAAAGAAAAAGAAAGAAAAAAAAGAGAGGAAATAAGGAATATGCAATGAAGGTTAGAATTTATATCAGAAGGTTATAGTGATTAAACAATCGCAAGATCAGGTGTATACAACCGATGACTTTAAGTAATTTCTGTTGGATATTGTAATTTGTGATGATCACAGTGTACTAAGACTGTCATAAGCATATATCAAGTAAAATATTTTTGATATTGATCAAGAAACTGAACCACTCATAGAACATTAATAAATTCCAATACTACATTTTTACAGACTCCTTATTCTATTTCATTCGAAATCCACACAAAAAAAAAAAGAAGCAGGAGGGGGGGTCTCAATCCAGAGAACAGCAACGATCAACTGTGAACACACAATTCAAATCATATGCAAAGCATATCCGAAAATTGTCTTATGCAATCTATGACGGCTTGGTACTTAAAACTATTCTTTCAAACCATCACATCGGCAATGGATTGACGAACAAAGAAGTCACATGCTTTTTAAACTTGCCTCCAGAATGGGTATAGATATCTTTTTCATCTTTATACACCACATGCATGGTTCGTGCAAAATTGAGAAATCGCACTAGGAGTGGCCTAGGGATGATGGTCGGATGGCATAGCTCTTCGTTAATGTCCTTCCACGCATCGGCCACTTGTTTACGGAGTTCCTGCTTAGCCTCTTCCTCCGTAACTCCATATTGTTTCATGAAACACTCTACTGAAGATGCGCTATGACCTCTCTCTTGCTCAAACTATAAACAATATCTCATGGAAATTATTATTTTTTTCTTATTGATAAAATCTATTGGAAAAATTTAGATAAATTAAGATTGTTCACTGATATAGCTTTTATATACCTTGTGTCCGGCAATGTCATCCATGAGCCGACCTACTACTTGCAAAGCCTTCAACATCTTGGGGTTGCTGTATAACAACCAGTCAAAAGCATCTTTTGTTGCAATATCTCCCATTCCCAGCAACAACATCACCAATAGCAATTCAACAACAGAGGTTGCTAATGCAATGGGCATGTACTCCTCCATCGTCGGTATGAGGTTTTGGTGGAACCATTTGGCTTCAATGAAATATGCTTTTGCTTGTTTTTTCATCTAAGGAATCATTTTCATGCATAAAGCTATGTCAATATTCAAACTTTAATGTGTTTAATGGACTAATACATGACAGTTTGTCTTCCTTATCTAAAAACCTGATATTTTGTTGCTAGTGGATGGAATAACAATGGCATTTGATTGACATAATGTTGAATGGCTTACCGCTTCTTTGGCATAGAAGAGCTGGTATGATCGTCCTTTTTTGGTCAACTCATGGCCAATTTCATCATAAAAATCAAGAATTATCTTGTAACACTCTTGCATGTACTCTGGCAATCCACCTTTGGCTTTGACATCCCACCTAAATTCAGGTTCGGAAAATATCACACTTGACCATAATTAATAGTTGATCAAATTAGAATAAGTACAGAATTGGTAACTAAGAAGAGCATCCAAATGTGAACTGTACCTTTCAATTGCTTCTGTGAAGAGTTCTAATTCTTCCAATGTCCCATAGACATCATAGATGTCGTCAATAATGGAAACCACGCTTGCCACTTTGATTAGTATTTCCCTAGAGGTTTCATACTCTGGCTCGAAATAAACTCCTGATATCCAAAGATACATCTCCACAAGCCTATCTCTAGCAAATGGGAACTTCCTTTCTACATCTAGATCCTTCCACCACCTATGGGATACCAACAAATCCTATTTTAGGCAAACACATCATTGATAGAATTATAGAATGTGTTTAGACTGATAAGCCAAAGAGAATAACATTCCTTGTAACTTTTACAAACGATTTTTAGTTCAAATAAATTGAAATTGCATGAGTCAATCTATGACGATTTGGTGTTCGTGGAACATCTAGCTACTTTAGGCATGTTATCATGAAGTTAACCTTGTAAGATTGCCGAGTTCCTTCTGGTGTTGCTTTTGCAAAAAGTTGAAATCAAGTTTAGCCAAGGAGATCAGGACTTCCATATGCGATGGCTCCTCTTGGTAGAGTGGAATGTAATGCCTCGCCTCTAGCCTTGGTATTCCCTTGTAGATTGGTTGGTTTAGGGCATGATTCACTTGTTTTCTGAGATTAAGGCTTGCATTCCCTTTGTCAATTGTTTTGAGGTGAGTCATAGTAAAAGCAAGTGCATCGTTCAAAATCTGATCACCATGAAACTTTAGATGGCAAGCTTCAAATAGACTTAGCAATCCTTGCATATCGGTGCTCAGTGATTCATTGAAATTCCCTTCGTTGTCCCTGAACTTGTTAAAGATTTCTGAATTGCCAAACGAAAAGTGGGAAAAGATGCTATCATGAGATTTTATGAAAAAATCATGTTCAACATCTAGATCAATTCACAACAAATGAAAAAATGACATACTAAACCAAGGAATTAGTATCGGACCCAAAAAAAAAAAAAACTAGGGATTAGTAGAAAGGACTATTCACCTTAGAAAATTTGAAAAACTCACGATATTAAAAATTATATAGAGAAAATTGTAAATAATAAAGAAATAAAAAATGGACTAAACTAAACATGTTAGTGACATTATGTGGCCGCTCTAATCAATCAAATGGACCATCAACTAGTGTTTGCAATATAGTTTCACCAACTATTCAATCAAGGAGAACTAGAACATTACATACCGCTTGAAATTGTGTAACCTTGTTGTCGCAACAATCGAAAGAGAAGAGCGACTGTGTGCAGGTCATCTTCATCACCACGGTGAAATTCAAAATAGCTTCTATGGATTTGTTCCAGCTGTTGATCTATCTCAATTTCAAAAAGGTAGGCAATTCCTAAGCGTTGGATTTGATCTATCAAGTTCAACTTCTGTAAAGGCTTATCCATAGCATTTGTCAACATCTTCCTCACTTCTCCTTTCAATCTCTCTATTCGATCCTCTGTTATTGCATGAGAACCCTACAATATATGTAAAATTGAAAGTTCAAAAAATAATTAGTGGAAAATGACACGAGTTTAGTATGAATGCAACAAATAGATTAGGTTGCCTATGACCCAATTGACCACGATAAATATGAATTGAAATTACCTAAAAACTATTTCATGACTGGTTTTATTAATTGTGGGGAAACTCTTTCTACATTCCTTAAGTCATATGTGCATATCACGAGATTCACATAGAAATTTTGAATCATGTAAGGATGAACCCATGCATGGAGTTTCAAATCAACTATAACTTTTTTTCTTTTTCTTTAACAAATGTTGTGGGATGGTGCCCAATCATTCAATATTATTATGTTCTACGCCCTTAGTTTTCAGAAAACATAATGATGGAAAAACTTTCTAAATATAATCCAAGAAAAAGAATAACTTAAATGAAATTTTCTGAATATAATTCAAGACAAGGAACAACTTAAATGCTACCGTCGAGTTGGAGTCACAAGTATATTTGAGAAAATAATCCCCCCATATGCCTGGATGAAAATTTGCTGAGCGGCGTTCAACGACGTGACTTGCTTCTCGAGCAGGAGGAGAAGATGGGATTGCTGAAACCTCAAAAGACATTTCTTTTTCGTTGTTATCCAAGTGATTGAGCAAATATAGACGAAGAGTACTAGCGGGTAGAGGCTTTTCTATGAGTGTCGAAACCTTTTTGATGGGTATTTATAGGCTATAGCACCGTATGTTGGATAGGCACATAGAACGAGGAATAGAAAATGCAAAGGTTTGTTTTCTCAAAATACGCTCTTTCATTAAATTTCAAGGTGGCCGTGGAAATAGGCATAGCTCTCTCGGAATTCAATTTGATTATTGTGCGCACCGTCGGGCTTTATCCTCGGTGAGAAAATATTGGGTGCACGTGCTTAATCAATCTGTTCCCTCTCTTTGAATATGCTAGCGAGCCACCACGCCTTCGCCTCCGCCTCTGCTGCTGTCGCCTCCCCGAGCCACTGTGCTGACGTGATCTGCCGGGGGACCACGATGCCGACATGCCCCCGCTGTTGCCTCTCGCAGCAGCAGCCGCGCCGACGCTGATGCCGATGTGTTTTGCCCTCACACTTCGCAACCTCTGCTTTCCCGACGCCGCCTCCGCCTCTCGCTATCGCCTCTCGAAGTCCCGCCTACGCCGTCATCTCCCGAAGCCCTGTCTACGCCGTCGCCGTCGCTCTTCAGAGTTCGACCTTCCGATCTCTCCCTGCACGTTCTTTGCAAAGTTAAGAGGTAAATTTTCATGTCCTCTTCCCCTTAATCGTTCAGATTTCGCTTCAAGTTCTTGAGATAGTTGTTGCGATTAGACGTGGGATCGATTGGTGTTACATGGTGGGTCTGGTGATACTTGCCCCTCGGAAGGATTGTTGAGAGAAAGAGGGATTTTGGTCGACGTGGATGAAGCGAAGCTGCTATTCTCCAGTTGGCTCACGGCCATTCCAAAAATAAAAGGGCACCCGTTTGCGTTTCTGAAGTAAGAGGTAAATTTTCGTTTCCATCAGTCTTAGATGGCCTTATTTGTTTATTAGTTTCTGCAAAAAGCCAGGTCTCTAGACTGGCATTGGTTTTATTAACTTGCCCTAATCAATGCAAGTGAAAACCGTTAGCTGCAAGCTTCAAAATGCTAACTTGGGGTAGAGTATTATTATTTTTGTGAGGTGTTGTTGTAAGAGAGAATAGGCCATGTTTTTCTCCTAGCGAGGTTCTCGGTTCATTTCCTATAGGGACCTAAGACAGTATTTACGGACTTTAGAGTTTTTATACTGACAGTATTCAAAAGAAGGAAAAAGAAGCAAAAGGAGTTAGTTGACTAATTAAGCCATTCCATACAGTTCTTGAGTTTCTCTAACATTTGATCATTAGTTAAGTTTTGTTGGTTAGGTTTTTGATCTTTAGAAGAGAAAGCTTATGAATGATGTTTGTATTGTGATAACTGCTTCGCTATAGTACTAGTTAAAGCCCACACTTAGTAGCGGAGTACGGTTTTTTGTCTATTAAATTTGTAGAATCATAATTACAGGAAATTCACCATACTGTTGGGTGATTATTATAGTTAGCTTTACTTGTGATGACCATATTCTTCAGATTTTATGTGCTGTATATGGTTCTTTGATGACCTAGCTAATGTTAACTTTTATTCAGCAGACATGGTCTATTATTTCAGAGCTGACTGAGGAGAAAACTTTAGCCTTGCAACAGACGTAGAAGTTATCTCAGGAACTGGTAGGTCAATAACATCATTTCATATACTAAAGGTGTTTGTAACTCATATTGCTCTTCGTGTAGATTGATGAGTTAAGGCAAATAGTAACTTCATGATGTTTCTAGGGTGCTAATGTGCTTCTTTGACTTCATGTTCTCAAGATCTTTATGGATAGTTAGGTTAGCATGATGGAGCAACGAACTAGTGAAACAGTTTTAGCAGTGGAACCACCTTTAGTCTCTTGCTCTGTTTAATGTCCATTCTTGAGTGTGACAATTGACATTCTTCATGAAGGCATGTCGGTAAGGCCCGACTTGTCGCCTCTTTCATGTAATTGAAAATTTACCTCTTATTTCAAAAACGCAAACGGGTGCCCTTTTATTTTTGGAATGGCCATGAGCCAACTGGAGAATAGCAGCTTCGCTTCATCCACGTCTGACCAAAATCCCTCTTTCTCTCAACAATCCTTCCGAGGGGCAAGTATCACCAAACTCACCATGTAACACCAATCGATCCCACATCTAATCGCAACAACTATCTCAAGAACTTGAAGCGAAATCTGAACGATTAAGGGGAAGAGGACGTGAAAATTTACCTCTTAACTTCACAGAGAACGTGCAGGGAGAGATCGGAAGGTCGAACTCTAAAGAGCGACGGCGATGGCGTAGACAGGGCTTCGGGAGATGACGGCGTAGGCGGGACTTCGAGAGGCGGAGGCGGCGTCGGGAAAGCAGAGGTTGCGAAGTGTGAGGGCAAAACGCATCGGCATCAGTGTCGGCGCAGCAACTGCGAGAGGCAACAGCGGGGGCATGTCGGCATCGTGGTCCCCTGGCAGATCGCGTCAGCACAGTGGCTCGGGGAGGCGACAGCAGCAAAGGCGGAGGCGAAGGCGTGGTGGCTCGCTAGCAGATTCAGAGAGAGGGAACAGATTGATTAAGCACGGAGGCAGAGGAGAAACAGAACGCGAAACAGTTTTGAATTTTGAATGGAGTTTAATAAATGGAGCGAAATTCTTTTCGCTTTGTAAACAGAATGGCGTTATCGGGGAGAGAGAAGAGAGAAGAGAGAAGAGAGAGGGTCAGAGGCCTGGACTGACGAAATGGGCCCGCAGGACACGTGTCAATATCTGAAGGCTCTTCCCCTTTGCCACTCTGGCAAACGAGCTGCACCCAATATTTTCTCCATCCTTGGTAGGTGGTCGTTCCTTTTAGGCACCAATATTTTCTCCATCCTTGGTAGGTGGTCGTTCCTTTTAGGCGGCTGTAGGACGGACGGCTGCCTATAGGTGGGTAGGGTAGGGTGGGTGGTATCGCTTAAATTGCGGCCATATACGTACTCATATTTTTCCACTACAGCACACATTTCTTGTCATTGCTAGTCGCCCTACTTCTATTTGTCTAAATGTGAGCATATTTACCGAAACAAATACGATTACCTCGATAAGATATTCCTTTCATTTACGGTCATCATTTTGGCCACCTCAATGATCCAATGTCCAGAGTTGTGGGCCTTGTGGCCTTGAGTGTCCATTGGACAACTCATTTGTCACATGTTCTTTCTGATTCTTGTGGATAAGTTCCATGTCTAGTGGCTTCTAGGTTCCGTGACTTGCTCAAAGTTATAACTCTACCAATCCAAAAACTTAAGCTAATAAGTGGAGGGAGACCACATATATATAAAGAGTATAGAAATCCTATCATGAAGCAATATGGGGTATTTCAACAAGGACAAACTAGCATAGAGTTACTAGAATATTGCGTGCCTTTTGCTCTATATTAATGTACATATTCTAATAATCTATGTCTCTTCACTTTAAGGGCCTCGATAAGGTACAAAAAGGAATTTATCATGTGGTGTTGCTCCTGACTTGGAATAAAACGTGAAGATGATAACGGAGCATGTGGAATTATTTCAGAACTTAGTATTTGTAATATAGTTGACACATTTGGTGTGCGCTTGCATTGATGGCATTTCCACTGCAACAGTAGTACACGTCACACTTTGGAAAAATGTCTAGAGAAAGCTAGACTTTGGAGAGGGAGAAAGACTTTGGGGCATCATATCAGGTTGACTTTGGAACATCGCATTTTCAAGAAAAAAGCTTACATAATGAAACCATGAAATAAAAATACGTGATGTAAAAGCGATATTGTTATTGCATATATAACCTAGGGACCAATCATCTCACCGTTGCCCAAAAAGGCCTATTTCTTTATTTCCTCATGTTAATCTATATGTCATCCACTATACTTAAATGAAGCCTCATGGAATTGGCGACTCATGAAAATGATAATGATGATGTGCAACGTGTGCGATGCCTGATCCATGGCACTTGCTCACAATATGCATCTATTAATTTTGGTCATGCTATTACGAGAGTGCTAGATTAATATTAGATTGAGCTTGTTATTTAAACATTTTGGTATGATTTTTGTGCACAATGCGTGTTGCTTGAGAATCTCTTGCTCATGAGTTGTGAATGGAAGATGGCAATATGACCCTTTAGTTAGGGTTAGATCCCATCCCACATATATCACAATAAGATCATATTCTACTTTGAAGGTTGTTGTGTCATATAAGGATAGTATTCATAATTTCTCACATTAAAAAGGAAAGAGAAATAATCACCATGATAAGAGGACCATGATTACTTAAATCTAATGAGTTGTGTATGGTTATGCAGAACAAAAAAAAAAAAAAAAAAATTTGGTCAGTCCTACTATAACTCACTCTCAAACTTTTGTTTTGCCTCCTTATAGAGTATAGCAGTCGAAATTTATATTTGAAACTAAATCGTTCATATCCTAACCCTCCAAGAATGTGAGGATCCAAACCTCTCACCTCTGCATTCCTATGTGGGAATATGCAGAGTTATTCTGCAGCGTTATTATTCTTCTTCTAGTTAATCACACCGGTTGTGTGAGAATAAGTGTAATAAAAATACTAATGTTTTGATGATTGATTAATTAAATCCTAAATGCATTAGTTTTAGTCAATTGAATCCTAAATGTATTGACAAAGATGCAATCAAGTAGTAATATCATTGCCAATTACGTGTTAGACAGTCATACTCGATTATTACGAAATGTAGCATCACTTACCCACAATCAGATATAAAACATAAGAATCTTATCACTATTGAGTAAAGAACTTGGTTTTGGAAAAATCCAAAGTGTATGATTTCAGCTATTTTTGGAGTTCAATATTTTTTAACTACTTCTTTGGACGCTACCATTAAATTCTCACATCCATTACGAAATCCTCAATTTGAGTTCTTTGTCCATCAAGAAACTTTTATCTTGAAAATAAAGTACTTAATAGTTTTCCTTTAAATTTTTATTCGAAATCTAACCTATGTATGACATACTGCCCTCAATTAAATAGAAGATAAACCGTGAATGAAATGTTTTCTTTATCTTAAATTTCAAAAGATCATTACATGCATTGGATCTTCGTGGAATTATACATTCATGCACACCACGCACAATTTTACATGGGCAAATGGAGTCCTCACTCATTGAACAGAACAAATGTTAATGGAAATCCCATCCCTTCAATTTATTTGGTCACTCATGTTTGATTTTTTTTTTTTCCCGTAGATTGATACTTTTTTATCCCGACGTGATCGGGTACTTGTTGCAAGTTATATGCTGGGAATCCGCATCATGTAGACTCCTTATTCTTTCTAATTGCGTATTATATATCTATGCTGAATCTGGAAGCTACGGACGTGACTTGCTGTAATGGTGGGAGAAGGAGCCACTGTAGCAGCAAATGGGGTTGAGGCAGCAGAGACGAAAGGCGGGGCTGGAGAATGAGGATTGAAGGCAGCTGCTGTTGGTAGTGGAGGCAACGGCGGCGGCGTGACTAAGGAGGAGGGAGCCGATGCCGTTGCCTTGTGGACAGGTTTTGGCCATCTTCGGTGAGTTGGAAGCAAACTAAGCAAGCTACATTTTACAGAATAGACAGAGAGAAGGCTAGAGGGGACGAAGGCAAAAACCATGGAGGATAAAAACGTAAAAGAAAAAATCAAAAATCCGAATTGAGCCGAATCATTGACACCTTTAAAAGTAGAGGATTTTTAAATCTAACAAAGTATGGTCATGACAAACTCAAATTATCTAACAAATAAAAAGGGACTTTATAAGTAAATTTTGTGTTGGGATTGAAAGTCTAGAGTATAAAAAGAGGGATAGAGGCAACAGGTAAATCTGAACTTTTGTAAAAATTTAATAGGCTTTGCACTTTTTTTGGGGTGGGGGTGCGCGAGGGGGGGGGGGGTCAATCGAGTTCTTGAATTTCAATTATTAGTTTCGGCAATGACTATTGTGAAAGAAAGAAAGGGCTAATCAAGATTTAGTGAAATTAAATGGGTGCGTTAAAAATCCGAACGCTGAATTTCTTGGACTTCCTTATTTTGTGCGAATGGTACATAATTTCTCGTACATTAATTTTCAGAAAAGCATAAAGTTTCACCATCCTATCCAGTGAGGATAATTTAATTTTCTTTGCCTGGAGAAGAAAACAAACAAGAGAAAGATTGTTGTTCTTTCTTTATATGAAATACGAAGCACGATATAAGCTCGTTGAGGTAGGTAATCATGTCTGGATTAACTCCATTAAATGCCATGATGACATCCCATTTGGCCGTTCAAATTGGAAGAATAAAATAATTATTTTCTGAAAATTCTAAAAAGAAAGTTTGAAATGAAAAGTTACCAAAAAAAACACACACACACAAGACAAATCTCATAAAAGCAGCTACGAATGAGGTCCCAACCTTCCTCATCATCTCAAGCGCACCCCATCAGAGTTGAAGAATCGTGGAGAATACACTAGAGGGCTTTGTTAACATAATAATTTTTTTATTATTATAAGAACAACAGCTCATTGTAAGCCATAAGAAATGAGCTTCACAATAATTTATAATTATATATTATTTGATTTTTTGTGGTCTAGTATGGTATTCTCATAGTATATTAAAGACAATCGTCTGATTATTTCTCTATGTTGGAGGAGGTTTCACGGCGGATTTGTTGCAATGGTGTGCTTTTTGGCCTCGCTTAGCTGCTTTTAACTGAGACGAAAGAACCTTGCTCCTTTAAGTGGAAGTGCCAAAACAAAGAAGAAACCGAAACCAACAAGACCAAAAGCGAAAGAGCAAATTCGATCTAATCAATAACAAGCAGCATCAATTAACAAGCAGCATTAGACTCATACCTTCTTCTTCTTTTTTCAATCTACCAGTGGCGAGCCACGACTTGCAGGGCGGAGAAAGTAGCGGCGAGGGAGAATCGCAACCTTACTTCAGCAGGGCAGCAAGTTGCCGTGCTTGCAGGTAGGGTGGGCTTGGCCCGGTCGCAAACTGACTGGACAGGACCTAATAACTTTAGGCCCATGCTCAAGCCCACAAAGATGCTTACGGCTGGCCCTTATGGCTCAAGCCGTATCTAGGTAGGCCCGTGTGGCGCTGGGCGCATTTTTAAGTCTACGAGCGATATCTCTAATTAATTGAGTGAAATATTTAAATTAAGCTTGCTTGATAACAAAAATTTGTTTCATTTTAGCATATACAAGTTCTTAGTCAACACGTGAGTTGTTTTCTTATAAAACTAACTCGTTCTTGCTAAATATAAGTTTTCCTTTCCCTCATTTGTTTTAATACTGGATAATTGTAATTTATCGAGTAAAAGTTTATTTGAAGTTATATTCACTAGGAATGAAAAAGTTTACAATGAACATTTGATCATGAGTTCACGAGTTTTTTCGTTGTTGTGAAATAGTGCCAAAGCCAAAGGATCTAATTAATTAAATTAGTTTTAAAACAAGAGTAAAAGTAAGAGAGCAAATCTTATCTAATTAATTAATTAGCATTAGGTCCGGACTTAAGGAGTCCTAGGCCCATTTTTCCTGAACGTGAAGACAGTTGGACGCCAAAACTCATCGGGTGCTCTGATTTCCACGTGGCCTCCTTTGATTGGTGGCAAGCCATGACGATGCGTGACATCCGAGGCGTCCATGCTTTCACTTAAGTCCGACAAGAGATGAAAAGTATTGTGTTGTCAATTACAAAATAGATAACATATCATTGCATCAAGGAATATATTTGTATGATTTAGCAAATTATTTTATACAAGTTAATAGCATGTGATTTTATTTGGAGGGAAATCGATTGTCATCAAGAAAGATAATACTTTGGAAAAGAGGAAAAAAAAAAAAGAGAATTGTTTTAGCTATCCATTATGGGCATTACCATAAAAGTCCCACACTCATTACAAAATGTTTGAATTAACTCTTAAGAATTTTTACTTTGAATAAAAACATTTCGTATTTTTCCTTTAAATTTTTATTTGAGATTCAACCAATAGATAACATAATTTACTTAATTAAATAGAATGGTAATACATGAATAAAATGCTTTCTTTTTATTAATTTAAAAAGATAATCACAAGCATCAGACCTCCGTGGAATCATCCATACACATTCACCACGGGCAATTTGATATGGACATATGAAGTCTCACAACATTTTTAAGCAAATCCTGTTCCATCCTTGGGAGTCCAATTTCCTCATGAAGGATGTCTACAGTATAAAAAGGACATCCAGGTAGAGTGATGAGGAGATACGAGAAAAAGAAAAAGAGGCATAGGGTAATACACGTTCACGACAAGGTAGAGGCAGGCTGCGTAATATCCTGGAGACGAAGTTCTGTCACTTCTGTGGTTGCGTCTCTCCCTGGTGCTTCACGCCAACACCGTTCTTTCCCGCACTGTCTTGCGTGTCGGGTCTTGCACAGCGAACCCTTCTCCTTACTAGTGAGTCCCTTGCTGATTCCGACGACGGTGCAGTCGTTCCGCTACTACTGCAACTTTCTGCGTCGCGCCACCAGCACTCACGGCGAATCGTTTATGTGCCACATGAGCCCCTCCAACTGGCTTTTGATTAACGCTTTGCATTAGCCCAGCGCCGCCAAGTCTGACCGTTACTACTGTCCAGTCTTCAGCCACACCTGCATTAAGCAAAGCAATATTGGGAGTCAGATTTTTGAGACTAAAGGTTAGATCTCCAGTTATCTTTGGATATCTTAAAATATCTATGGGTCGCGTTCCTTTTACTCTTTATTTGAATTAGACACTCCTTATTATATTGTTTTAATCATATTATATCTTATGTAGCTCATTTGTTAGCATTATTTCCTCTTTTTATTTGGTCAAATGGGCTGTCCCTCTTATTTTCTTTCCTTTCCTCTAGTGTCCTACCAACAACAGGGTCCCACTCTATTTCCTTTTATTCATGTTTTTGCCTTACACACACCTTTGGTGACCCGTAAGGATGAACCGTTTCAGATTTTGTTTAAATTCTACCTAGAACCTATCCATCGGAATATATTCCCTAATTTTTGGAACCTAAAACTTATCCTACATATCCAGGAATATGGAACCAACCTTGTTACAGGTTCTACCTAGATTTCACTTGTACTCGTTGAGTGGACATTGAACTAGAGATGTTTATTAAACAAAGTCAAAGAGGACAACATGACTATGTGACTATTGTATCAATGATTGTTGGCCGTAAATTCAAGAGGACCTCATGACTTGCTAAAACCACATCACTATCACATCATTTTCCCAAAACGTGATTCACGTTGTCTTTGAAGCATGAAGAAAAGAGATTCTTTCTTCTCTGCAACAATTCTCACGTATTTCATCGTGCAGCTTGGTGTGTGTGTGTGTGTGTTTATATATATATACCATACGCACAACGACCACACTTTCAAGTTACTCAATTCCATTCGCATTTTATCATGTCAAAGCATTTCATTTTGTTTCCTCTCTCATGCTTCTTGGTCGTGGCTGCACATACTGCGTTGGATGTTTCTTTGGTGATTGCTCGTGAGAAATGGGCGTGGAGTCGAGCCTATATTTGGGACATCCATACATCAAAGTGTGTCGCTCATTTATTTTGCATTTCCCTGATTTGTGGCTGTGAATGGTAAATAATTAGCAGTAAAAATTAGGGCGTTGCTTTGTAGCTCGAGCTAGTTGGTAGAAGCGAACCACAATGGTGATCAGTGGAGGTCGATAATTGGCAGTTTTTATACGTTGGTGATTGATGGAGGAGGCATAGTGACGGCATGGCAATAAACGAATATGGCGGTTGACGATGAAAACCTTGTGATAAACAGAGGCGATTGATGGTGAGATATGCATGCTTAATGTACCGATACCATGGTGAGAGAAGTCGGGAACTGGGGATCTTTAGGAGCGATCGATGGTGGAGTTCAGTTTACTCTTTTGGACCTGTCCTGGAAAGTCCTAGTTCGTGAACTTGACAATAAATAAACCTGGGAATGGTGAACTTAATGAACTTAGTGAATTGTTCTCAGATCAGGAAGAAGACGAACAGTTCCAAAGAGGAATAAAAAAAGAAAGAGAAAAAAGAGAGGAAATAAGGACATATGCAATGAAGGTTAGAATTTATATCAGAAGGTTATAGTGATTGAACAATCACAAGATCAGGTGTATACAACCGATGAGTTAAAGTGATTTCTGTTGGATATTATAATTTGTGATGGTCACAGTTTACTAAGATTGTCATGAGCATATATCAAGTAAAACATTTTTGATATTGGTTAAGAAACTGAACCACTCATAGAACATAAATATATTCCAATATTACATTTTTACAGACTCCTTACTCTATTTCATTCGAAATCCACACACACCAACAAAAAAAAAAGGCAGGGGAGGGGAGGGGAGGCACTCTCAAGCCAGAGAAGAGCAATGATAAAGTGTGAACACACAATTCAGATTGTACGCAAAGCATATTCGAAAATTGTCTAATGCAATCCATGACAGCTTGGTACTTAAACCTGTTCTTTCAAACCATCACATTGGCAATGGATTGACGTACAAAGAAGTCACATGCTCTTTAAACTTGTCTCCAGAATGAGTGTAGAAATCTTTCTCGTCTTTATACGCCATATGCATGGCTCGTGTAAAATTGAGAAATCTCTCCAAGAGTGGCCTAGGGATGATGGTCGGATGGCATAGCTCTTCGTTAATGTCCTTCCACGCATCGGCCACTTGTTTACGGAGTTCTTGCTTAGCCTCTTCCTCCGTAACCCCATATTGTTTCATGAAACACTCTAATGAAGATGCGCTATGACCTCTCTCTTGCTCAAACTATAAACAAATGTCCCATGGAAATTTTCATTTTCTTATTGATAAAATCTACTGGAAAAATTTTAGATAAATTAAAAATGTTCACAAATAGAGCTTTTATATACCTTGTGTCCGGCAATGTCATCCATGAGCCGACCTACTACTTGCACAGCCTTCACCATCTTGGGGTTGCTATATAACAACCAGTCAAAAGCATCTTTTGTTGCAATATCTCCCATTCCCAGCAACGACATCACCAATAGCAATTCAAGAGCGGTGGTTGGTAATGCAATGGACATGTATTCCTCCATCGTTGGTATGTGGTTTTGGTGGAACCATTTGGCTTCCATGAAATATGCTCTCGCTTGTTTTTTCATCTAAGGAATCATTCTCATACATAAAGCTATGTCAATATTCAAACTTTAATGTGTTTGATGGACTAATATATGACAGTTTGTCATCCTTATCTAAAATCCCAATATTTTGTTGCTAGTGGATGGAATAAAAATGGCATTTGATTGACATAAAGTTGAATGGCTTACCGCTTCTTTGGCATAGAAGAGCTGGTATGATCGTCCTTTTTTGGTCAACTCATAGCCAATTTCATCATATAAATCAAGAATTATCTTGTAACACTCTTGCATGTACTTTGGCAATTCACCTTTGGCTTTGACATCCCACCTAAGTTCAAGTTCGGAAAATATCACACTTGACCATAATTAACAGTTGATCAAATTAGAATAAGTATAGAATTGGTAACTAAGAAGAGCATCCAAGTGTGAACCGTACCTTTCAATTGCTTCTGTGAAGAGTTCTAATTCTTCCAATGTCCCATAGACATCATAGATGTCATCGATAATGGAAACCACGCTTGCCACTTTGATTAGTATTTCCCTAGAGGCTTCATGCTCTAGCTCGAAATAAACTGCTGACATCCAAAGATACATCTCCACAAGCCTATCTCTAGCAAATGGGAACTTCCTTTCTACATCTAGATCCTTCCACCACCTATGGGATACCAACAAATCCTATTTTAGGCAAACACATCATTGATAGAATTATAGAATGTGTTTAGACTGATAAGCCAAAGAGATTAACATTCCTTGTAACTTTTACAAACGATTTTTAGTTCAAATAAATTGAAATTGCATGAGTTAATCTATGATGATTTGGTGTTCGTGGAATATCTAGCTACTTTAGACATGCTATCATGAAGTTAACCTTGTAAGGTTGCCGAGTTCCTTCCGGTGTTGCTTTTGCAAAAAGTTGAAATCAAGTTTAGCCAAGGAGATCAGGACTTCATTATGCAATGGCTCCTCTTGGTAGAGTGGAATGTAACGCCTCGCCTCTAGCCTTGGTATTCCCTTGTAGATTGGTTGGTTTAGGGCATGATTCACTTGTTTTTTGAGATTAAGGCTTGCATTCCCTTTATCAATTGTTTCGAGGTGAGTCATAGTAAAAGCAAGTGCATCGTTCAAAATATGATCGCCATGAAACTTTAGATGGCAAGCTTCAAATAGACTTAGCAATCCTTGCACATCGGTGCTCAGTGATTCATTGAAATTCCCTTCATTGTCCCTGAACTTGTTAAAGATTTCTGAATTGCCAAATGAAAAGTGGGAAAAGATGCTATCATGAGATTCTATAAAAAAAAATCATGTTCAACATCTAGATCAATTCACAACAAATGAAAAAATGACATACTAAACCAAGGAATTAGTATCGAGCCCAAAAAAAAAAAAAAAAAAACAAGGGATCGAGAGAAGGACTACTCACCTTAGAAAATTTGAAAAACTCACAATATTAAAAATTATATAGAGAAAATTGTAAACAATAAAGAAATAAAAAATGGAGAAAACTAAACATGTTAGTGACATTATGTGGCCGCTCTAATCAATCAAATGGACCATCAACTAGTGTTTGCAATATAGTTTCACCAACTATTCAATCAAGGAGAATTAGAACATTACATACCGCTTGAAATTGTGTAACCTTGTTGTCGCAACAATCGAAAGAGAAGAGCGACTGTGTGCAGGTCGTCTTCATCGCCACAATGAAATTCGAAATAGCTTCTATGGATTTGTTCCAACTGTTGATCTATCTCAATTTCAAAAAGGTAGGCAATTCCTAAGCGTTGTATCTGATCTATCAAGTTCAACTTCTGTAAAGGCTTATCCATAGCATCCACCAACATCTTCCTCACTTCTCCTTTCAATCTCTCTATTCGATCCTCTGCTATTGCATGAGAACCCTACAATATATGTAAAATTGAAAGTTCAAAAAATAATTAGTGGAAAATGACACGAGTTTAGTATGAATGCAACAAATAGATTAGGTTGCCTATGACCCAATTGACCATGATAAATATGAATTGAAATTACCTAAAAACTATTCCGTGACTGGTTTTATTAATTGTGGAGAAACTCTTTCTACATTCCTTAAGTCATATGTGCATATCATGAGATTCACATAGAAATTTTGAATCATGTAAGGATGAACCCATGCATGGAATTTCAAATCAACTGGAACTTTTTTTCTTTTTCTTTATCAAATGCTGTGGGATGGTGCCCAATCATTCAAGATTATTATGTTCTACACCCTTAGTTTTCAGAAAACATAACGATGGAAAATTTTTCTAAATATAATCCAAGAAAAAGAATAACTTAAATGAAATTTTCTGAATATAATCCAAGAAAAGGAGCAACTTAAATGCTACCGTCGAGTTGGAGTCACAAGTATATTTGAGAAAATAATCCCCCCATATCCCTGGATGAAAATTTGCTGAGCGGCGTTCAACGATGTGACTTGCTTCTTGAGCAAGAGAAGAAGATGGGATTGCTGAAATCTCAAGAGACATTTGTTTTTCGTTGTTATCCAAGTGACTGAGCAAATATTGATGAAGAGTACTAGAGGGTAGAGACTTTTCTATGAGTGTCGAAACCTTATTGATGGGTATTTATAGGCTATATAGCATCGTATGTTGGACAGGCACATAGAACGAGGAATAAAAAATGGCAAAGGTTTGTTTTCTCAAAATACGCTCTCTCGGAATTCAATTTGATCACTTCATTCTTGGTGGGTGGTCACTTTCATGGTACCGTCTCCACTAAAGGCCCTTTAGTTTGTCATTAAATTTCAAGGTGGCCATGGAAATAGGAATAGCTCTCTCGGAATTCAAATTGATCATTGTGCACACTGTCAAAGCTCCATTCTCGGTGGGTGGTCACTTTCATGGTACCGTCTCCACTAAAGGCCCTTTAGTAAAGGGAGCAGGCAAGTTCAGGGACAGTCACCATTCTGGTCACCTCAATGATCCAATTTCCAGAGTTGTGGGCCTTGTGGCCTTGAGTTTCCGTTGGACAACTCATTTGTCACACGTTTTTTCCGATTCTTGTGGCCTTGAGTTTCTGAGCAAATATTGATGAAGAGTACTAGAGGGTAGAGACTTTTCTATGAGTGTTGAAACCTTATTGATGGGTATTTATAGGCAACATGCGGACCTCTGGAGTGCCAAAAGTTGCCACAAATGGACACTTAAGTGCCAAAAATTACAAAATGTACACTTAAGTGCCAAAATCGGAGCAAAATGGATCACTTAAGTGCCAACGGCGAAAATTCCGGTCAAATTGCCACGTGTCCATTTTCCGGCAACTTCATTTGTTGGCGTGGCATTTTTTTAAAAATAAAAATCCACGTGGCATTTTTTTCAAAATAAAAAATCCACGTGGCAATTTTTTTAAAAAAATTGTCCACGTTAGATTTTTGAAAAAAAATCGATTTTATTAAAAAAAAAAAAAAAAGGAGAGGGATCGGCGAGGGCTGTGCAGTCCGCCGATCCCTGCGATTTTTTTTTTTAATAAAATCGATTTTATAATAATATATTTTTAATTATTTAATATTATTTAATTAATAATTTTTAAATCCACGTCAACCAAAACGACGTCGTTTTGGCTGATTTTTGGCCGATTCAGTTTCCGCGAGCCACGTAGGCAAGAAAAGTAATAAAAAATTGCCACGTCGGATTTTCGGCGGGGTTTCGGCGACTTAACACTTAAGTGATCCAATTTTTTTTTAAAATGGCACTTAAATGTATCTTTTGTAACTTTTGGCACTTAAGTGTCCTTTTGTGCCAAGTTTTGGCACTTGCGCTGTACTTTCCCCATTTATAGGCTATAGCATCGTATGTTGGACAGGCACATAGAACGAGGAATAGAAAAGGCAAAGGTTTGTTTTCTCAAAATAGGCTCTGTCATTAAATTTCAAGGTGGCCATGGAAATAGGAATAGCTCTCTCGGAATTCAATTTGATCATTGTGCACACTGTCAAAGCTCCATTCTCGGTGGGTGGTCACTTTCATGGTACCGTCTCCACTAAAGGCCCTTTAGTAAAGGGAGCAGGCAAGTTCAGGCACGGTCACCATTCTAGTCACCTCAACGATCCAATTTCCAGAGTTGTGGGCCTTGTGTCCTTGAGTTTCCGTTGGACAACTCATTTGTCACACGTTTTTTCCGATTCTTGTGGATAAGTTCCATGTCTAGTGGCTTTTAGGTTATGTGACTTGCTCAAATTTCGTCTTTTAGGACAACATCCTTCTGAAGGCAAGGCAAACAAAGAACACCTCCTCCTCTGATATCTATCACTCTCCTAATCCGGTCTTTCACTTTGATATTAACCATTAAAATATGTAACTAGGGAGACAAAAAGGGACATTAACCTCTTACTTTGATATCATATAAGAGTCAACTATTTTTAAAATTTAAACTGTTACATGAAAATGTAATTTAATATATAATTATTTTTGGATCTGAGTAAGTTTTTAAATTATTTCGTCTGAACTCTAGAACATAAAATATAGAGATATTCCTACATTATTGGAGAAAGAGCAATGATAAAGTGTGAACACACAATTCAAATTGTACGCAAAGCATATTCAAAAATTGTCTAATGCAATCTATAACGGCTTGGTACTTAAACTTGTTCTTTCAAACCATCACATTGGCAATGGATTGACATACAGAGAAGTCACATGCTCTTTAAACTCGTCTCCAGAATGAGTGTAGATATCTTGTTCATCTTTATACGCCATATGTATGGCTCGTGTAAAATTGAGAAATCTCACTAGGAGTGGCCTAGGGATGATGGTCGAATGGCATAGCTCTTTGTTAATGTCCTTCCACGCATCGACCACTTGTTTACGAAGTTCTTGCTTAGCCTCTTCCTCCATAACTCCATATTGTTTCATGAAGCACTCTACTTAAGATGCGCTATGACCTCTCTCTTGCTCAACTATAAACAAATATCACATGGAAATTTTCTTTTTTTTTTATTGATAAAATCTAATGGAAAAATTTTAGATAAATTAAAAATGTTCACTATCACGACCTCCCTCTCACGTCTCGGGAGGCTAATGGCTCGGCTAAATGTTTTTTATCTGGTTCTTAGCCAAGGCTCTCCCAAGCCCACCAATTCACGACTTAAGATCTGAGTTTTTAACCTACAATTCAATTTCATTAAAAACAGGAGTCGCCACTAATCAGTTTGGAGTGGGTCGATTAGAAACCTAAGTAAAATATCATGAGAAATATTTTACTCCATTTGAGAAAAAGTATTTTTCTGATTTTCTTCTGATTTTTTAAAGAACAAACATTTTTGGGTTTTCTAGGCTTTTTGCAACTAGAGAAACTAGGATCGATGACTTGATTACATTAGTTAATCACTAATGCCCTTTTGATACCTAATTTTGTTTAAACCCTTGGGTTTGATTTTTTTTTTTTTTTTGAGTTTTACAAGGATTTTTCATGCATTTGAGAAAAAAGTATTTTTTCTGATTTTCTTCTGATTTTTTTTTTGAAAGTACAAACATTTTTGGGTTTTCTAGGCTTTTTGCGAAATACGAAATATTTTTGGATTTTCTGTTGTTTTCTTTTTGGAAAATAAAATATATTTTTGGGTTTTCTGATATTTTTAGAAATTATAAACTATTTTTCGGATTTTATAAAAAATATATTTTTTTTCGAATTTCTTTAAAAAAAACATATTTTAAAAATATTATGGTAATATTAAAAGGAACCGGGTCGGGCGCGACCCGGATCGTCCACCATCAGCCCGAGACATGGACCCGGCCCAATATTTTTAATAAAACACTTTGAGCCCAAAACAAAGCTAAGCCCATCTTTCAATAAAAAAACAGCCAACTATTAACTATGGCCCACTAAAGGAAAAAAAAAAAAAAAACCCTAGCCCAAGGACAAAAACGAACCGAGTCGGGCGAACCCGCTGGCCGACCCGGTTTCCTCTTTAGCTGCGGCTCACTCGCGGCGATTGAGACGACGGCGTCCGACATCGCCTCCTCACCTCCGCCCCGCCGAGGACTTACCTAGACGGCGTCGCCGGTTGCGTGGAGTGGCTGGTCAGTCCAAGACCGACCGGTCGTGACAAGGCGGCGGACGCCGTTAGCAGGCACCGGTCAGGAGGGCCTCCTCCTCGGCGAAGGCTGAAGGCAGCCGAGGTGGGAGGGGCGACAGACGACGTGCATGAACGGGATAGGACAGGAGGCGAAACCGGCGGCGGCAACACGCAGCGACTCAGTGGGGGTCGGCGAAGGTTTCCCTACGCGGCTCGTGGCATCGAACGGCGGATGAGCTCGGAAACCGAACTGCATCCATTTGCCTCGCACATCCCCAAGTCGAGATCCTCGAGCGCCGACCCCAAACTTGAACAAACGAACGCAAAAAAGGAGATACAAAGCAACACCCACCTGTCGGCTCGAGAAGGGAGGCTGCCGGTGATCGCTGGAGGCTTAGACGATCCCTACTTTCTATTCCCTCGGGTCTCTCTCAATTTTTTTCTTTTCCTCACAGCTCTCTCTTCTCTGATTTTTTCTCTCTCGGATTTCTGCCTGCCCTCAACTGCTTCTGCTCCTCTCTATTTATAGGCCGAGGAGAGCCCGGTCGACGGAGGGCTTGGCCGTCGGTCGACGGTACGCCGACCGGTCTCCCTCGTGGCCGAATAGGCATCGCTTTCGGCTAAGCCTGGTCGGCATTGAAGACGTCCGGATTCTTCACCGGATCTCGTGCTGCTCCACTCGGCGGCATTAATGGCGCCCGGAAAGCGTCCCATCCGTCGCCGGCTATGGCCTCCTCGCTGCTCCGCTCTACTGCTTCACGCGTGCAGGGAAAAAGAAGAAGGGAAGAAGAAGAAGATGGAGAGGGCCGGGCCGGGCCGTGAGAGTGAGGGGCCGAATGGGCCTGGACCCAAGTGGAAGAAAATAGTGGGGAAGACGGGCCTAGGCCTGCGTGTACAAGAAAAAAAGAAGGAAGAAGAGGGCTGGGAGCAAAAGCCCAGCCCCTTCTTGGGCCTCTGATTTTTTCTTTTTTTTTTTTTTTCTTTTTCTTTTACTCGAAAATAAGGGAAAATAAATAGGAAAATAAAACTTAGTAAGTGTAAATAATATTAGTACTTAGGTGATGTAAAAATCTTTTTTGTTAAGGCCAAATTAGTCCCTAATTTTTTAGGCAATTTAAATTTAAGCCCTTAGTCAAAATGTAGGTGTCAACATTCATAGATAGAGCTTTTATATACCTTGTGTCCAGCAACGTCATCCATGAGCCGACCTACTACTTGCACAGCCTTCACCATCTTGGGGTTGCTATATAACAACCAGTCAAAAGCATCTTTTGTTGCAATATCTCCCATTCCCAGCAATGACATCACCAATAGCAATTCAAGAACAGTGGTTGCTAATGCAATGGGCATGTACTCCTCCATCGTCGGTATGTGGTTTTGGTGGAACCATTTGGCTTCCATGAAATATGATCTCGCTTGTTTTTTCATCTAAGGAATCATTCTCATACATAAAGCTATGTCAATATTCTAACTTTAATGTGTTTGATGGACTAATATATGATAGTTTGTCATCCTTATCTAAAAACCCGATATTTTGTTGCCATTGGATGGAATAAAAATGGCATTTGATTGACATAACATCGAATGGCTTACTGCTTTTTTGGCATAGAAGAGCTGGTATGATTGTCCTTTTTTGGTCAACTCATAGCCAATTTCATCATACAAATCAAGAATGATCTTGTAACACTCTTGCATGTACTCAGGCAATTCACCTTTGGCTTTGACATCCCACCTAAGTTCAAGTTCGGAAAATATCACACGTGACCATAATTAACAGTTGATCAAATTAGAATAAGTACAGAATTGGTAACTAAAAAGAGCATCCTAGTGTGAACTGTACCTTTCAATTGCTCCTATGAAGAGTTCTAATTCTTCCAATGTCCCATAGACATCATAGATGTCATCAATAATGGAAACCACACTCGCCACTTTGATTAGTATTTCCCTAGAGGCTTCATGCTCTGGCTCAAAATAAACTCTTAACATCCAAAGATACATCTCCACAAGCCTATCTCTAGCAAATGGGAACTTCCTTTCTATGTCTAGATCCTTCCACCACCTATGGGATACCAACAAATCCTATTTTAGGCAAACACATCATTGATAGAATTATAGAATGTGTTTAGACTGATAAGCCAAAGAGATTAACATTCCTTGTAACTTTTGCAAACGATTTTTGGTCAAATAAATTGAAATTGCATGAGTCAATCTATGATGATTTGGTGTTCGTGGAACATCTAGCTACTTTAGACATGCTATCATGAAGTTAACCTTGTAAGGTTGCCGAGTTCCTTTTGGTGTTGCTTTTGCAAAAAGTTGAAATCAAGTTTAGCCAAGGAGATCAAGACTTCATTATGCGATGGCTCCTCTTGGTAGAGTGGAATGTAACGCCTCGCCTCTAGCCTTGGTATTCCCTTGTAGATTGGTTGGTTTAGGGCATGATTCACTTGTTTTCTGAGATTAAGGCTTGCATTCCCTTTATCAATTGTTTCAAGGTGAGTCATAGTAAAAGCAAGTGCATCATTCAAAATATGATCGCCATGAAACTTTAGATGGCAAGCTTCAAATAGACTTAGCAATCCTTGCACATCGGTGCTCAGTGATTCATTGAAATTCCCTTCTTGTCCCTAAACTTGTTAAAGATTTCCGAATTGCCAATCGAAAAGTGGGAAAAGATGCTATCATGAGATTCTATGAAAAAATCATGTTCAACATCTAGATCAATTCGCAACAAATGAAAAAATGACATACTAAACCAAGGAATTAGTATCAGACCCCAAAAAACAAAAAAAAAAAAAAAAAAAACAAGGGATCGTAGAAAGGACTACTCACCTTAGAAAATTTGAAAAACTCACAATATTAAAAATTATATAGAGAAAATTGTAAATAATAAAGAAATAAGAAATGGAGAAAACTAAACATGTTAGTGACATTATGTGGCCGCTCTAATCAATCAAATGGACCATCAACTAGTGTTTGCAATATAGTTTCACCAACTATTCAATCAAGGAGAATTAGAACATTACATACCGCTTGAAATTGTGTAACCTTGTTGTCGCAACAATCAAAAGAGAAGAGCGACTATGTGCAAGTCGTCTTCATTGCCACGGTGAAATTCGAAATAGCTTCTATGGATTTGTTCCAACTGTTGATCTATCTCAATTTCAAAAAGGTAGGCAATTCCTAAGCGTTGGATCTGATCTATCAAATTCAACTTCTGTAAAGGCTTATCCATAGCATCCGTCAACATCTTCCTCACTTCTCCTTTCAATCTCTCTATTCGATCCTCTGCAATTGCATGAGAACCCTACAATATATGTAAAATTGAAAGTTCAAAAAATAATTAGTGGAAAATGACATGAGTTTAGTATGAATGCAACAAATAGATTAGGTTGCCTATGACCCAATTGACCATGATAAATATGAATTGAAATTACCTAAAAACTATTCCATGACTGGTTTTATTAATTGTGGAGAAACTCTTTCTACATTCCTTAAGTCATATGTGCATATCATGAGATTCACATAGAAATTTTGAATCATGTAAGGATGAACCCATGCATGGAGTTTCAAATCAACTGGAACTTTTTTTCTTTTTCTTTATCAAATGCTTTGGGATGGTGCCCAATCATTCAAGATTATTATGTTCTATGCCCTTAGTCTTCAGAAAACATAACAATGGAAAAATTTTCTAAATATAATCCAAGAAAAAGAATAACTTAAATGAAATTTTCTGAATATAATCCAAGAAAAGGAACAACTTAAATGCTACCGTCGAGTTGGAGTCACAAGTATATTTGAGAAAATAATCCCCCCATATCCTTGGATGAAAATTTGCTGAGCGGCGTTCAACTACGTGACTTGCTTCTTGAGCAGGAGAAGAAGATGGGATTGCCGAAATCTCAAGAGACATTTGTTTTTCGTTGTTATCCAAGTGACTGAGCAAATATTGATGAAGAGTACTAGAGGGTAGAAACTTTTCTATGAGTGTCGAAACCTTATTGATGGGTATTTATAGGCTATAGCATCGTATGTTGGATAGGCACATAGAACGAGGAATAGAAAAGGCAAAGGTTTGTTTTTCAAAATATGCTCTATCATTAAATTTCAAGGTGGCCATGGAAATAGGAATAGCTCTCTCGGAATTCAATTTGATCATTGTGCACACTGTAGAGCTCCATTCTCGGTGGGTGGTCACTTTCACGGTACCATCTCCACTAAAGGCCCTTTAGTAAAGGGAGCATGCAAGTTCAGTCACAGTCACCATTCCGGTCACCTCAACGATCCAATTTCCAGAGTTGTGGGCCTTGTGGCCTAGAGTTTCCGTTGGACAACTCATTTGTCACCCGTTCTTTCTGATTCTCGTGGATAAGTTCCATGTCTAGTGGCTTTTAGGTTCCGTGACTTGCTCAAATTTCGTCTTTTAGGACAACATCCTTCTGAAGGCAAGGCAAACAAAGAACACCTCCTCCTCTGATATCTATCACTCTCCTAATCCGGTCTTTTCACTTTGATATTAACCGTTAAAATATGTAACTAGGGAGACAAAAAGGGATATCAACCTCTTGCTTTGATATCATATGAGAGTCAACTGTTCTAAAAATTTAAACTGTTAGATGAAAATGCAATTTAATATATAATTATTTTTGAACCTGAGTAAGTTCTTAAATTATTTCGTTTGAACTCTAGGACAGAAAATATATGGATATTCCTACATTATTGGAGAAAGAATATATATAATTTTAAACAAGGAGTGCCAGGTTATATATGCAATAATGGTATCACTTTCACACGGATTTTTTTTCATGGCTTCATTATGAAAGCCCTTTTTCTTGAAAATTCGATGTTCCAAAGTCAGCCTAATGTGATGCTCCAAATAACTTTCTCTTCAAATCAGGAACAACACCACGTGATAAACTCCTTTTTGTACCTTACCAGGCATCACATCTGGTTGACTTTGGAACATCGCATTTTCAAGAAAAAAGCTTACATAATGAAGCCATGAAACAAAAATACAAGATGCAAAAGTGATATCATTATTGCTATATATATAACATGGGGACCAGTCATCTCACTGTTGCCCAAAAATGCCTGTTTCTTTATTTCCTCATGTTAATCTATATGTCATCAACTATACTTAAATGAAGCCTCATGGAATTGGCAACTCATGAAGATGATCATGATGATGTGCCACGTGTACGATGCCTGATCCATGCCACTAATGGTTGCTCACAAGATGCATCTATTAATTTTGGTCATGGTATTATGAGAGTGCTAGATCAATATTAGATTGAGCTTGTTATTTAAACATTTTGGTACGATTTTGTGCACAATGCGTGTTGCTTGAGAATCTCTTGCTCATGGGTTGTGAATGGAAGATGGCAATATGACCCTTTAGTTAGGGTTAGATCCCACATATATCACAATAAGGATCGTATTCTACTTTGAAGGTTGCTGTGTCATATAAGGGTAGTATTCATAATTTCTCACATTAAAAGAGGAAAGAGAAATAATTACGATGATAAGAGGACCATGATTACTTAAATCTAATGAGTTGTGTATGGTTATGCAGAACAAAAAAAATAAATTTGGTCGGTCCTATTATAACTCTCACTCTCAGACTTTTATTATGCCTCATTGTAAAGCGTAGGAGTTGAAACATATTTTTGAAACTAAATCGTCATCATTCCAACCCTTCGAGAATGTGAGAATTCAAATCTCCCACCTCTGCATTCCTATGTGGGAATGGTGACCATTAAAGTAGATCCAGTGGTTTGATTCTTGTAATATGAAAAACTTGTAACTCCTACTTTCAAAAAAAGCGATCTAACTTAGAAGATTACTGAATTCTTAACATCATCAAGATTGATCAGTGGAGATCATGACGCAGTATCTCGAGATGCGATCATCAAATTTAAACAAGTTGGCTTCATCTGAATGCTTTCTCCATATCATAGCCGCTTACATTGTCAAATATAATTTGCAAACAAGTTAGACCTCAAGTCAATTTGGTCAAACCGGGAAAAATGAGAATCTTCGGAATCCTTGATTTTATGTAATGATTCATACAAGTGAGGTTTCATAATGCTCAGGGTATATGTCTCATTCCACACCAACAAAAACTATCCAGCTTCGTGGAGCCCAACATCCAAGATTTTCTTAGCCCACCCAAAACAATAAGCAAATGTAGAGGCTTGTTAAAGTACATTCTTTTAAAGAAAATAAGAAAGTTGGCAATCCTTGGCATAAATGTGATCTTGCATAGAATGATATCATAAATTAATGACTGATGGTCTGAGTTTACATTTCCCTAGTACACATATTTTCAACCCATTCGACTCTACCTAATTCTGAAAAAGAAAAACTTTATCTGACTAACTTAAAATCAATACATTCTCTATTTTTTCCTCCTTTCGGAAACAATTTACTGACATGCTGTGATACATGACAAATGCATGACATTAGACTAAGACTTATGTCATTTATAACTAGATCGAACTTGCTGCTGTAGGGAAATTGAAATTGCAGTTAGCTCAATTTCTATGTACTTTTTGACGTTGTCTAATAGAGTAAAAACAAAACAAACAGGGAATTGCATTAGAACAGATTACACATAGTACATCTGCAGAGTTATTATTCTTCTTCTAGTTAATCACACCGGTTGTGTGAGAATAAGTGTAATAAAAATACTAATGTTTTGATGATTGATCTATTAAATCCTAAATGCATTATTTTTAGTCAATTGAATCCTAAATGTATTGACAAAGATGAAATCAAATATTAATATCATTGCCGAGTACATGCTGGACAGTCATACTCGATTAATACGAATTGAAGCATCACTTACCCACAATCAGATATAAAACATAAAAATCTTATCACCATTGAGTAAAGAACTTGGTTTTGGAAAAATCCAAACCATATGATTTGAGCTATTTTTGGAAGTTCAATATTTTTAACTATTCCTAAAGTCTCGCATCCATTACGAAATCCTCAATTTGAGTTCTTTGTCAAGCAAGAAATTTTTATCTTGAAAATAAAGTACTTGATAGTTTTCCTTTAAATTTTTATTCAAAATCTAACCTATGTATGACATATTGCCCTCAATTAAATAGAAGATAAACCATGAATGAAATGTTTTCTTTATCTTAAATTTCAAAAGATCATTACATGCATCGGATCTTCGTGGAATTATACATTCATGCACACCACGCACAATTTTACATGGGCAAATGGAGTCCTCACTCATTGAACAAAATAAATGTTAAAGGAAATGCCGTTCCTTTAATATATTTGGTCACTCATGTTTGATTTTTTTTTTTTTCCCGTAGATTGATACGTTTTTATCCCGACGTGATCGGGTGCTTGTTGCAAGTTATATTCTGGGAATCCGCATCATGTAGACTCCTTATTCTTTCTAATTGCGCATTATATATCTATGCTGAATGAAGAAGCTACGGAGGTGGCTTGCTGTAGGGGTGGGAGAAGGAGCCCCTTTAGCAACAAATGGGGTTGAGGCAGCAGAGACGAAAGGCCGGGCCGGAGAATGAGGACTAAAGGCAGCTGCTGTTGGTGGTGGAGGCGGCGGCGGCGGCATGACTAAGGAGGAGGGAGCCAATGCCGTTGCCTTGTGGACAGGTCTCGGCCATTTTCGGTGAGTTGGAAGCGATCTAAGCAAGCTACATTTTACAGAATAGACAGAGAGAGGGCTTGAGGAGTGTTTCTTTCTAGCATATACAAATTCTTAGTCAACACACGAGTTGTTTTTTTATAAAATATAAGTTTTCCTTTCCCTCATTTATTTTAATAATAGTGTAGCATTACTAAAGATAACTGTTATATATCGAGTAAAAGTTTATTTGAAGTTTTATTCACTAGGAATGAAAAAGTTTACAATGAACATTTGATCATGAGTTCACGAGTTTTTCCTTTGCTGTGAAATGGTGCAAAAGCTAAAGGATCTAATTAATTAAATTAGTTTAAAAGCAGGAGTAAAAGTAAGACAGCAAATCTGATCTAATTAATTAATTAGCATAGGGCTTGGATTTAAGAAGTCGTAGGCCCATTTTTTCTAAATGTGAAGACACGTGGACGCTTAGACTCGTCGGGTGCTCTGATTTCCACGTGGCCTCCTTTGATTGGTGACAAGCCATGACGATGCGTGACATCCGCGGCGTCGATGCTTTCACTCAAGTCCGACAAGAGATGCCGGACATTCGTCGGTGCCACGGCCCACCCTTCCTCCTCCTTGTCTTCCTCCCTCTCTAGTGTTTATCATTTTAGATTTTCTTAATTTTCTTCGTTATTTTTATTCCACATCAGTGAGTAAATCCAATTATTTAGCTGATGGAAACCAACATGAACAAAAAGAAAATTATATAGTTCAATGACTAAGGTGGTCAAAAAATGTTTTAAGGACCTGATTAATCAATTTTACGAAATTTCAAGGATTAATTATGCTTTTTGTAAGGACTCGAGACTACCACTATATAATATTATCCGCTTTAGATTGAGACCCGCATAGTTTTAAAACATGTTGTCTAGGGTAGAGGCGCAACCACACTGCCATCCCTCAGCCCAACCCAATATTGTCCTCTTTGGGCCCCACACTGGGGCGGACGCACCGCCATCCTAGTCGGGCCACCTTCAAGGTTTTGTTCTCAGCACAGCGGAACCATATGTGAAACGCATTTTAAAGCCGTGTGAGTCTTGGCCCAAAGCGGATATTACACAGTGGTAGTTTTGAGTCCTTACAAATGATATCAGATTTGACTCTCGACCGCGTGTGGAGCCACGGTGAGGATGCTGTACCCGAAAGGAGGATAATATGACGGCCCAAGCGACGGTGTGTGGGGAGGAGGGATGGCAGTGGACCTTGGTCCTCGGATGTGCATAGGGAGGGGGGACAAGTCTCTTGTCCCACATCGCTTAAGGGAGTAGTCCTGGATTAGTTTATAAGATTTAGGTTCTCTACTCTATGTAACATGTTTTAAATATGTGCGGTTCTCGACTCAAAATAGACAATATTACATAGTGGTAGTCCCGAGTCCTTACACTTTTATCCCATAAAAATATAAATAAAAAACTGATAGAGCTCACTAAATCTTATTTGGATTGAATAATACTCTTTTTCTGGTCATTTCCCCAAAAAAAGGCCCCAGCCAGATTTCATCCGTAGGACAAATTTCCCCAACTTATACTCTAAAGATAAATTTGGCCACCACCAGACTTGTTGTTAGACTTTGCTTATGTGGCATCTGATTTGTAAGAAGGAGGATGACGTGGCCAACAATGACTGCCACGTCACTAGTTGAGCTGAAGATGTGTATATACAGATGCAGAAACTTGAATGTGTTCTAATGCATGTGAGTCCCATGTAGCTACACCACCACACTCAAGCAGACCATTCAACAAAGAGTGTCGCCTTGATCAAACTCGAACGACAAACTAAATCGACAAAGACTTAGTTTGGAAAATCGAGATAGAATCTTTTATTTTAAAGCAGGAAATTGGTGATTATCCTATCGTCACAAGCCCGGGATAGAATTTGGAATACGACGCGCAACATGTGTGAGAATCCAAAAGGTCTTTTAAGGCACGATGAGACTTTCGGAGTTCCTGGTTCATCATCCTCGCCATGGCTTGCAAGATTGCACTTCTATATATTCGGCAGCTCTTTTGTTGGTTAAAAATGTTGCGTTTGTATTTTCGTTTTTTGATACCGATTTTGATGAATGAGGGAGTAAGTTCGTTTCATTTTCCCCCAAAATCGAGCGGAATTCATTCCACGGATCAAATTCGGGGCTCTTTTTTGGTTTTTGGATTAAAACTTCTGAATCTTGCACAACTCTCTTAATGTGGCTCTACGTTCACACGGGTCTCGTTTAGTTTGCACAAAGAAGGAATCGTCAAATTTCCATTCCAAGTAAAATCATTATTCCTTGGAATAAGATTCTTTTCTATTGTTTGGATGATAAAATATTCTGGTATTTTAATAGGATACTTCTCACTACAGAGACCCTTGATTGGCAATAGTCATGGCTACCAAGTGACCCATTGTCGATCGACAGCAATCATCAGCGATCATCGACGATAATTAATGAAAACTATTTATTTGAAGGAAAACTATTTTGGAAAAATTATTCTCTGATTTTCGATATTTAGATAACAGAAAATCAATTGATTTATCGGAAATGTTTTTCATTTATTGGAAACAATAAGTTTAGATTCAGTGACAATGATTTCCACTTTTGATAAGAAAGAGACCACTTTCTCTAAACCACCAAACAAATGAAAATTAACTATTCTCCTTGAAAATGTCCTTCATGGAAAATATTTTGATAAAATTTCTAGTAAACAAGCTCATCCTTCATTAGAATAATCATTTCCGAATTATTTGAATAGCTTTTACTGGGTATACAGATTAGCTTTCATTTAGAGAATTCATAAATTGCATTCTCCTACTTTCCTATTATATAGCTGAAAGGATCCATCGAGCTATTCTTGAAGTCAATTCTTGGTCTCTTTTAGTCAATTTTACTTTTGATTACGCTTGCACTTTCTTTTGTATTTGAGATTTGGCTTTATCTATTACGGAATATCTTAAATCTTCAAAGCTATCACATTAACATTCCACGTCATTTTAAGTCACATGATATATTTTTTTTAATGAATTTTTCAAAGTCATACATACTTTTAACAAGTTAAAGCAAACGCCCCTAAAATAGCTAGAAGCAAATTATGTACAAATTTCAGGAATTATTGAGGGCAATCAATTCCAAATTCTAGACCTCCAGCTTGGAATCTACTTTATTAGAACTGATTTTCAGTTTTTGGATCTTAGAACCTACACTATTTATCTTGAGTACATGTCACCAGCAGTTGATTGCATAATTTCAAAATGTCATTGGAATCAATTGACTTAATAGAATGTTTATGACTCAATCAACAAATAACCAAAATGCTAAGGGGTTCTATAGCACATGTATCGTATTTTGAGAACCATTATTATTTGGTTGACACTTTAGAATAAAAAGAATATTTAGTTATCAATCACATAACATATTACCATATAATTCAGTAAGATGTATTTGGATAATCTAGCAAATGATCATATGTAAGTTAATAGTGTGTAATTTTTATTTACAAGGAAATGGATTGTTATCGATGAAGAAAGATGATACTTTGAGAAGAGGAAAAAATAAAAGAACTTTCTTAGCTAAACTTCTGAGCATTATCATAAGAATCTCATACTCGTCATGGAATACTTGGTTTTTTTTTTTGGTTGATATGAAATACTCGGTTTGAACCCTTTGTCCAATAAGAAATCTTTATCATAGAAATCTTTATATTCAAAAATGGTATTTGGTATCTTCTATCATATTTTTATTCAAAATGTAACCTATATATAACATAATTTACTTAATTAATGAGAATGCAAGACAAATGTTTTTTTTATATTAAATTTGAAAAGATCATTTACCTGCATCGGACTTTCACGGCACCATACATTCACGGAGCCCTCGCTCACTGAATTTAATAAATTAAGAATGGAAGTGCCGTCCAATAATTCAAGATAAGAGCACCATCGTCAGTTTATATTATAATATGAACAAATTTGGTCGTTACATCACTCCTTTTTCTCGATTGATTCAAGGCTGTCGTGTAGGTTGCGCTTTCCTACAAAGTATGTAATATATATTCACCGATGCCAAATTTTCCCGTCCATTGATGATTTTAAAAATTTAAAGTACATCATCTGCTTGTTTATTATAAGACTATTGTTTTATGAGACGGGGGACCAAAGGGCAAGCATGCATGTGCCTTTACTTTCGGCGCATGAATACATCAGATTCCTCGGACACTTGGCCGATATAAAATTTTTAAGTAACCCACTCGAACGTGCATCTTTCTCTATCCAATCCAACGCATTTGGATTTATCTAGTGCGTGGAAAAATTTTTAGTTTAATATATTAGCACGCGAAGTGAAATCAATTGAACTTAGGTATTTTCTATTTTGAAGAGTAATCAAACTCATATTATCAATTAGAATGTGAAGTGAAATCGAGTGGTATACTTTTTGCTCAGTAGAAAATTATTTCAAGATTTTTTTTTTATGGAAAATGAATTGTTTTCTTATGATTGATTTTGTGGAAAGTCATTTCCAAGAAATTCTGGTGTTTAACAGAAAAAAAAATTGATTGGAGAATCCATTACCAATGGCCTTTAAAACAATAGTTCAGTCGTATTTAGGACCAAATCACAAACTTACAAGCCCAAATAGGTCTTCCGGTTATTGTTCACGGTGAGAACAAAGAGACGAGTTTGCCAAATCAGACTTGAAATTGAACTAACCGTGTGACATCTTGAATTTTCGACCCAATTTAAATTATATAAATGAATATTTCGTCAATGCACTATTAGTTGAGTCTTGCTTTGAATTGATCACTCATGAGGATTCAAGTGCGCATACAACTAGAGAACTTAACAAGGGACATAAGGATTGACGAGGAATGATCTGGTGCTGATACAAGCCGATAAGTTGATTCACAGAGAAAATATAATCGGATTGCGGGTAATTTTGTATTACTATCATATGGACTACAAACGAGCCTAAATCGATTCCTAATGATCGTATACTTGGAATAAGTAATTGATTCCTTGTAATTATATGACAACCGATGTCATCCTCGGCTTGAGTTCGCGTAAACGCAAATTGATATTAGTTTAACCACAGATCAGGGCGCGTGACTCCTATGAGTCGCTTGTTAGTTTGAGATGTACTAAAGTTGCAGTTGATGAACTTGATTGTGAATTTAATCCAAATTCAATTATCGAATTTTTCGAACGTCGGGACTAAATCAATGAAGCTTGGTCCAAAATTTGGGAAAAGGACCAAACTGTCCTCACGTGCATAAGGACAAAATGCACATTTCTCTCTCTCCCTTTTTTTCCCTCTCCTTTCTCTCTCCTCCCCCCGGGGCAATTTCCTCATGCGTCCCCCCCTTCCACTTGCACGCCACACCGACACATCCCATCTGCCCCTTACCTTTTGACTTTTTCTTTTCTTTTCTTCTATCTTTCTCTCTCTCCCCACGTCACCCGCCTGCACGCTTCTTCTTCCTCTCCTCCTTCGTCAACGTCCTCTCCTGCCGCTGCATTTTCTTGCTATTGTAGCCCCGCCGACCACCACCACCATCGGCTCAGCAGTTCCGTCAGCTTAACTGCTCACCGCCAAACCGCCGGTGGGCCACCGTCCGCCAGTTGTGAGCCGAACCAGCCCCTGTTTCTCCTCTCCTCCTCCTCCTCCATTTGCCCGCAACAGCAGCTGCGCTGCCTCTGTTCCGGCTGCCCCCGCAGCTTGGCCAGTCGCCAGCTGCCGTCTGCTACTCGCCGGCTTGTTGCCGGAGCCTCGACAAGCCACCCGACCGGCTAGCCGACATCCCGCTTGACTGCTACTGCTGTTGCTGCGTTCTTGCTACTGCTGTCGCCTTGTCGGTCGCGACCAGCTCTCAGCCACCAGCCACCGTCCGGCCGCCCTTGCACCGCCGTCGAGAACCGGCCACGAGAAGTTCGAGCCGCCGAGCCCTAGTGATCGAACCTGAGCTGCTGTACTGTCCTCCCTCCTTCCCTTGGCTTTGCTCCGCTGGACCACCTAGTCGCCGTCCAGCCACCCCTCGCCGCCGTCCGACCACCTCGCGCCCACCACCAGGAATCGTCTGTAGTCCACCCCAGCAGCTGGAGCGGCTGCCGTGCCTCCCTTCTCCGCAGACCAACTTGGTCCGAACCTTCTCAGCCCAGATCCGACCTCAGGCCGTCTCGTCTCGGTGAACCAAAGGCATTCCTGCATCTGTCTCACCACGGCCGTCATGCCCGTATCGTTGGAATCGTCGCTGGGTGAGTTAATTTCCTAATCCTTGATTATAATATTAAACCCTGTTAGGGGTGAATTAGTTAGGACTAATCTTGGTTGAGATTGGTTTAGCACTAATTAATTATGTTTTGGGTCATTGCGATTAGTGCTTGATTAATCTGGATTAGTGAGGATTGATTAAAGTTAATCATGTTTGGTAATAATCAATTATGATTAATTATTTTTGAATAATAATTAATTATAATTCATTCTTTTATTATTAATATTAATAATTATTTATTTTAAATAAATAATAAATATTAATTATTTTCGAATTGGAATTGATTAATTAATATTGGGTAATAATTAATAAATTATTTTTGAGTAATGGATATTTTTGGGAAATTAGTAATTAATTATTTCGGATAATAATTAATTATTTTTGGTCGATAATTAATGAATTATCCTTGAGTAATGATTGGTGGATTATTCTAAAGCAATACTAGTAATTAATTCTTTGAGAGTGAATTGATTATAGCTAGTCATTATTTACAACGTGGTAATAATAGGTAAATATTACACGTGCGTTTCCACTTAAATTGTTTACTGAATATCAGAACTTTCCTTGATGATTGAGGCTTGTTTATTGTTGCAAGTAAATGAAATGTGTTTAATTCATGAGACATGGAGTACGAGTGCCTATTTGTTTGTGAACTAGGACAGGAAAATCTGAAAAAGGTAAGTTTAGAAAGTTGATATGTTTAGCATGTTTATGACCCTATGTGGAATATTGTTGCATTGTGTACATGAAGTCTGTGATGAATTGTTGCATGCAAGCATGAATTACATCTGCATTGGCTAAAGTGAAAGGATAATGAAATGAACATGGTGATTGAGGTGCTTGCATGGTCACATAATGAGAATCCACAGCTCCCATTGGATTACGGGAGTGCCATTTGTGGCATGATTAAACCCCCGTCGGATTACGGGAGTGCCATTCGTGGCCGTGGTTAAACCCCTTCGGATTACGGGAGTGCCATTCGTGGCTGTGATTAAACCCCTGTCGGATTACGGGAATGCCATTCGTGGCCATGATTAAACTCCTTTGGATTACGAGAGTGCCATTTGTGGCTGTGATTAAACCTTGAGTATACTGGTAGGCTGCTAACTTTTGTGTGGCAGTGACCTTAAGGGACTTTTAATAATCAGAACACACATAAGTACGTATGGGAAAGTCTAAGATGTATTCTGATTATATATTATCCTTGTTGCTTTAAGACTCGCAAATGAGCTATCTCCGTAAAATCCGACGATAGTAAAGAGAGATTTGGGAAGATTCGAACGACAACTGGAGGAGCTCTTCTTAGTTTTCTGAATCAAGTAGCCCTTGTCCTGTTGTGAAGTGGAATCCATTGAAATTATTAATTCAGAGTGGTTCATGATATAATATTTTTATTGCAGGAAATTTCCTCAGCCCTTCCCACGATTCTTTGGTTCGTCCATAAATACTCCGGAGTTGCACAGATTAGACCCTACTCTCTTACATCTCTTTCCTCGTTTTTCAACTCGATCTACACTTTAGCTCTGTAAGATGGCAAAGAGGAAATTCTCGGAAGGACCAGCGGTGTCGACCGATAGCGGGGATGACGACTCATCGTTGGGGGCTGAATGCGAGGTGTCGTCAATTGATGGGGGCGATGCCAAGTCATCACAAGGGGCTGAGTTCGAGGTGTTCTTGAGTTTTAGAGGGTCTGATACCCGTGTGAATTTTGCCGATTGCCTCTACCACGCCTTGGACGGAGCTGGTATTCGCGCTTTTAGAGACAATGAAGAGATCAGAAAAGGCGAAGAGATTGAAGGCGAACTGAAGCGTGCCATTGAGACCTCCTCAATCTGTATTCCCATCTTCTCTAGAAACTATGCCGTCAGTGCGTGGTGTCTTCGTGAGCTTTCATACATGGTGGATTGCAAAGCGATGATTCTGCCAGTCTTCTTCGATGTGAAGCCAAGAGATGTCAAGCTTAAAACTAAGCTATACCAGGACGCTCTGCAGAAGCACGAGGAGAAGCACGGCCCCGAGATCGTGCAGCAATGGAAGGAGGCCCTGGGGAAGGTCGCTGGCATGAGCGGATGGGACCTCAAAAATACAGGGTAGGCTTTAAAATTTTCTTTTTTTTTTCTTTAATTAGATATTTAATTGACTATCCACCTTGCATCAAAAGTTAAAACTACCCATTGTTGTCTTTTTCTTCACATTGTCACTCGATTCCCACATATTTTATAACTACTCACTACGCATCCACTCAATTAAATCAATTCCTTTCAAAACCAGATGAATTCTCTATTACGACATGACAAATCTGATCTAAATTCATTATTCAATTTGCATATTTTAGATTGAATAAAAATACCTTATCTTAACTTCTGAACAATTGTTCAAGCTATTGCTATTTTACCCCGTGCAAAACTAGTAAACCAAGAAACGGAGCACACACTATATATGAGCAATAAAAAATGAATAATTTTTTTTTTTGAGAGTTAAGAAAATGTATTTTAGATTCAACAAAAATGCCTTTTTTTTTTAATCTCCACAGAGTATATATACACAATTTTTGAGAGGGGGGTGGTCACCCCGCTTCCTCCCTCACCCCTCCTCTATGGTTAATTTATGTTTAATTCATAATATTCATGAGTTTGATAGTTTAGTATTCTATTTGAATGTTTCTTACTAGACCTTTTTATCAAATATGACAGCCAAGGCGAAGTCATCAAATCAATCGTTGCTGAAGTGTCAATCAAGCTGAATAAAAGAGACAAAAATTTGCCCAATCATTTAGTTGGAATTCAGGATGTTGTCGAAGATGTCATGCACCTAATAAATGAAGGTTCTCTTGATGTTCGTTATCTAGTAATCCATGGTATGGGAGGTATCGGTAAGACGACTCTTGCCAAGGTTGTCTTTAACCAAATTTCTAGTCGATTTGAAGGTTGTAGCTTTCTTTTGGATGTTCGAGAAGTTTCAAAGGGTGGCAAAGTCGTTCAGTTGCAAAAGCAATTATTGTCAGAAATTCTCAATTTCAAATCTATGAAGATTTTCGACTCTAATGCAGGGATTAACCAAATTAAAAGGAGATTTCGCAACAAGAAAGTCCTCATTGTTCTCGATGACCTAGATGACTGGGACCAACTCTCAAAACTTGCTGAAAATCGCGATTGGTTTGGTCTAGGGAGCAGAATTATTATTACGACGAGGGACACCAACTTTTTGCCAATCAAAGAGGAGAACCGAGAAAGTAATGCCCAAATTCATTTCGAAGAGTATAAAATATATCAAATGAGAGAATTGTGCCATCACCATGCTTTTCAGCTTTTTAGTAAGCATGCTTTCGGAATGGATTCTCCTCCACGTGATTATTATCATATTTCTTGTGATATTGTTCACAAAGCTGGTGGACTTCCTTTGGCTCTCAAAGTAATTGGTTCCTCTCTTTGTGATAAAAGTAAATCACTTTGGAAAGATACATTGAAGAAATTAGATGTAATTCCCAATGGAGATGTCTCCGGAAATTAAAGATTAGCTTCGAAATGTTAGAATATGCACAGAGAGAGATTTTTCTTGATATTGCATGTTACTTTATTGGTGAAGAAAGAATCCATCCACATTATATGTGGAAACAGTTGGATTTTTTTCCAAGAATAGAGATCAACTCTCTTGCCCGTATGTCTTTAATAAAAGTTGATGAGAATGATAGATTATTGATGCATGACCTGCTCAGAGATCTTGGGAGAGAAATTGTTCGAGAAGAAGACCTCAAAGTTCCTTGGAAGCGTAGTAGGTTATGGTGTCCCAAGGTTGCACTTGAAGTATTGCAAACTAAAAAGGTAAATTTTATCCATAGTTATCATTTTCTCAATCAAACATCAGCTCAAGGTTTAGAGTATATTCTTGGATGTATGCTTTTGTTTTTGTTGCATATTGCAAAAACTAAATTTGTTTTATTTGAGTGACATGGAGGTATAAAATTTTTGTACGGCAAAGGATATTAATAGATTACATTTACAATCTAAAAGTCCAAGGGAACATAATGGCTTACTTATAGAAGAAGGCTATGCAATATTTAGTAATGGGATGCGTTCTTTTGTTCTTCCCTATAGAATGTTCACTTATGCATTTTCATGTTGCAAGGGAACAGAGAACATCATAGCACTCAAATTAACTGGACTTTCCACGGAGCACAACTTTACAAGTGAAGCATTTTCGAGGCTGCCTAGCCTAAGGTTGTTGGAATTAGAGAAGGGTAATTTGGTAGGAGACTTTAATAGTCTTCTTTCGAGTTTAAGATGGCTCTCTTGGTGTCGTTGCCCTTTATACTTGCAAGCGGTCAATCTATGCTTATGGAACTTAGTTGTGCTCAAGCTTTCAAACAGTAACATT
The DNA here is from genome assembly GCA_014182735.1 of Corymbia maculata. Classification (NCBI taxonomy): domain Eukaryota; kingdom Viridiplantae; phylum Streptophyta; class Magnoliopsida; order Myrtales; family Myrtaceae; genus Corymbia; species Corymbia maculata. The sequence goes on along the minus strand of CM024684.1, from coordinate 25,548,865 downwards.
CTGGAGAACTGGAATGGATGGCACCCATTCTTGGTATGGTTCTGTATCACATTTATACAATTGTTTCCAATTGTCTAGGCTTACTTTTCTAATTTTTAATTTGTTTCACAGGTGAATCCTAACTTGAAAGTTATACATCTCATGAGATGCCATCTTGTGACAACTCCTGACTTCTCCAAATGCTTGAATTTGAAAATACTGATATTTTATGAACATTTTCCAAAGTTGCTACAAATCGATAGCTCTATTGATAAGCTAGAGCGCCTAAAGCAGTTGGAAATAATTCCTGCCCGAAATCAGCTGTCAATGTCGTCTACAAGCCTCCATTTTGATCGATTTGCGGCGCCTTATGCAATATACAGTCTAAAGAACCTGACAAATTTAATTCTAGAGGAGCAGTGTATACAAGAGCTTGATCCATCTATTGCAGAGATGGCACGCTTGACATCCTTGTCTTTAAGTGGTTGTGATCAGCTTACAAAGCTTCCAAACTCTATTGGGAAATTGAAATCGTTGCTTGAATTGGATTTATCCAATACTGGAATCATAGAGTTACCTTATTCTATTGGAGATCTCAAGAGGTTGCAGGAAATGAACTTGGAATTCACTCAAATAAGGGAGCTACCAAGCTCCATTGGAGGACTGAAATCATTGCTCGAGTTAAGGTTCTGGGGTGCGGAGATTACAGAATTGCCAGCTTCCATTGGATATCTTGAAAGGCTGGAGTGCTTAGATTTGGGTGACACTAAGATAAGAGAGTTACCTGATTCTATGGGAGATCTCAAAAGGTTGAAGGACATGCACTTGGGAGACACTCAGATAAGGAAGCTACCAAACTCGATTGGAGGACTAGAATCATTGGTCGATTTAAATTTGATGGGTACAAAGATTAGCGAACTACCTGCTTCTTTTGGATCTCTTGAAAGGCTGGAGTATTTGGTACTCGCTGAGAGTAATACAAGGGAGCCATCGAAAGCCATAGGAATGCTGAAGAATCTCAAAGACTTGAACTACGGTAAAATATTTAGTGTCAAATGGACGGAGTCACCAAAAGAGGAGGGGAACTTAGGTGTGGATTCTACGTGGCCTCCTCAGCTTTGTTCGCTAAACATATCTTGCGATGATCCTCGAACTCTCCCAAGGCTTCCTTTCAGTCTTGGTCGTTTGGAATTAAGAGATGTCAAATCACTGATAGAATCATCATTCTTTTCTAATTTGAGATATTTATCCGAGTTAACACTCTCTGCATGTTGCTCTAGAGAGATCGAGTTTGGGCAGCTAGAGAATCTCGTTAGTTTGAGTGTGGACAAGTGTGAATCATTGGTGAGGTTATTGGGTCTATCAAGTTTGGGAAACCTCAGAAAGCTAACAGTGACGAGCTGTCCGCGGATAATTGAGATTCGAGATTTGGAAGAATTGGAATCGCTAGAGCAATTAACAATTGGGAATTGCACATCCATTGAAAGATTATCTGATCTGTCGAAACTATATAAGTTGCGGTATTTTCGCTTCGTTCACTGTGAATCAGTGCAGGATTTGCCTGATATTCCAAACACATGTCGTCTCGATTTTCATGGATGTGTGCCCGGGGGCGATTATGAAAGTTGCGGAGGAATTCTGTGTGCCTGGTGACGGCTACAAAATTTGCGCGTGAAGTTTATTCAGTCCATCAAAGATCGGAAGGAATTGGAATGATTAGTAGTATCACCAGGTTCGGCATTGCAGTTCTATCGAAAAGGTCTACCGAATCCTTGGGATGGAAGTCATAGGTGAGAGTTAGTACACCTTTTCTCTGTAGACATTCTACAGCTAAATCCAATATTACATTCTCCCACAACGTTGATTTTATGATTGTTATATCTCTTTTTATGGTGACAACATATGATCTAGCAAGTAATTCAGATGAACGTCTAGCTTTGCTAAATTCCATTTCAAGTTTAATATGGGATCTTCATAGACAGTAGAAAGCACTAAAGCTATTTATCTATGATTCACTTGCGTATCCGCGTAGACATCTAATGTTTCTGATATTTACCTCATATGATAAGGTCATCTGTCTCATTTAATAATCTAAAAATCTGATTTTGGTGCTTTAATGTGGAGACCTATCTATGGTTGACAATTGATACTCTCTTCATTTCACAAGGACCTTTTTTTGCCTTATTTTTTCATTTTTCATTTTCCTTCCCCCTTTTCTTCTTTCTGTTCACTTCTAAAGACGCATATCCACATTTTTCACATTACAAAAAAACCCGGTCAAGTCTAATCTAGTTTAATTAAACGCATGCGTGGCGCTGCATAGTGCTTTATGAGAAGTTGACATTGACATTGTCTTTACCTAAGAACTGGCAATTTTACTTCTATTCTGTTCTTTTCTTAATCTAACTTTATCATATATAGAAATGCCATAATATTTTTAAGAAAAATCTGATCAGGCTTAATCATAATAGCATTAAATGAGAAGACGTAAACTCATATCCACCTAGCGACAAACTTAGAGGAAAATCAATTTATCAAGTGGAAATCCAATTTGCTTGGAGTTGGCTCCCACACCCATAACTAGGCACCAACATGGCCGCACACTCCCAGTCCACCCACCCAATTTATCAAAATGATCCGTTTACTTAAATTAGTAGTTCAGATGTAGCCTTGTTCAGTATGCTGTTGTTTCTTTTTTATCAAAAATATATTGCTTCAAATTGGAAAATCTGATCCCTACTCATTGACCGAATTTATTATCTTAGTCAACTAAACTGGATCTTCATTAGATTTGCTTGCTCGGATGTATTTTAAGTAATACCAAGTCGACCAATCTCTGGTATAAGTAACAAAGTCTATGTGAACACGACCAGCTCATACATCCGGTATGCGTTCAGTTGGTTAAAAGCATACACATCATCATATAGTAAGCTTTACCGTAGAAAAAGTGAGGGAGATTCACATAGGCTAGAATTTATTTGAGTGCAAGCATCATTCTTATAATGTAATTTTAATAATCGGGTGAATTCAAACACCGACCAAATTACTGGGTTTTATTTTGAACTTGCACTTTAAATGACACAAGCAAATTGCATGGGGGCAATTGGTACTATACTGCTTTTAATGTTTTCTCTGGTTTTGGTGGGTTTCTCATAGCCATTTCACTATGCGCTATTGATATCAGCTTCATCTTGCTCATGTGCAGGGCTAGATGGTCACAATGAACTTTCTGGTGCAGCTGCAAGAGTTACACATTGTTAGCAAGTTTTCTAACAGTTATTGCCCTCGAATTTCATCGAAGGTTTTGAGATTGATGATGGGAAAGCCTGGACTTCAGTTTTGATATCTGTTACTTCCTATGCATTGGGTTTGTTCATGATTTCAAAAGCCCCATGGTACCTACTCCCTTTGGCATGGGCATGGACAGGAACTGTGTTCCGGGGGTAAGCTTTGTTTGCTGTTTCTCTCCTTTGGTAAAAAATTCCCTTACTTGTTCCTCGTATGGGTTGTCTTTTCATTCTGTAACATATATTAGATTAACTTCCTACACAGCTCTGTTTGTCCCTTCTAGTTTTCCATCCCATTTTTAAGTTCTTTGTTATAGGGCATGATTGTCATCACAAGTCGTTTGCAAAGATCAAATTAGTGGAAGATATAGTGGGAACGCTTGCATTTCTATCGTTGATATATCCTTACAAGCCATGGATGTTTAAGCACAACCAACATCATGCAAAAACTAACATGTCTGTAAGACACTCCCTTTAGATTTCCGCATTTGATAATCCATTTTGAATACCTTTTCATATGAAATAAAAGAGTAGATGGTCCTTTAACAACAAGAAGAATGTTCTTGTGACAGTATCTTCTCCCTCATTTTTTGACAAATAGTCCATTTTAAGGCAATCTACTCTGTGCATAATCTACATACTCAAAGACCCATACTTACATTTTGGATATAGTGAGGAAATGTACATGAAGACAATTGTTTGCACTTTGTATAAGTGCCGCATGTTATTTCCTTGCCCTCTTTGATGTCTATGATGTTATATTTTGCACATATACTCCTTGTTTTTTTCTCTCTGATGTTATATTTTTGTGAGAAAATTCCCCTTGGTGAGCATGCTCATATGGCTGTTGTCTGGTTAATCCCCTCTTAACTGTCTTTATGCAATCAGCATGACGTTTTTCTTCCTTTTTAGCTCTAAATTAATAGGTGGTCTGAAGATACAGCTTGGCATCCTGTTTGGAAAGAGGAGTTTGACTCTTGGTCTCTTCTGCGCAAGGCAATTATTTGTGGATATGGCCCAATTCGTCCTTGGATGTCGATAGCTCATTGAGTGTATGGAACTATAGACATTTATTATTTCCATCTGGATGCTGGTTTCCTCGCTTTCCATGACTTTGAATTTAAATTTTCAAATTGATGACTGTCGTGACCTAAAAATTTTCGAAAATAATATTAATAGGTTTAGGGGTATTGTTAATTTCGGGCCGATGGCCTTTAATTAACTCGGGCTCTCCCAAGCCCATACCCCGCGCGACATTGGGATATTCGTAAAAGTTTTCAAATAGGGAGTCGCCACTAGTCTATTGAGGTCGACTAGGACCCGAGCGAGACGTGGGAGCGCGTCTCGCTTTTTACGCAACCGGAGGGTCAGGGTCGGGGGCACGATTACGTTAGTCATGCGACCAACGTCCTTTCGGTACCTAACTTGATCATGTATTAATGAGGTCATGGCAACATATTCGAGAATTAAGATGCATTTACTAACCATTCTAGGTAAGAAAATAACGTTTGAAATGTCATCGCAAAAATAAGGTACATGAATAATCCTAATAACGTAAACTAGGAAAACCTATCGTAGAGCCCTAAAAGCTTATTCAATTTTAGTATTTTTTTTATTTTTTACGGGTTTTCTATTTTTATTTTTTTGGAATTTTTCGGAATTTTTCGGAATTTTTAATATTTTTAATATTTTTTAATATTTTCGAATTTTCCGAAATTAAATAAAACAAGCTTTCAAGATTTTTTTATATTTTCTGACTTTTCTGAAAATTTAAGAAAAATGTTTATTAATGTTTTTGGAATTTTCTGATTTTTTTTTTTTTTTTTTTTTTTTTTGGAAAATATTTTAATATTTTCGAAAATAAAATAAAAATATTTGTTTTCGAAATTTCAGATTCCTGAATTTTTCATGCATTTTCTGAATTTTCGTATTTTTTTTATATTTTTTTGATTTTCTGAAATTTTTGGTTTTTTTAGATTTTTTTAATTAATTAAAAAAGGTGATTCGGACCGGGTCGCAAGACCCGGCCTGCTAAACCGACCCGGCCCCTATCGGGCCGGGCCGGAACAACGACCGGGCTGGCCGAATGGCCCGGTCAAGACATATTTTAAATGGCCCATTACAAAATAAATTAAAACAGCCCATTTATTTTTTACAAAAATCAGCCCAATCACCTGCCTAAGCCCACTCAAAAAAATATTCAGCCCAGCCTTGTCTCTTTCTATTTTCGACCACTTCTTTTTCCATATATTTTTTAATTTCGATTTTCTTATTTTTCCTATTTTTTAATTCTTTTTTCTTTTCACTTTTTGTCTCTTCTGCATGTATTCCTTCTTCTGCATGTCGTCTTCAACCTCCGCGACCTGCATGCCCGACGAACGTGAAGCCACCTCACCGGACCGACGTTAAGCGCCGCTGCGAGACCTCACTAGCCCTAAAAGGGGTCGCCCTAGCATTGTCCGGCGCCGAACGTTCCATCTAACCGACGCCGGACGTGTCGGCGATGACCTCCGGCGATCCCGGAAGCTCACCGTCGCCGGAAAAATAAAAACATCTCTTTTCGACTCCAAAACGTGCGGAAATCACATGAAACTAGCTAAAATACTAAGATAAACACAATATAAAGCCATATACAGTCAAAGATCTACAAAAACAGGTCATCGAGGATGGACTAAACCATGAAATTTTCTGGGTTTCATTCGAGCATTTCATCGAACAGGTTACGTGCATGAACGAAAACAGGGCTATTCGACTCTAGCAGGCCTGAGGCCGAGTCCGAGCTTCTATTTAATCATACCAGCATGCAGAAAAACATTAATGGAGGAGCGTCGGGGGCCGGGGCTCGCCCGAACTGGTCGGCGCGAACTCCGACCCGATGCCTTGCAAAAACAGCAAAGAAAATGACCCTAAAAAAAAACCTACCTGGTTCGGGCGAGGCGTCACGGCGGGCGTCGGCCGACGAGCGGGTTTCGGCAGCGTCCAGACACGCTTCTGGGTTTGCTCTTTCACCTCTAACTTCCCCCTGTCTCCTCGCTACAGCTGCGACTAAACACCGGCTGGCTTCAAGGACAAAGAACGGAGGCACAGCAACGGGACGTGGATCTCGGGTCAGGCGTGGCTGCCGGCGGTCTCTCACCCTCAGCCTCTGCTCTCTCGTTCTCCTTTTTTTTTTTCTCTCTTGTTTCTCCTTTTTTCGTCACTCCCGCTTCCTCCCCCTTCGCTGGTTCTTTTTCTCCTTTTTTTTTTTCGTTTCTCTTCTTGTTCTTTTTCCACAAATGCTGCCCACACCCTCGTCTTTTCTTCCTCGCTAGCTTTTTTCCCCCTTCTTTTGCCTTGCAAAAACTGCCTCCCCCCTTCTCTCTCTTTGCTCCCCGGTTTCTCCTCTCGGTCGTGGGGGGTTATTCCCGTGGCGTCGTCGCCCTCTCCCCCCACGTTCTGCTCCTCGTCTCCGCAGTGGGGGTCGCCCGAACGGCCTCCTTGTTTCTCGCCCCTCTCCGTGCGTGCGTTGCCGTTCTCTTTCCCTTCCCGCGTTCCTTTGTGTTCTTGGAGAATGAAGGGGCCAAAGCATAACATGGGCTGGGAAAGAAAGAAAAGTGGGCTGGGCTGAGCCAGCCCACTTGAAATTGTATTTTTTTTTTGAAATTTTTTATTATTATTAATTAATTTTTTTAATTTTTAATTTTTTTTATCTTTTCTATGAATTAATATATATTTATATATGGAAATAAATGGGCATTTAAAACAAAAATAAATAAAAATTCGGGTGTCGGCATTTCCTCTTTGAAAGGGAGCTCGAAGAGGTTCATTTCAAAGGCTAGGTGACACCCGATTTTTATCGACGAGCCATGGGATAGCAAATTCATTTCATTCATCATCATTTTTTTTTTGGCGAGCTCTCGCCTCGTACAAACGAGTTTCGACTAAGAATAAATGGTTTAAGGAAGACCCATGAACCGTGTGGTTTTAAGGATATGACCACGAACCGTGTGGTTTAAGGATATGCCCACGAACCATGTGGTTTAAGGATATGCCCACGAACCGTGTGGTTTAAGGATAGACCCACGAACCGTGTTAGAAATTGCATGGTTTTCCGGTTAACCAAGAACCATGTGGTTTAAGGAGAACCCACGAACCCTTTGAAAATTGCATGGTTTCACTAAGTGAACCTGTCAAATTCAACTTGAGCAAATGTCATTAGAGACAATATCAGAAAAATGCATTCGCAATGTTGTAGCATCAATTGCATAAGCAAATCAAACTAAGTCTAATCACATTGAAAACATTTGATTTTTGATTTTTGGGTATAATATACCACAAAATTGTCATCAAACTTGGAAGGTATCATTAATCATCAAATCTCTTTAAGAGAAAAATTATATCAGAATGATCCTACTCATGAGAGAGGTTTATTAAGCATGCCAAGCAAGAGCTCCTTAGTTAGAAAGGACTTATCACATGCTCTCAAGAAGGGTTATTTAATCACATCCATTCATGTGGGAAGTGATTTGATCACTCAATTTACTTCACATTTCCAATGTCGAAGGATTTGAGAATCATTCGCAATAAGTACATATTGACCAATCCAAAAGGTCTTTCAAAGGGACCGTAATGTGGGTTTGGTCATGGTTTTAGCAAAGTACAAGCATCATTGGTCATGAAATGAAACGATTATATGTCAACATCTTCGCCAGGTTTACAAGTCAAGAAACCTTAAGATGAGATAAGACAACTTTGCTCCCACCTCTTTGAGCGATAGCTTCTTTGGAGAGTTCTTATTTCCACTTGAACCATCCCAATCTGAAGAGACTTCGAGCAGGGTTGTAGTGTTGGTTTGGTTAAGGCTCAAAAGGCTCAGAACTTTTCACAAAAAAGGGGTTTGAAAGTTGGTGATTATCATGGCACCATTGTCATATCACTCAATCTTTTGAAAGCACTTGACTTTTGAAATCTGAATTATCTCGAAAGTCCTTTGACTAATCAAATAAGAGCTTTGTCCTTCTCAATTTTTTCTTTGCATTTGCAATGATTTTCTTTTCAATGCAAGCATTTTGAATTTGACAACTATTTTTTTTACATAAGAGTTTTTCACCCCTTGATGCGAATCTTCCCTTTTTTTTTTTTTTTTTTTTCACGGGCATTGGCCTTGCTTTTACCGAGGCACCTTTTTTTTATGCCCCTTAATTTTCATTGGACATTTGCTCTTTTGAACTTTTTGAGCTTTTAGGACTTTCGAGATGCTTTTTTTTTCATTTTCACATAAAATGCCAATCGAATTGGTCCATCATGTGCCTTGCCCCAGTATGGGGAGATAATCACCACTTGGGTTTTAGAATTGAGTGATTAGGCTCAACTTGGTTTAAGCAAGGGGTGTCAGTGTTTGGATAGAGAAAAGAATGCTCTTCTTCACCTCGGGATGTTTCAAGCTTTCATGAGAATTCACCTGAAGTTACCACAAAAAGATTAATGCAAGTGAAAGCAATGAGGTCTTTCTCATCTTTTCACCAAATGATGTCAACTAAAACCACCAAATTTGCCCCATTGTGGGGTGGTTCTTGACAGGGTTATTTTATGATTTCTTCGCATTTAAGGCTCAAAGGGGCTGACTATGGTCACCTGCAATGTATAAGATAGAGAAAATGAATGCCTCTTTTCATTTTGGTCCATGTACCAATTGCGAATGACTCCTTTGTCCTTAAACGACATAGGTCTTCTTTTTTCGCTCAGTTCTCATGGTATTTGAAGGATGTGTTTGGAAGTGGCTTGCCTTTCCTCATCCTAAAAAAAAATCCTTGCTTGGCATGATTAACATCTCAGTTTCATTTGGTCAAGATCATCTGAGTGGATTAATCTCTATGATGAATTTTGATGCAAAATGAGTAACCTAGCAATTTGAGGCCCCCTTTTTTTTTTTTTTTTTTTTTAATGGTGTTGCCGATTAGACATTTAATGATTACCTCGAAAAAGTTGTGTGATCAGCGACACCTCTTGAAAATCATCAGGGTCCTACAAATCAGAAACATATACACAAATATGCATGGAACATGTGATATGCATGATATGTATGTTATGAACAATGCATGATCTAAGTGACTCAGATTGTATCAAAAAGGGCTCCAAGGCCTCCTGATTTCATTCATGGAAAGTACTTCTTTACTGAATCAGCATTTACAATCTTTGACAATTCTTGGCCATCCATCTCTACCAAAACTAACGCGCCCCCAGGCAGTATCTTCTTGATGACATATGGTCCTTTGTAGTTCGGAGTGAACTTCGCACGTGGATCCGGTATGATAGATAAAACTTTCCTCAACACGAGGTCGCCTTCTTGGAAGTGTCTAGGTCGAACCTTGCGATTAAAAGCCTTTGCAACTCGCTTGTAGCACGACCATGACATAGTGCGCAAGTCTTTTCTCATCGATCATGTTGAGTTGTTCATATCTTTGTTGCAGCCACTCGGCTTGGAGAGTTTACTTTGTGAGAGAATTCTCAACGAAGGGATTTCCACTTCTACTGGTAAGACGGCCTCCATACCGTACACTAGTGAGAACGGTGTTGCCCCAGTTGAAGTTCGTATCGAAGTTCGGTATGCCATTAATGCATACGGCAACCGCTCATGCCAATCGCGATAGTTATCCGCTGTCTTGGACAGAATCTTCTTTATGTTCTTATTAGCCGCTTCTACAGCACCATTCATCTGTGGACGATAGGGTGACGAGTTCAAGTGACGGATTTGAAATTCACACAGCAATCCATCAACAATCGTGTTATTCAGATTGGAACCGTTATCCGTAATGATGGCTTCAGGTACGCCGTAACGTGCAATGATGTCACGCCGAATGAATTTGGCCACATTCCTCGCGGTGACATTAGCATATGAGTTTGCTTCGATCCACTTAGTGAAATAATCGATGGCCACCAGGATGAAACGATGTCCATTAGAAGCCTTAGGGTTGATTGGCCCAATTACGTCAATTCCCCACATAGAGAACGGCCACGGCCGAGTCATTAAATGCAACTCATTTGGCGGAGCATTGATTTTATCTCCATATATTTGACATCGATGACAATAGCGAACATGCTTAATGCAATCGGTTTCCATCGTCAGCCAATAGTACCCGAGCCTCATGATCTTTCTCGCCAAAAGATGGCCGTTCATGTGAGGCCCGCATTCTCCTTCGTGTATTTCTTGCATCAATTGACTGGCTTCCTTGGCGTCGACGCATTTTAACAGGATTGAATCATATGACCTCTTGTAGAGTACACTCCCGGAGACAAAGAATTTCGATGCCAATTTCTTGAGATATTTTTATCGGCCTCTTCACACCGTTGGGGAAATTTCCCATCTTGAAGGTAGTTTAAGATGTCATAGTACCATGGGTTTTGATCGCTCATCCTCGATCCATACAATAAGCCGGACGCTCGAAACCTCAATTTTCAACGGCTCAATGTCTAATCCTTCCATTACATTCAACATTGATGACAATGTGGCCAATGCATCGGCAAGGCGGATTAGGGATGCGGGCAAGTATTCGAAGGCTATTTCATCAAATTCTTTTATTAACTCTTCCAAAAACTCATGGTACGGGACCAACTTTGGATCACGAGTTCGCCACAAGCCTTCGGTTTGCAAAATAATGAGCGCGAGAATCTCCGTACACTTGCAATTTTTTGACTTTCATGTCAATGGCCAACTGCAACCCTAGGATACATGCTTCATATTACGAGACATTATTTGTACAAGGAAAGACCAACTTGGCCGCCACGGGATAATGTTGACCGGTAGGGAGATCAAGATTGCCCCGGTTCACGACCGGATAAATTGACGGCACCATCAAAATACATGACCCACTTGTCATTCGAGATTGCCAAGATGCGTTCATCAAAACCGTATGTTGTATCATGGGATTCCGTATCTTTTGAACTCCCGACCAACATATCGGCTATAACTCTTCCTTTTACTGACTTTTGTGCCATACTGTGTATGTCGAATTCAGAAATGAGGACCTGCCATTTAGCCATCTTTCCAACCAATGCTGGCTTCTCAAGCAAATACTTGATTGGGTCATTTTCGGTCACCAGGTGGATTTGATAATAGAGAGTATATCTTGGCGTAGCCGTGCAACACCAAACCAATGCCACACATGTTTTCTCCACTTTTGAGTAGTTCATCTCGGAGACGGTGAATTTCTTCTTTGAGATAATATATGGCACACTCCCTTTGATCATTCGGCCTTTTTGCACAAGGACGGCCCCAAGCGATTCTTCATGTATGGTCGGGTAGAGTTAATGGTATCCCCGGTACCGGTGGCACTAATCTTGGAGGATGTGATAGATAATGCTTTATCTCCTCAAAGGCTTTCTGACATTCAGCATCCCATTCAATTTTAGCATTCTTCTTGGGGAGCTTGAAAAAGGTTTGGCTGTGTCAGACAGTTGAGAAATAAACCTGGCAACGTAATTCAATCTTCCCAAGAGACTTCGAACTTCCTTGACAGTAGAAGGAGCTTTAAGGTCACAGATAGCCTTAACTTTCGATGGGTCGATCTCAATGCCCCGGCTACTGACCATGAAACCCAATAGCTTCCCAGACTTTGCCCCAAATATGCATTTTGTAGGGTTAAGTCTCAGCTTAAATTTTCGAAGTCGATCAAATAACTTCTTCAGGACTTCAAAGTGGTCTTGTCGACGCTTCGATTTAGCGATCATGTCATCGACATATACCTCTATCTCTTTATGCATCATGTCGTGGAATAGAGTGACCATCGCCCTTTGATATGTGGCTCCCGCATTCTTTAAGCCAAATGGCATCACCTTGTAACAAAAGTTCCCCATGGTGTGATGAAGGATGTTTTACTTTTATCTTCTTCTTTCATCTTGATCGATTGTATCCGAAAAACCCATCTACGAAAGAGAATAATTCAAAACCCGCATGCTATCAACCAAAACATCAATGTGAGGCAAGGGAAAATCATCCTTTGGGCTCGCTCGATTTAAGTCACGGTAATCTATGCGGACACGACCCGTCCATCTTTTTCATGGTGGTACTATATTAGCAATCCAATCGGGATAGTGAGATACTTCGATGAAATCCATCTTCAACTGACTTCATGACCTCTTCTTCAATCTTTTTGGAAATGTCAGGTTTTGTTCTTCGTAGCTTTTGCTTTTTAGGTGCCACATTCGGATCCGTCGGTAAAGCATGCTCCACAATTTGTGGATCTAACCCTGGCATATCTGCGTATGACCACGCGAACACGTCTTGATATTCTTTTAGAAGCTCAACCATCTTTCTTGCTTCATTCTCGGACAAATTAGCTCCAATCGAGTTTCTTTGACATTTTCTGCATCTCCCAGATTCACAGTGATTGTTTGTTCAACTGTCAAAGGCTTAGATTCTTCATGACGAATCCAGTCTCTCTCTATGTCTCTTTGAATATCTTCGTCATCATGCTCAGACTCACAAAAATCTTCGTTGTACAAATCTGAGTCACATATGTACCTATCATGATCATGCTGAATGACATGCTCCGATGGCTGGAAGGGAATCATGGAAGGGCCTGCCTCTTCGTCCTTAGTAACGGTGCACACAAAGTCAGGATCGAACAGGTCAGCTATGTTCGAGATGGCCCCCTCTTCTTCTTGCAGCAGTTTGGGCGACTTGACAAATGTCCTTTCGAAACGAAGACGGAGTTCCTCTAGTGAAGGAGGGAGTAATCCCTGTTGATTCCAAGTTGGAATAGTTCGGCCTTGATAGCTAGCTCGACTCATGTGGCTATTAAAAGCACCTCGACTTCCGAATCCTCTAGGGTAACCTTGGTTCCCACGATTAGCTCGGCTTTTGCCTCCTCCTCTCGAACTTGAACCTACCAGCTCTCCACTTCTTTTCTTATACTCAGAAGCTTCTTGGTAGCCTAAACCAGTTTTCTTTTGATTTCCCACTACCTCGATAGGCTTTACAATGCCTTGTGCATACATTCCTAACCACCGCCCCGGAACATGGTTATATTCTAGTAAAACTTTGCTTGCCATGATAGACGAGGCGGAGAATTCAGGACGTCTGATGATAGACCTAGTGGGCACATGCACCATTGATACCGGTTCGAGGTTTGATAGCTAGGTTCTTCATTCACTTCGGGCTCTACATATGGGATGGCTGTGTCTTGGAATATCTTGAAGTCTGTTTCACAACGAACAGTCACTAACTTCTTCTTTGAAATGAACCGAACCATTTGATGCAAAGTGGAAGGCACAGCTATAGCAGCATGGATCCAAGGTCGACCCAAAAGGAGATTGAAGGCACTAGGGATGTCGAGCACTTGAAATTTTATTGTGAATGGAGCCGGACCAATCAATAATTCAAGCTTGATTTCCCCCATTGACTCCTTCCTTACACCATCAAAAGCTCGAACAGTGGATTGAGATGCAGTGATTTCCTCCTCACTCACTCCGAGGCGATGAAGAGTAGCCAATGGACAGATATTCAGAGCGGATCCGTTATCGAGCAGTATGCGGGGTACAATCATATCACGACATTTGGCCGAGATGAGTAAAGCTTTGTTGTGGTTAGTGCCCTCCTCAGGAAGATCCTCCTCCGAAAATGAGATTCGGTCCGCCAATAAAATAGATCCAATGAACTCCTCCAGCTGTTTGTCGCCAATATCTTCGGGCACATGAACTTCATTTAGAACTCTCAAGAGTGCATTCTTATGTTTCTCAGAAGTTTTAAACAGCTCTAAAAGTGATATTTGAGCCGGCATTTTCCTCAACTGCTCTATCACGTCGAACTCACTATTTTTTATCATGGCTAAAAACTGCTTAGCCTCTTCATCAGTGACAGCTTTCTTCTCAATGGCTTCTGCAGGCATGTAACAACGACCCGATCGAGTGACAGCATCTACTTCCTCAGTCCCGTAGTCCCATGGGACCGCTTTAGTACTGAAATTGGCCAAGGGCTTCTTCGGATTCTTCTCTTGGTCAGAAGGTGGTAGCTCAATCACAACAGGCTGCGATCCGTCCGCTTCTATCTCTAAACTTGCAAACCCTTCCGTGGCCAAATCGATGACCACGTGCTCGGTTTGATTCTCGTTATAATCCCATTGGTCCCCTTCAGCGGATAAGTTAATAACAAATGGTGTGATCATAGCCACAACATCTTCTCCAAAAGGATTTTCCATGCCGACGTGTGAATCATGCATATCAGTTTCGCGTTTCTGACCCTTCCAGTCTTCATCATCGAGTATTACATTCACATCTTCAACGTGAGCAGGTAAAGGATTTTTTTGGACATTGGGTTGCTCTTTAAATGATAAAATCCCTTTGTCAAGTAAGTTCTGAACTTTGTTTTTCAACGTCATGCAGTTGTCTACATCATGGCCTTTTTCTCCCATATGGTACTCACATGACTTTGCTAAGTCGAACCCGAAAAACTTAGGAGGATTGTCACGAGGGATTTCTTTAGCCACCAACCTCCTTTCCAGCAGCATGGGCAACAACTTAGATAGCGGCCTAGGCGAGAAGTATTTAATATATATTTATATATGGAAATAAATGGGCATTTAAAACAAAAATAAATAAAAATTCGACATTTTGTCGTATTTCTTATATGTGCGCCTTTTCATGTAAATGCATTGATATTAATCTGACTAAATGCCTCACTAGGCTGATATGGCACTTCAACTTGAACAAGTTCACACCAAATGAAGTCAAAAGGGTGGAGATCAGTTTGGCTTGCGTTTTTGCTTTTATGGGGATTGGGTGGCCATTGATCATTTGCAAGGCTGGCATTTTGGGGTGGATTAAGTTCTGGTTGATGCCATGGTTTATCACTTTTGGATAATGATCTTTTTCGTCTGCATTAACGTACGCTTCGTTGCCCTTCTTGACTGAAGACACCAATAATTCGTTGACCAGTAGTCCCCGCAGTCATAATAAAGAAAACCTACAAAAGAATCTAGTGGTCTCACATCTTTTTGCAGCTTTGATCATTCTGGATATTTGGTCAGAAGTTGCTCATAGTCGGTCATTATTGCCAATTTCAGCTGAGGACCGTGAGGCCTCAATCTTAGGATTGGATTGTCTGAAAATCACAAGTTGTATAATTTTTCACTTCAAGCTTCTTTGCTCTATTGATTTACTTGCCCCGGCTGTTCAAGTTAAGCCATCCACATTTGCTGAATGAGAGGAGCAATCTGTTTCTTGCTTTTAGATGAGTACTTTCACGATGGTTCATCACACGGCACCTCATATTCCTTTCAAATCTTCCAATGAGTGGAATGCTTCTCAAGCCCAGCTGAACGGAACTGTCCACTGCGATTACCCTAAATGATAATAAATCCTTTATTTTCTTCAAGTTTCTTCATTACTTGCTCTCTTTTGCTCGCATCTCAGATATAAATGAACTAGCAATGACATTATGGTAGTGGCAATTGGGTATTGTACCTTTAAATGTAACACATTTGACATTGCTTCTGGGCATTGCCATGCAAAAAATGTGCATCAAGAAACTTTTGCATTTTTGAAAGTAGGAGATGAGATTATTATCAAGTTGATATGGTTATAGGTGAACTAGCTATCTTAGCTGACTGCATGCTTCGGAAGAAGGTTTTGTCGCTTGCTTTTGTCTTAAAAGTTTATCCGTCGACCTCTGGCTGCAAGGATACGTAGAATGATCAAAAAGTAAACTGAGATGCTCTTCTCTTGTGCAGGATTAAAATTCTATGCCCTCACATAAATGTCCACGTACCCCATCGTTCATCACCAAGGATTCCGAGTTACAACTTGCGTGGGGCTCACAAATCTATACAAGAAAACTGGGGAAAGGTGAGCTGGTTTTCATCGAGTATGTTAGTCTAGCATTCAAAAGGCCAGCTAGATTAGGATGATTCAGAACAAGTTCCGTTTTTCTCGCCATTAGTAATAGATGCTTGAAGTCAAAGGGAGTAATTTAAAGTCGAAACTAAATTTGGCAAACTTGAGATTGTTCCTTGATTTTAGCATTTGGTGCTTCAAATATTTGTAAATGCAGATTGATCTAAGTATTGCATATTTGCTTGGTGACCAGTCCTCTTGCTTTTGTCGAAAATGCCGATTTGCTAGTTTGCTCATTTTGATTCACATGTCAATAACAGTACTCAAATAAAGCCATATGGAATTGGCGACTCATGAAGACGATCATGATGATGTGCCATGCATATGATGAAGAACACAACTATGTTGCATTTGACCAACTAGCGCATGAGGATTTTAAGCCTTTTACATTCCTGAAAAAAGTGATGCTTGATTATACTTGAGATGATATTTCTATCGGAGTCTGGTGATCTTCAGCTCTCCCTCACTTGTGGTCTTCTCTTCTTGAATTTAACCCAGGTGTAGGTCATCAATCGTTAAGATGATTTTGCACTTGTTGAGTTGACGCTAATCCATATTACAGAAGAAAATGTCCTTGTGAAATTTCTTGGAAGTTCAATTTTTTTGCTTTGTCTCTAGTATGTTTCAGCATTATGACACATTATACATTTTCTTGAGAATATCTTGCTTATGGGCTGTGAATGCCAACACAACCCTTGTCAGGATTAGATCCCACGTACATGGCAATAAGGATAGCGCTCCCTACTTCGAAGGTTGTTGTATCATACAAGCATAGTATTCCTAATTTCAAGGGCAAAGTTTGGATGTCTTCCATTGATCAATCAATTCACACATTCGTGAAGGTTTAGTTAAACGTCAAGCTACATTTTGCGTTCTATATTTGCGTACTAGTGGCGTCTTTTAAGTATACTACTCAGCAGGAGAGCCTTGGTGGCTATTCTTCTTCTCTCTTTTTTGCGGACTAATATCGATCAATTTGTTTTACCAAAATAAAATAAAAAATGATCAATATCCCCTTTGGAGACATTTCTATCAAATTATATTGAATCATGGAAAAATGTCGGTATGCAATAAATAAGCAAACTAAGATAAACAAATTCATTTCCCATCAAGTCGGTTAGTTTGATCTTTGACACTTATAGGAAGAGCTCTTAGAAATTTCTTACAAACCAGATGTATGTCTATACTAACATTGAGACCTACTACAATAAGCATAAGATATAATTAACATGAGAGGATCATAATTACTCAAATCCGATGAACTCTTTTGCACTCTCTATTTTTTGCTCCTTTTAAAACTTAGAAATTTATTTAACATGACAAGTGCATGACATTGGACTAAAACTTATGTCATTTATAGCAAGATCGAAATTATTGAATAGTGAAATTGAAATTGAAAATGTACTTTTCCTTTAGCTCAATTGATATGTATTTCCCCTTGAATTTTTATCCTAATAATCAATGTATGACATCTGTCACTTGATTAAATATAATGTATTACATCAATGAAATACTTGCTTTATTATAAATTTGAAAAGATCATTTACGTACACCATGGGTAATTTGATATGGACAGATGGAGTCATCGCCCATTGAATAGAGCAAAATGTGAATGGAAGTACTGTCCCTTAAACTTAATTGGCTACTTATGTTTCATGTTTATTTTTTTTGTCTTTCGTGGATTGATACTTTTCATATCCCACCATGATTTATTGTTTATATATGACGAGCCCACCATTTCCAAAAATTCTGTCTTAAAAGGATATAGGAAGATGGGACCTGGTGGCCTTGTTTTCCACGAATCCGGCGCAAACACATTGAATAAAGGATTATGATTTTATCTTTTTTTTTTTTTTTTTTGGTAAGGTAAGAATTTTTATAAGACAACCAACGAAACTGTACAACAGAGGGGGGAAAACCATAGTACCAACAAACACTCATTTGGACATATTGTCACTAGAGTAGAAGGGTACCGCAATCACCAAAAGAAAATACAAATAGGATAAACCCCAAAGAACTAAGAGGAGCTATGCCATCCTGAACTAGGTAGTGGGCGACTTCACTCCAAAAATCTGAGGGTCTATCCCCTAGCTACGTTACATCCTTCTATTTCTGGTGTTGTCTTCAACTGATTTGAAAGTTAAAGCTTTGTCTTTGACTGCCTTATAAAGGCATTTCTTAATGGAGGGAATGCATAGGTTATAGCCATTGAAAAGGATGTCATTCCTGGTTTTCCATATAGCCAAAGGAGAAGAGCGCTATCTCCCGGTGGAAACCTTTCCCAGACAAAAATTTAATGGCCCAATTAAGATTATCCGTCCAAGTGGAGTTGGTCCAAGGGAGGTTGCACTTGGCGGCCCAAAAATTAGCCAGGGCGTTGGAGATATAGTAGTCAAAAAAGAGATGGTTGATCGAGTCCGGAGTAGTGTTGCAGAAGGCGCAAACTGAGTTAGGAATTCTGCCGAAGGACATGAGATAGATCTGAGTGGGTAGGCGATTTTTGGTAATAAGCCAAAGGAGGAATTGATGTCTAGGGGTCAACACCTTGTTCCAGACAAAAGAGGACCAGTGGACTGGGTTGCATGTGCGTCGTATTAAATGCCATGCCAAAGCTGTTGAAAAGGTTCTAGAGGAGCCCTCTAACCAAGTGAAGGTGTCTTGGCCACTTGAGAGATGGGGAATCGGTATTTGCCACAAGGCTAACTCTTGAAGTAATTGAGTTCCTTTTGGGGAAAATAGGTCATTTACTCTCGCATGTGTAAGAAGATCCGATTGGTAGATGTAACTATTTGAGAAGATTGAGTTAAGAGGACCCACGTGAAGCCATGGATCAAACCAGAGCGATGTTAATTCACCATCTTCTATCTTCCACCTGAAGTGGGGTAGGAAGTCTTCCCTTAGAGTAAGGATCTTCCGCCAAGCCCAAGAACAATGAGTAGGAGTGGAGGCATCCCAAAAATTCTTTCTTTTAAGGTATGTTGCATGAATCCATTTGCACCATAGCGATTCTTTATCAGTGAATAGCAACTAGATGTGTTTAGCCATGGCTGCCTTATTGCTATCCCTGATCCTTCTTATGCCAAGGCCACCTTCCTGACGAGGAAGGCAAACATCAACCCAAGACACCTTTGCACCTCCCAGACCCATGTTTGGGCCTTTCCAAAGGAATTGTCTGCACGTTTGCTCTATCTTGTCCACTACCGCCGATGGGAGCCAAAATATGGAGGTCCAATAGGCTTGGATGGCATGGAGTACCGACTTAATAATCTTCTGTAGACCGATCCATCCTCTAAGGCCTGCAAAAAAACCCTCGAGAGGAAGCGGTGGGTCCACGATTGGACTCAGCGAGTTCTTCCCTAAGCCCCGGTTAGTACGCCAACTCAACCCGGGGTATCTCTCGTAACCACCCCCTCACTCAACCCACAACAAACACCCAAAACCAAACAACAGCCAACAACGAGACGGGAAACCCACAATCAATATTCGGAGATGGCAAACATTAATCACATAAACACACTTAATCTCAAATTAAGCACAATTAAGCTAAATAAGCAAAATTAAACTAATCTAATCTTAATCATCTATCTAACCACATATCTTAGGGCTAATACAACTTAATTAAACCCCTTAAACCAAGATTAACACTAACTAACCAACCCTAAGCAAGTTTAGGCACTAAATAGGGATTAGGAGCTAAACTCACCCGTTAAGCAGGCCGGCGACACGGACGCGGTGGCGGCGACGAACCCGACACCCGGAGACCTCTACCACGACGATCCAAGGTGGTCTCGGGGCTGAGAACAGCAGCAACAAGCTCGAAATGCCTCTGCAACTCTGAAAAACTGACTGCACAGGAGGAAAGTTGCTGACCGGAGGAAAACGGGCTGCCCGGAGCTCCGGCGAGCGGCGGGCCAGCGACCAACGGCACCTGGGGGTTGAGGGGAACCACTTGAGGCTGGGATGGGTGGTGGTTTGGCCGGAAAGGGAGGAAAATGGCCAGGGCGTTGCAGTCCACTTTGCTTAGTCTTGATGTGATGATAGGTACACCCAAGTAACGTACAGGAAGGGAGCCGCGATTGAAGCCAAGTGCTTGTACAATCTGCTCATTTGTGGTCTCAGAACCTCCTGAAATAAAGACTTCACTTTTATTAGTGTTGGGGATTAGAAGTAAGTTTTGCTTCGCTGAAGAGGAACACATCATCCGCAAAGAATAGGTGGGATAGATGTGTAGCTTTACAACGCCAGTGGTATTGGAATTCCGGGCGCCGAGTATGAGAGTCAAGGATCCCAGTAAAGACTTCCATGATCAAAGTGAATAGGTATGGTGACATAGGGTCACCTTGCCTTATACCACGTCCACTAGCGAAAAAACCATGGAGTTCGCCATTGATAGAGATAGGGAATTTTGGGGTACGGACGCAAGCCATGATAAGTTTTGTGAGGTGGGTGGGAAATCCAAACGCTTGAAGAGTCTTCCTAGAAAGTCCCAGTCGAGGGTATCATAGGCCTTCCGGAAATCCACCTTAATGGCACACTTCGGAATATAAGGCTTATTATGAAACTCGCTGAAGAGTTCTTGGGCAAGGAGGATATTGTCACTTATTCTCCTACCTCTTACAAAAGCAGTTTGAACTTGATTTTATCTTTTATCTTTTATCGTTGATGTTCTTGTTTGCTAACAAATTAGAACTTGAAGTGGAATCAATTCAAATTATATATTTTCCTGTATAGATTTTGATAAACTTCTCGGCCACTTCCAAGAAATAACGCAACGTGATGAAAGAGACTTATCATGACTTAAAACATGAACCGGAATCAATTGATGTACCGCATATATTGCATTTGGAGAACCTTTATTGTAGTTGACAATTTAGAATAAAAAAGGATTGAGTTATCAATTACGTAATAGATGAACATAGGGAAAAGTATAAAAAAAGTCATATACCTATTGTATTGGTACTAATTTAATTATAAACTTTTCAATTGGATCAATTTAGTCCTAAACTTTTACACATTGATACCAATTCAGTCCAGCCGACCAATTATGGCCAGCCAGCATTGACATGGACGCTGGTTGGCATCGATTGTCCGGCCAACATTGACGTGGCAATTTTTAATAATTTTTTTATTACTTTTGAATTTTTATTAATTTTTTTCTTTTTCTTTTTCTTATTTCTTTTCCTTTTCCCCTTGGGCTTCCTCTCCAAGCAACCACCGAGCCTTGCCGGCTGCTCGACGACTAGGGAGGGCTTCATAACCCTCGCCTAGTGGGCGACAAGGCTCTGGTGAGGCTCCAAGCCACATCGACGGCTGTGTGAAGAGGAAGCCCAAGGGAGAAGAAGAGAAAAAGAAAATAAAAGGAAAAGGAAAAAATAAAAGTAAAGAAATTTGAAAAAATTAAAATTGCCACGTCAGCATTAGCCAAACAATCGGCAACGGCCGATGTCCACATCAGTGCCAACCGGCCAAAATTGATCGGATGGGCTGAATTGGTATAAATGTGCAAAGGTTTATGATTGAATTGATCTAATTGAAAAGTTTAGAACTCAATTGGTACTAATGCAATAGGTTCAAGACTTTTTTGGTACTTTTCCTGATAAACATATCATTGAATTGAGGAACATATTTGAATAATTTAGCAAATGATTTTAGGCAAGTTAGTAGCATATAACTTTTATTTTGAGGGAAATGAAATGTCATCAGCAAGAAAGATAATACTTTGTAAAGGGAAAAAAAACAATAGAATTTTATTGCTACCCTTTCTAGGCATCACAAAAAAGATTTCCACGCCCGTTACAAAATATTTGGCTTGAAGTTTTTGTTCAATTAGAAATTTTCCTCTTAGAAACTTTTACTTCTAAAAGTATTTGGTATTTTCCCCTATGGGAATCCAAGCTATATATAACATAATTTTCTTTATGTTAAATTTGAAAAGAACATTAGAAGCAACAGACCTTCATGGAATCATACACTGGCAATTTTATATAGACTTATGAAGAGTCACCCATAGGGCAGAATGCGAATGAAAATGCCGTCCCTTGAACTTAATTGATCACTTATGTTTGATGTCTTTTTATTTCGTCAACTCTTATCCCGACAAGATTTATTATTTGTCCTCTTTGTATTTGTCATTTGTGATTGCGTGCTGCCTGTGAGTTATTTTCATGGATTCCACGTCATGCAGACTCCTCATTCTTTATCGACCAAAAAAAAACAAAAAAGACTCCTTATTGTTTCTTAATACGAATTAGTTATCTGCGGTGACGTCCCCACCATTAATATAATTCTCTCGTAAGGAAAGAGGGAAACGAGACCTATTAGTAGGGGTGGACATGATCCGAGTGGGCGATTTCCACCTTAAAACTAAGAACTGCCCATTAAGGACTGATTCCGAAAAATTAGAATCGTGACCCACCCGTTGGTTCCATGGATCCACCTGGAAATCGAATTACTAGTTTGATTCAGTTTCTGGGTGAATCCATAGAACGGGTTCCCAATCTCTACAAAATTACATTAATTAATTAATATCATGGCGAACCTATTATCTAGAGCCTTGTTCAGCCTTAAATTTGGATTGAATTGCAAGTCATTGATTTTGATTAAGGCTTGAAAACTATAAGCGGAACGAATAGGCAATATACATTAGCTAAAAACTTAGACTCCACCAAAAACATGTGGAGAATTAGACTCCACATTAAAAGTCTGAACCTCTACAAAAATTAAAACATTAATCGCTTGATCCATCTTTTTTCAATGTCAACCTAATTTAATCATGAAAATTGTTAATGATAGACTTAATCATACTTTTTAGTGAGCCGTTGGCACTTAATTTCGTATCATGACCACAAAGCGCCACAACATTTATGGACATCTCCAATCGGTTCTCTATTTCCTCTTTGTTTATTTATTTTGTTTTGGTTGAGAAAGCAAGTAAATGGATTATTAGAATGAAAAAAAAAAGTAGAGGGTTAATCCTACAACACATCCAAGAGACAAAATTATATTGCAAGTCATTGATTTTGATTAAGGGTTAATCCTATTACACATCCAACGTGAACAAAAAGAAAATTATATAGTTTAATAACTCAGGTGGTCAAAAAATGTTTTAAGGACCTGATTAATCAATTTTACAAAATTTCAGGAATTAATTGTGCTTTTATCCCATTAAAAAAAAAACTGATAGAGCTCACTATAATTATCTGTATTGAGTAATACTCTTTTTCTGTTTTTTTTTTTTTTTCAAAAAAAGGCCCCAACCGGATTTCACCCGTAGGACAAATTTTCCCAACTTATACTCTAAAGATAAATTTGGCCACCATCAGACTTCTTGTTAGACTTCGCTTATGTGGCATTTGATTTGTAAGAAGGAGGATGACGTGGCCAACAATGACTGCCGCGTCAATAGCTAAGCTGAAGATGTGTATGTACAGATGCAGAAACTTGAATGTGTTCTAATGCAGGTGAGTCCCATGTAGCTACACCACCACACTCAAGCAGACCATTCAACAAAGAGTGTCGCCTTGATCAAACTCAAACGACAAACTACATCGACAAAGACTTAGTTTGGAAAATCGAGAAAGATGTTTTTACTTTAAAGCAGGAAATCGGTGATTATCCTATCGTCACAAGCCCGGGAAAGAATTTGGAATACAACGCGCAACATGTGTGAGAATCCGAAGGTCTTTTAAGGCACGATGAGACTTTTGGAGCTCTGGTTCATCATCCTCGCCATGGCTTGCAAGATTGCATTTCTGTATATTTGGCAGCTCTTTTGTTGGTTAAAAATGTTGCGCTTGTATTTTCGTATTTTGATACCGATTTTGACGAATGAGGGAGTAAGTTCATTTCATTTTCCCCCAAAATCGAGAGGAATTCATTCCACGGATCAAATTCGGGGCTTTTTTTTGTTTTTGGATTAAAACTTCTGAATCTTGCACAACTCTCTTAATGTGGCTCTACGTTCACACGGGTCTCGTTTAGTTTGCACAAAGAAGGAATCGTCAAATTTCCATTCCAAGTAATATCATTATTCCTTGGAATAAGATTCTTTTCTATCTTTTGGATGATAAAATATTCTGGTATTTTAATAGGATACTTCTCACTAACAACAGAGACCCTTGATTGGCTACCAAGCGACCCATTGTCGATCGACAGCAATCATCAGTGATCATCGACAACAATTAATGAAAACTATTCATTTGAAGGAAAACTATTTCGGAGAAATTATTCTCTGATTTTCCGATATTTAGATAACAGAAATCAATCGATTTATCGGAAATGTTTTTCATGTACCAGAAACAACAAGCTTAGATTCAGTGACAATGATTTCCACTTTTGATAAGAAAGAGATCAATTTCTCTAAACCACCAAACAAATAAAAATTAACTATTCTCCTTGAAAATGTCTTTCATGAAAAATATTTTTCTTTATCACAAAATTTCTAGTAAACAAGTTCATCCTTCATTAGAATAATTATTTCCAAATTATTTGAATAGTTTTTACTGGGTATACAGATTAGCTTTCATTTAGAGAATTCATAAATTGCATTCTCCTACTTTCCTATTATATAGCTGAAAGGATCCGTCGAGCTATTCTTGAGGTCAATTCTTGGTCTTTTGGTCAATTTTACTTTTGATTACGCTTGCACTTTCTTTTGTATTTGAGATTTGGCTTTATCTATTACGGAATATCTTAAATCTTCAAAACTATCACATTAACATTCCACGTCATTTTAAGTCACATGATTTTTTTTAATTAATTTTTCAAAGTCATACATACTTTTAACAACTTAAAGCAAACACCCCTAAAATAGCTGGAAGCAAATTATGTACAAATTTCAGGAATTATTGAGGGCGATCGATTCCAGATTCCAAACCTCCATATTGGAAACTACCTTATTAGAACCAATTTTCAGTTTTTAGAGCTTAGAACCTACACTATTTATCCTGAGTACATGTCACCAGCAGTTAATTGCATATTTTCAAAATGTCATTGGAGTCAATTGACTTAATAGAATGTTTATGACTCAATCAGCAAATAACCAAAATGCTAAGGGGTTCTATAGCACATGTATCATATTTTGAGAACCATTATTATTTAGTTGACACTTTAGAATAAAAAGAATATTTAGTTATCAAACACATAAAATATTACTATTATAAGGAAATATATTTGGATAATTTAGCAAATAATCATATGTAAGTTAATAGGGTGTAATTTTTATTTACAGGGAAATGGATTGTCATCGATGAAGAAGATAATACTTTGAGAAGAGGAAAAAATAAAAGAACTTTTTTAGCTAACCCTCTGAGCATTATCATAAGAATCTCATAGTCATCATGGAATACATGGTTTTGTTTTGTTTTGTTTTTTTGGTTGATATGGAATACTCGGTTTGAACCCTTTGTCCAATAAGAAATCTTTATCATAGAAATCTTTATCTTCAAAAATGGTATTTGGTATCTTCTATCATATTTTTGTTCAAAATGTAACCTATATGTAACATAATTTACTTAATTAATTAGAATGCAAGACAAATGTTTTTTTTATATTAAATTTGAAAAGATCATTACCTGCATCGGACTTTCATGGCACCATACAGTCACGGAGTCCTCGCTCACTGAATTTAATAAATTGCGAATGGAAGTGCCGTCCAATAATTCAAGATAAGAGCACCATCATCCATTTATATTATAATATGAACAAATTTTGTCGTTTCATCACTCTTTTTCTCGATTGATTCAAGGCTGTCGTGTAGGTTGCGCTTTCCTACAAGTATGTAATATATATTCCCCGATGCCAAATTTGTCCCGTGCATGGATGATTTCAAAAATTTAAAGTACATCATCTGCTTGTTTATTATAAGACTATTGTTTTATGAAACGGGGGACCAAAGGGCAAGCATGCATGTGCCTTTACTTTCTGCGCATAAATATATCATATTCCTCGGACACTTGGCCGATATAAAATTTTTAAGTAACCCACCCGAACGTGCATCTTTCTCTATCCAATCCAACGCATTTGGATTTATCTAGTGCGTGGAAAATTTTTTAGTTTAATATATTAGCACGCGAAGTGAAATCAATTGAACTTAGGTATTTTCTATTTTGAAGAGTAATCAAACTCATATTATCAATTAGAATGTGAAGTGAAATCAAGTGGTATACTTTCTACTCAGTAGAAAATAATTTTGAGATTTTGTCTTTTATGGAAAATGAGTTGTTTTCTTATGGTTGATTGTGTAGAAAGTCATTTCCAAGAAATTCTGGTGTTTAACAGGAAAAAAAAATGAAATTGATTGGAGAATCCGTTACCAATGGCCTTTAAGACAATAGTTTAGTCGTATTTAGGACCAAATCACAAACTTACAAGCCCAAATAGGTCTTCTAGTTATTGTTCACAATGCAAATAAATAGACTAGTTTGCCAAATCAGACTTGAAATTGAACTAATTGTGTGACGTCCTAAATTTTCGACCCAATTTAGATTATATAAATGAATATTTCATCAATGCACTATTAGTTGAGTCTTGCTTTAAATTGATCACTCATGAGACACTAACTGAAGGGGAAAGGTTACTGAGGATTCAAGTGCGCATACAACCAAAGAACTTGACCAGAGATTGACGATTCGACCATAAGGATTGACGAAGGATGATCTTATGCTGATACAGGCCGATTAAGGAACGACTATAAGTCGATTCGCAGAGAAAATATAATCAGATTGTAGGTGATTCCGTATTACCATTATATGGAGTGCAAACGACCCAAAACCGATTCCTAATGATCATATACTTGGAATAAGTAATTGATTCCTTGTAATTACATGACAACCAAGATCATCCTTGGCTTGAGTTCACGTAAACGCGGATTGATATTAGTTTAACCGCTAGTCACGGCGCATGACTCTTACAAGCTGCTCGTTAATTTGAGAAGTATTAAAGTTGCAATTGATGAACTTGGCTATGAATTTAATCCAAATTCGATTATCGGATTTTTCGGACGTCAAGACTAAATTAATGAGGCTTCCAAAATTTTGGAAAAGGACCAAATTGCCCTTATGTGCATAAGGACAAAATGCACATTTCTCTCTCTCCCTTTTTTTCCCCTCTTTTCTCTCTCCTTCTTCCCCCCCCAAATTTCCCTCATACGTCCCCCCGGCTCTTTCCACCTGCACGCCACACCCATCCATCCCATCTGCCCCTCACCTTTTGACTTTTCTTTTCTCTTTTTTCTTTTCTTTTCTTTTCTCTCTCTCTCTCTCACCACCTCACCCACCTGCACACTTCTCCTCTCCCTTCTTCTTCCTCTCCTCCTTCACCGACGTCCCCTACTGCCGCTGCATTTTCTTGCTGTTGTAGCCTCGCTGACCGCCAACACCATTGGCACAGCAGCTCCGTCACCTTAACTGCTCGCCGCCGGACCGCCGGTGGGCCGCCGTCCACCGGTTGTGAGCCGAACCAGCCCCTGTTTCTCCTCTCCTCCTCCTCCTCCTCCATTTGCCCGCAACAGCAGCTGCGCTGCCTCTGTTCAGGCTGCCCCCGTAGCTTGGCCAGTCGCCAGCTGCTGTCTGCAACTCGTTGGCTTGTTGCCAGAGCCTCAACAAGCCACCCGACCGGCTAGCCGACACCCTGCTTGACTACTACGGCTGTTGCTGCGTTCTTGCTACTACTGTTGCCTTGTCAGTCACGACCAGCTCCCATCCACCAGCCACCAGCCACCGTCCATCCGCCCTTGCACCGCCGTTGAGAACCGGCTACGAGAAGTTCGAGCCGCTGAGCCCTAGCGATCGAACCTGAGCTGCTGTACTCTCCTCCCTCCTTCCCTCAACTTTGCTCCACTGGACCAACTGGTTGCCGTCCAGCCACCCCTCGCCGCCATCCGACCACCTCGCACTCGCCACCAGAAACCGTCTGTAGTGCACCCCAGCAGTTGGAGCGGCTGCCGTGCCTTCCTCCTCCGCGGACCAACTTGGTCCGAACCTTCTCAGCCGAGATCCAACCTCAGGCCGTCTCGTCTCGGAGAACCAAAGGCATTCCCACATCCATCTTGTGACGTCCTGAAATTCAAAGCCCTTTTGAGAGGGAATAATCGCGAATCCTCCAAATGACCGGTCAGTATGGGTCGTAGCAAAATGACATCATGGAGAAATTAACAAGGCATGAGGACCCAAGATTGAACTTAGAATTGTCGGAAACGTCCGGGATGGACTTTCGAGCGATACTTCCTTGACAGTCGACGGAGTCGGTTGAGCTGAGTTTTTGAGAAATGGATTTTGGACCGAGAAACCGAGCCTATGAGGACGTGGGCCGGGCAAGTATAGTGAGGGCCCCACACCCAAGGTAGGATGGCCACCGTAGAAGACCGAGACAACAAGCAAGCCCGTTGGACCGAGCCAACCCCTCACCCGTCCTAGCCGTCATCCAAACTTGAACCAATTCGAGCCCAACAAATTCCCGAGCCCGTTCCTACCCATTTCCCAGCCCATTTCCTAGGCCCGCCTTTCATTTTCAGCCCAAGGGTAGTTTGGAAAAAGTGCAAGGTGGAAGTGACCAAAATGCCCTTAGATATTTTGAAGAAAAGTCAAAAGAAGAGAGAGAAGATGAGGTCATCTTTCTTGGGAGTTGAAGCTTGCATTAATGGCCTTAATGAGGCCTATCTCCAGCCCTCACTTCACTCTCTCTCTCTCTCTCCCCTTTCAGCTCAGAATTTCGAAGCCCCTCTCTCCCCTTGCTTCTCCTTGCATTTCTACAGTTTCTGCTTTGGATCTCTCACCGAAATTTGAGTTGTTCGCTGCCTTCCCGGTGGAGTCTCGGGCCGAGCCACCTATCAAACTGATCAGCACAGGAAATCCGTACTATCTACATTGGCCGATCGCCAGAACCAGTCTTCGGCTGTCCCGTATGGCGGCCTGAAGTCAGCAGACGTCCGTCCGTCACTATAGTAGCGCATTCTGGGCAGATTCGCTTTTTCTTCCGTTTCTCTCCATTTTTCACCTACCCACTGCCTATACCAGCCACACACAACTCCCCCTTGACCCCCTGGAACCACCAGTCTCCGGCCACTAGCTCACCGGAGCTCCGACCAGCTTGTTTTTGCTCCGACTAGTAGCCTCCTTCCACTGCAGTGTTGTCCTTTGGAGTTTGGGGTTGTGCAGAGGCTGTTCTTGTGATTTCTGGCCCGAGACCGCCTTGGAGAGTCGTGTTCGAGGTCCTCGAGTGTCGCCCTCGTCGCCGCCGCCGCGCCCGCCTCTTCAGCCTGCTTAACGAGTGAGTTTAGCTCCTAATCCCTTAGTTAGTGCCTAAACTAGCTTAGGGTTGGGTTAATTAGTGCTAAGGGTTGATTAGGGTGTTTAATTAAGTGTATTAGCCCTAAGATAGGTGGTTAGATAATTGGTTAAGATTAGCTTAGCTTAATCTTGCTTATTTATGCTTAATTGTGCTTAATTAGGCTTAATTGAGTGTTATGTGTTAATTGCTTGATTAATTTGATTAATTGTGTTAATTAATTGATTTATTTAATTTCTGTATTTATTGATTAAATTATGTAATTTCTGAATTAAATTATTTAGTTATTAAATTCGGAAATTTCACTGTTCATGTGCACTGTTCACGGCATTGTTCATCCGGAAGTGAAATTGTGCATAATTTCATGTGTCTTGATCATATGGATTGAATTGGATGTGGCATTGCATGAATATTTGCTTCAATCGTATGGTCTTCATAAAAGAAAGGAAGAAAATGAATTGTCCGAGAGACATTGGAAATAAATCGTTTTATGAGGAGTGGGTTGTGACAATGTACTGGTGTGATCATTAAACTGAACCCGCCATTTTGGAAAAGTATCCCTTGACATCTTTTGGAAAGTGCCGTCTCAGGAGAGTATCCATTGACATTGTTTGGGCATGTCGTCTCGGGAGAGTATCCCTTGACATTCTTTGAGCATGCAGTATCGGGAGAGTATCCCTTGACATCCTTTGAGGAGAGCCGTCTTGGGAGAGTATCCCCTGACGTAGTTGCACTAATAGACACTGGTGGGAGTTCAGTTGTGGCCGATGGGACATTAATAATCGGGACTTGTGTGAAAGCCAGAGTGCATGAGATGATCATATCATTATTTATAGCACGCACGCATGAACTGATAACGTGCAGGGTGTGGTAATGGCCAGGTGAGATCGCTTGTGACGCGACTCGTATGTGATTGGTGAACTGCATCATCTAACGGCCATGTGCATTGCATGTATTGTGCTGATAAATAACGTGCAGGGTATGGCATACTAAGTAAGGTTGCATGTGAACCGACTTGTGATTGTTGGTTAACCCTGCTTGTTATTCCATTGTTGATTGCCGATTGTTGTGATTGGGTTGTATGAGAGATGGTTCTGGAGAGATACCCTAGGTTTAGTTGGTGTACTAACCGAGGCTTAGGGGAAGAACTCGCTGAGATTTTATCTCAACCCATCGTAGTTAAACTGTTTCAGGCCCTTAGAATGGTGCCGCCAGTGTGGTTTGGAGTCCCCCAGGATTGGGAGACCATTGTGTTACACCACCGGTTCTCGGGTCGGGTGCATCTGTATGAGAAGTATGTCACCACCATCTGGGTGGATGAAGGACCAGGGCAATGGGTGCCCCATCGGTTCATAGTGTGGTACGTTCGGTAGGACGATATGCTGCTCGGTCCCCTTTCGAGGTTTTGATAGACCGCCGGCAGGGGTCCTGAAGACGACGACTGGGATCCCATGGAGCTGGACCCTCCTGACGGTGCAGTGGAGAACCTCGCCCCCGCTCCTCCTCTAGTGACTGGCCCAAACTATGACGACTCGGACTATGACCCTACGGAGCCCGAGTCCGACGGGTCAGAGTGATAGTAGCTGAGAACCGAGGGTTCTTTTTGTATAGGTGGATTAGCCGAGCCTAGTTTCTTTTTAGTCAGGCTTAACGGATGGATCGGCCCCGTAGTCAGGCTTGTATATCGGAAAGCAATCGTCCGTGTGTTAATCCAGTATGAATGTATAAATGAGTAGTTATGTTATTTTGTTGTTCATCCCTCTATCCCTGTGTGATTGTTTTATTGTTTGTTGGATTGGGGATGATTCGCCTTCCACTTGCATTTAATGAAAGACTAAAAATAAATGGTCATCGATGAGTCCTGGGACGTTGCTTTCTATTGACCAAGAGAAGGGGTTGTCACGAGCTCGAGAGTCGGGGCGTGACATCCCCGTCGGTTTTGGTATCATAGCAAGGTTGAGACCTGGAGTGATAAAGTGCGTGGGATTTTTGGGATAGTGAGATAGGGATGGCTTTTATATTATGTGCGTGTGATTGTTTTTGTGGCCTTGTGTGGTTTTGTGTGGTGGCGGGTTGCTCATAGTTCTAATTCCTGGTTGGAATTAGAAAGCAGGACCAGTGAGTGTCCAGAGCGATGAGTAATCCTGAGCGGAGAGCCCTTAGGCGTAGGGCAGCGTCTGGTCAGTCCAGTGGTAGAGGTAGCGCGCAAGGGGATCCCAAGTTAGACGGGATCTTGCTGGCACTAGAGACCCTAATAGGACAGCAAGCTGAGGATCGAGCTGCTGCTGCCGCTGCCGCCGCCGCCATTCCTGTTGCTCCTACTGTAGCCCCTGTGGTTCCTATAGAGAGAGGAGAGGTCTGTGAGAGGCCGATGCACAAGCTTGTGGAGCAAATTCTGAGATTAAAACCACCAAGGTTTAGTGGCGTAGGCGACCCTGAGGCTGCAACCCTTTGGATGAGGGATATCGAGACGACATTCACTGTGCTAAGATGTTCAAATGAGGACTGAGTACTTCTGGCGGCTTACCAGCTCCAAGGTAATGCCATTACATGGTGGGAAGCCACTCAAGGAAGAGTGTTCCTTGAAGGAACAGCTTAGACATGGGCTGCCTTTCGTGGAGCATTCAATGGGAAGTACTTTTCGGACAATGCGAGAGAGTCCAAGATGGAAGAGTTTCAAAGGCTTCGCCAGAATCAAATGTTTGTGGATCAATACGAAGTGAAGTTCGCTGAGTTGGCCAAGTACGTGCCAAGGTTGGTAGAGGACCCTTTGGATAGGGCGAGACGTTTTAGGGATGGTTTGAAACTGGAATTGAAGGCCCAGCTGGTGCCCTTGAACTTAAAGAGCTTTGATGAGATGTACGAGAGGGCGCAGATGATAGAGAAGAGCATGCTTGAGAGGGCGACCGCATCTGGCTCGCGGATCGTGCCCAACAGAGACAATCGTCGGTTTGGAAATGGACGGATGATGGGTCAAAGAAATCCTATCCCACCCAACCGAGAAATTTTGTGGGGAAGCCGATGCCCAAGTTCACAGGAACCTGCTTCGGATGCGGCCAGCAGGGCCACCGCATGGCAAATTGTCCGAATAGACCTGTGAGAACGATTTTGCCACCGCTGTAGGGAGGACGACCTGTAGGGAATGCACCGCCGAACAACCAAGGTAAACCCCCAGCGCAAGGATGAGTTTATGCAGTTACTCGAGAAGAGGCGGAGGATTCGCCCGCCGTTGTTACAGGTACGGTCTCCTTGCACGATCATGATACTTATGCGTTATTTGACCCTGGTGCTACGCATTCTTTTGTTGCTGATTGTTTTGCCAAATTAGTAGGGTTAAGTCTCAAACCATTAGGAATGGTTTTTAGCATTTCTACTCCATTTAAGGATAAGATATTATTTGAGTTAGGTTGTTCAGGCTGTAAGTTAGTTGTGGGCGGTCGCGAGGGAGTCATTGACTTGATTGCAATAGCAATGTATGACTTTGATGTCATCATTGGCATGGATTGGCTCACCAAGCAATGAGCTACGGTAAATTGTCATGGAAAGACAATTCAGTTTGACCCCACAGTTGGTGATCATTTTGAGTTTATGGGAAATCGAGGGGGACCCTCCATCCCTCTGATTCGTCACTCGAGGTAACAAGGTTGTTGGAATCTGGATGCCAAGGGTATTTGGCGCTAGTGGTGGATACACTGGTACAAAGGTCAAAGGTAGAGGACATTGCAGTGGTGCAAGAGTACATGGATGTGTTTCCCGACGATTTGCCAGGATTACCGCCAGAGAGGGAGATTGAGTTTGTAATTGAGTTGGCCCCTGGGACTGAACCAATTTCCAAGGCGCTTTATAGGATGGCCTTTTCAGAATTGAAAGAACTAAAGGTGCAGATGCAAGAGTTGCTGGATAAAGGTTTCATTCATCGTAGTGCGTCCCCTTAGGGAGCACCGGTACTATTTGTAAGGAAAAAGGATGGATCTTTGCATTTGTGCATTGACTACCGGTAGCTCAATCATGTAACCATTAAGAATAAGTATCCGTTGCCAAGGATTGATGATTTGTTCGATCAACTTCAAAGAGCCTCGGTATTTTCCAAGATAGACCTAAGGACAGGCTACCATCAGTTGAGGATCAAAAAGGAAGATATACCGAAAACAACGTTTAGGACACGCTATGGTCATTACGAGTTCACGGTAATGCCATTTGGATTGACGAATGCTCCTACTGCTTTTATGGACTTGATGAACCGAGTGTTCAATAAGTGTTTGGACCAATTCGTGATTGTGTTCATCGATGATATTTTGATATACTCAAGGAGTCCAGAGGATCACGAGAAACACTTGAGATCAATACTACAAACCTTGAGGGAACATGAGCTGTATGCCAAGTTTAGCAAGTGCGAGTTTTGGTTATCTCGTGTGCCATTTTTAGGTTATGTAATTTCAGGTGAAGGAATTGCCGTCGACCCTACTAAGATCGAAGCGGTCATGAATTGGCCGAGACCTACAACAGTAACTAAGATTTGAAGTTTCTTAGGATTGGCGGGATACTACAGACATTTCGTAGAGAAGTTTTCTACGATAGCCATGCCATTGACGAGGTTGTTAAAGAAAGAAGAGAGGTTTGATTGGACGGACAAGTGCGAGCGTAGTTTCCAAGAGCTCAAGAGTAAATTAACTACCGCACCTGTCTTGACAATACCGTCTGGTCCCGGTGGGTACGAAATCTACAGTGATGTGTCGTATAAAGGACTAGGCTGCGTGTTAATGCAACATGGCAAAGTGGTTGCATACGCGTCCCGACAGTTAAGGCCTCATGAGCTTAACTATCCGACACACGATTTGGAATTGGCGGCGATCATCTTTGCACTTAAGATTTGGAGGCATTTCTTGTGTGGGGAAAAATTTCCGATTTTTACGGATCATCAGAGTTTGAAATATTTGTTCTCTCAAAAGGAGTTGATCATGAGGCAACGGCGATGGATGGAACTTCTTAAAGACTACGATTGCGAAATTCTGTATCACCCGGGGAAAGCAAACAAAGTGGCGGATGCGCTCAGTCGAAAGTCGTCAATTGCTCAGATGATGGTACATGAATGGATTCTTTTGGAAGGAGTCAGGGACTCAGATTTTAAAATTGAGGTCAGCCATCTTGCTAGTCTAATGGCCACTCTCAGGGTGGAACCCGAGATGTAGAGTAAAATTAAGAGTGCCCAAGCGACAGATCCTGAAATTCATAAGATCCTACAGATGGATCAGACAAAGAGGAAGGTAGACTTTCAAGTGTCCGATGATGGGACATTGAGGTTTAGGGGGCGATTGTGTGTTCAGAAAGATGCAGAACTTAAGGAAGCCGTCTTGTCAGAAGCTCATCGCAGTAACTATAGCATCCACCCTGGCATTACGAAAATGTATCAGAATCTGAAGCAGCACTTATGGTGGAATGGCATGAAGTTAGACATCGCTAAGCATGTGGCTAAGTGCTTAACATGCCAACAAGTAAAGGCTCAACATTGTAAGCCTGGTGGACTGCTACAACCTCTTGAGATCCCCAAGTGGAAGTGGGAACACATTATGATGGATTTTGTGATGGGATTGCCAAGGAGTCAGCGAGGCAATGACTCGATTTGGGTAGTGGTTGATAGATTGACAAAGTCGGCTCATTTTATCGCCGTACGAAAGGATTTCACGTTGGATAAGTATGCAGAATTGTACGTATGTCAGATTGTACGCATACATGGAGTCCTAGTGACGATTACCTCAGATCGTGACCCTAAGTTTACGGCAACTTTCTGGAAAAGTTTGCAGTCGGCCTTGGGGACGAAACTGCAATATAGTACGGCATACCACCCACAAACGGATGGTCAATCGGAAAGGACGATTCAAACTCTTGAGGACATGTTACGAGCTTGTGTCATAGACTTTAAAGGGAGTTGGGAAGAACAGTTTCACTTGGTAGAATTCACTTGGTAGAATTTGCCTATAATAAAAAAACCCCAAACTTATCGCCCAAACTTTAGGTTTAGTCCCAAATCTGCCCCGCATTAAAATGGCACCATTTGAGGCTTTATATGGAGACCTTTATTTTTTTGACCACCAAAAAAATTACCATATATTATTTTCCGTTAACTCCGCTTTGTTGGGACGAGGTTGGAGAGTGTTTTAAGATTCACGGGGTCGACTTAACATGGCATTTCCACATAGATAATAATACACATAAACAAGATGTTATAGAAAATTATTTTCAAAATTTTTAGGATATAAAAAATTAGGGATTACGCAATTTTGGATAGAAGCAAATTATTATAGTAAAATTTGATGATTTTCTTTTTGACAAAAAAAAAAATTGGGATAGATTTGAAATAGATTAAGAGTTTGGGGTTTTTCGGGGCGGATCGTTTGAGTTTTTTACGAGTCAAAAGAGCTATGGGGTTTTTCTTGAGACAAAAAAAAGTTCGTTTGGGGTTTTTTTTGGAGACCGTTAGGAGACCTTTAAGGTGGGTGACCACGTATTTCTAAAAGTATCGCCAATGAGGGGCACTTCTAGATTCGGCAAGAAAGGAAAGTTAAGTCCGAGGTACGTTGGACCCTTCGAAATTTTGGAAAGGATTGGAATTTTAGCATACCGTCTTGCATTGCCACCGAAGCTTGCTCAAGTACATGATGTTTTCACATGTCCATGTTGAGAAAGTATGAACCAGACCCGACTCATGTTTTGAACTTTGAGGAACTGGACATAGACGACAGGGTGTCATACGTGGAGAGGCCAATACAAATAGAGGACTGTAAAGAGCAAGTACTTCGAACCAAGACGATCGCCTTAGTTAAGGTGATTTGGCAACATCATGGAACAGAGGGAGCGACATGGGAAAGTGAGGAAGTGATGAAACATCGGTACCCCCATCTTTTTGAAGAAGTGTAAATAGTTGCAAATTTCGAGGACGAAATTTTTGTAAGGGGGGAAGAATTGTGACGTCTTGAAATTCAAAGCCCTTTTGAGAGGGAATAATCGCGAATCCTCCAAATGACCGGTCAGTATGGGTCGTAGCAAAATGACATCAAGGAGAAATTAACAAGGCATGAGGACCCAAGATTGAACTTAGAATTGTCGGGAATGTCCGGGATGGACTTTCGGGCGATACTTCCTTGACAATCGACGGAGTCAGTTGAGCCGAGTTTTTGAGATAGGGATTTTGGACCAAGAAACCGAGCCTATGAGGACGTGGGCCGGGCAAGTATAGTGAGGGCCCCACGCCCAAGGTAGGATGGCCACCGTAGAAGACTGAGACAGCAAGCAAGCCTGTTGGACCGAACCAACCCCTCACCCGTCCTAGCCGTCATCCAAACTTGAGCCAATTCGAGCCCAACAAATTTCCGAGCCCGTTTCTTAGGCCCGCCTTTCATTTTCAGCCTAAGGGTAGTTTAGAAAAAGTGCAAGGTGGAAATGACCAAAATGCCCTTAGATATTTTGAAGAAAAGTCAAAAGAAGAGAGAGAAGATGAGGTCATCTTTCTTGGGAGTTGAAGCTTGCATTAATGGCCTTAATGAGGCCTATCTCCAGCCCTCACTTCACTTGCTCTCTCTCCCCTTTCAGCTCAGAATTTCGAAGCCCCTCTCTCCCCTTGCTTTCCCTTGCATGTCTGCAGTTTCTGCTTTGGATTTCTCACCGAAATTTGAGTTGTTCGTTGCCTTCCCGGTGGAGTCTCGGGCCGAGCCACCTATCAAACTGATCAGCACAGAAATCCGTACTATCTACGTTGGCCGATCGCCAGAACCAGTCTCCGACCGTCCCGTACGGCGGCCTGAAGTCAGAAGACGTCCGTCCGTCACTCTAGCAGCGCATTCTGGGCAGATTCATTTTTTCTTCCGTTTCTCTCCATTTTTGGCCTACCCACTGCTCATACCAGCCACACACAACTCCCCCTTGACCCCTCGGAACCACCAGCCTCCAGCCACCAACCTCCTTCGCTGCTTGCGCCAGCTTGTTTTTGCTCCGACCAACAGCCTCTTGCAGTGTTGTCCTTTGGAGTTTGGGGTTGTGCAAAGGCTGTTGCTGTGATTTCTGGCCCGGGACCGCCTTGGAGGGTCGTGTTTGAGGTCCTCGAGTGTCGCCCTCGTCGCCACCGCCGCCGCACCCGCCTCTCCGGCCCACTTAACGGGTGAGTTTAGCTCCTAATCCCTTAGTTAGTGCCTAAACTAGCTTAGGTTGGGTTAATTAGTGCTAAGGGCTGATTAGGGTGTTTAATTAAGTGCATTAGCCCTAAGATAGGTGGTTAGATAATTGGTTAAGATTAGCTTAGCTTAATCTTGCTTATTTATGCTTAATTGTGCTTAATTAGGCTTAATTGAGTGTTATGTGTTAATTGCTTGATTAATTTGATTAATTGTGTTAATTAATTGATTTATTTAATTTCTGTATTTATTGATTAAATTATGTAATTTCTGAATTAAATTATTTAGTTATTAAATTCAGAAATTTCACTGTTCATGTGCACTGTTCACGGCACTGTTCATCCGGAAGTGAAATTGTGCATAATTTCATGTGTCTTGATCATATGGATTGAATTGGATGTGGCATTGCATGAATATTCGCTTGAATCGTATGGTCTTCATAAAAGAAAGGAAGAAAATGAATTGTCCGAGAGACATTGGAAATAAATCGTTTTATGAGGAGTGGGTTGTGACAGTGTACTGGTGTGATCGTTAAACTGAACCCGCCATCTCAGGAGAGTATCCCTTGACATTGTTTGGGCATGTCGTCTCGGGAGAGTATCTCTTGACATTCTTTGAGCATGCAGTATCGGGAGAGTATCCCTTGACATCCTTTGAGGAGGTAGTTGTACTAATAGACACTGATGGGAGTTCAGTTGTGGCCAATGGGACATTAATAATCAGGACTTGTGTGAATGCCAGAGTGCATGAGATGATCATATCATTATTTATAGCACGCATGCACGAACTGATAACATGCAAGGTGTGGTAATGGCCAGGTGAGATCGCTTGTGACGCGACTCGTATGTGATTGGTGAACTGCATCATCTAACGGCCATGTGCATTGCGTGTATTGTGCTGATAAATAACGTGCAGGGTATGGCATACCGGGTAAGGTTGCATGTGAACCGACTTGTGATTGTTGGTTGACCCTACTTGTTATTCCATTGCTGATTGCCGATTGTTGTGATTGGGTTGTATGAGGGATGGTTCTGGAGAGATACCCCAGGTTTAGTTGGTGTACTAACCGGGGCTTAGGGGAAGAACTCGCTGAGATTTTATCTCAACCCGTCTTAGTTAAACTGTTTCAGGCCCTTAGAATGGTGCCGCCAGTGTGGTTTGGAGTCCCCTAGGATTGGGAGACCATTGTGTCGCACCACCGGTTCTCGGGTCGGGTGCATTTGTATGAGAAGTATGTCACCACCATTTGGGTGGATGAAGGACCGGGGCAATGGGTGCCCCATCGGTTCATAGCGTTGTACGTTCGGCAGGACGATATGCTGCTCCGTCCCCTTCGAGGTTTTGATGGACCGCCCGGCAGGGGTCCTGAAGACGACGACTGGGATCCCATGGAGCTGGACCCTCCTGATGGTGCAGTGGAGAACCCCGCCCCCGCTCCTCCTCCAGTGACTGGCCCGAACTACGATGACCCGGACTACGACCCTACGGAGCCCGAGTCCGATGGGTCAGAGTGATAGTAGTTGAGAACTGAGGGTTCTTTTTGTATAGGTGGATTAGCCGAGCCTAGTTTCTTTTTGGTTAGGCTTAATGGATGGATCGGCCCCCGTAGTCGGGCTTGTAAATCGGAAAATGATCATTCGTGGGTTAATCCAGTATGAATGTATAAATGAGTAGTTATGTTATTTTGCTGTTCATCCCTCTATCCCTGTGTGATTGTTTTATTGTTTGTTGGACTGTGGATGATTCGCCTTCTACTTGCGTTTAATGAAAGACTAAAAATAAATGGTCGTCGACGAGTCCTGGGACGTCGCTTTCTATCGACCAAGAGAAGGGGTTGTCACGAGCTCGAGAGTCGGGGCGTGACACATCTCACCACGGCCATTGTGCCCGTGTTGTCGGAATCGTTGTCAGGTGAGTTAATTTCCTAATCCTTGATTAGAATGTTAAACCCTGTTAGGGGTGAATTAGTTAGGACTAATCTTGGTTGAGATTGGTTTAGCACTAATTAATTATGTTTTGAGTCATTGTGATTAGTGCTTGATTAACTATAGTTAACTTTGTTTAGCGATTGATTAATTATAGTTAATCCTGATTAGTTTTAAATTATTTTACTAATCTTGTTTAGTATTAAACTATGTTGCTAACCATGGTTTAAGATTAATTGGATTAATTAATCTATATTAGTGAGGATTGATTAAATTTAATCATGTTTGGTAATGATCAATTATGATTAATTATTTTTGGATAATAATTAATTATAATTCATTCTTTTATTATTAATATTAATAATTATTTATTTTTAATAAATAATAAATAGTAATTATTTTCGGAATTATTTATTATGATTATTTTTGCGTAATAATTAATTATTTATTTTTGGATGATAATTAATTATTTATTTATGAGTAATTAATTATTTCGGATAATAATTAATTATTTTTGGTCGATAATTAATAAATTATCCTTGACAATGATTGGTGGATTATTTTAAAGCAATACTAGTAATTAATTATTTGAGAATGAATTGATTATAGCTAGTCATTATTTCCAATGTGGTAATAATAGGTAAATATTACACATGCATTTCCACTTGAATTGTTTACTGAATATCTGAACTTTCCTTGATAATTGAGGCTTGTTTACTGTTGCAAGTAAATGAAATGTGTGTATTTCATGAGACATGGAATACAAGTGCATGTTCGTTTGTGAACTAGGGCAGGAAAATTTGAAAAAGGTAAGTTCGGAAAGTTTATATGCTTAGCATGTTCATGACCCTATGTGGAATATTGTTGCATCGTGTACTTGAAGTCTACAATGAATTGTTGTGTGCAAACATGAATCACGTCTGTATAGGCTAAAGTGAAAGGATAATGAAATGAGCATAAGTGATTAAAGTGCTTGCATGGTCACATAATGAGAATCCATAACCCCCGTCGGATTATGGGAGTGCCATTTGTGGCATGATTAAACCCCCGTCGAATTACGAAAGTGACCCCCATTGGATTACAGGAGTGCCATTCGTGGCCATGATTAAACTCCTTTGGATTACGAGAGTGCCATTCGTGGCTATGATTAAACCTTGAGTATAATGGTAGGCTGCTAACTTTTGTGTGGCAGTGACCTTAGGGAGTTTTAATAATTGGAACACGCATGAGTACGTTGTGCATGAGAAAGTCTAAGATGTATTCTAATTATATATTATACTTGTTGCCTTAAGACTGGCAAGTGATAAATTGTATCATGCAAGTAGCGCGTGCAAAAGCAAGGTAAGAATGCATGTGGATGCATTCATTGATTGTTAATGACCGTGAAAGGGTTAGGACCTATTCATGCTTATAGTTAAGGTAAAGTGGAGGTCACTTTATTATTTATCTACCATTGGTAGAAAGGTTGCATGTTTAGGGCACACCCGAGACAAATTGATCTCCTAGTCGAGGCTTAGGTTATTAACTTACTGAGATTTTATCTTATTGGTTATTGTATAACCATTTTCAGGCCTGTAAAATGAAGAATCGATAGGTGGTGTAGTTTGTTGCCATGTTTTTGGAGGAAGTAGATTAATCTTAGCCTTGCTAGTCCCTTTTGTTGGTGCAATAGGAAGTTGCCCGTTGTAAGGGCCTATACATGTAAACTTCCTAGGGTTAATCACTAAATAAACAAAATTGTATTGTTAAATGTGTTTTATGATTGGTATTCCTGACTATCTCTATTGCTATGTTGACAGGAGTTATTAATCATTTCCGCATGCGTTTAATCAAAAGATTAAAAGAAAGGGTCGGCAATGCGTCTTGGAACGTCGCAATCAAATGACTGCAAGTGAAACACGGGTTATCGTGTGCTCAAAGGTCGGGGTGTGACAAACAGAACAAATCATAGATGAGAAAAACAAAGCAACGTGAGCTATCTCCGAAAAATCCGACTATAGTAAAAGAGGGATTTGGGAAGATTCGAACGATAACTGGAGGAGCTCTTCTTAGTTTTCTGAATCAAGTAGCCCTTGTCCTTGGAATCCATTCAAATTATTAATTCAGAGTGGCTCATGATTTAATATTTTTATTGCAGGAAATTTCCTCAGCCCTTCCCACGATTCTTT
The DNA here is from genome assembly GCA_014182735.1 of Corymbia maculata. Lineage (NCBI taxonomy): Eukaryota > Viridiplantae > Streptophyta > Magnoliopsida > Myrtales > Myrtaceae > Corymbia > Corymbia maculata. The sequence continues at coordinate 25,507,190 of CM024684.1, read as the reverse complement.
GGCTCGTCCATAAATACTCCGGAATTGCACGGATTAGACCCTACTCTCTTACATCTCTATCCTCATTATTCAACTCGATCTACACTTTAGCTCTGTAAGATGGCAAAGAGGAAATTCTCGGAAGGACCAGCGGCGTCGACCGATAGCAGGGATGACGACTTGTCGTTGGGGGCTGAATGTGAGGTGCCGTTGCTTGATGGGGGCGATGCCGAGTCATCACAAGAGGCTGAATTTGAGGTGTTCTTGAGTTTTAGAGGGCCTGACACCCACATGAATTTTGCCGATTGCCTCTATCATGCCTTGGACGGAGCTGGTATTCACGTTTTCAGAGACAATGAAGAGACCAGAGAAGGTGAAGAGATCGAAGGCGAGCTGAAGCACACGATCGAGACCTCCTCAATCTGTATTCCCATCTTCTCTAGAAACTACGCGGTTAGTGCGTGGTGTCTTTGCGAGCTTGCATACATGGTGGATTGCAAAGCGACGATTCTGCCGGTCTTCTTCTATGTGAAACCAAGAGATGTCAGGCTTAAAACAACGCTGTACCAGGACGCTCTACAGAAGCACGAGGAGAGCCACGGCCACGAGATCGTGCAGCGATGGAAGGAGGCCCTGGGGATGGTCGCTGGTATGAGCGGATGGGAGATCAAAAATACTGGGTAAGCTTTAAGCTTTTCTTTTTTTATTTAATTAGATATTTAATTGATGTAATTATAGATATTAAGAAATACTGTCAACCTCGCATCAGAAGTTAAAACTATCCATTGTTCTCTTTTTCTTCATATTGTCACTCAATTCCCACATATTTTACAACTACTCACTACACATCCACTCAATTAAATCAATTCCTTTAAAAACTAGATGAATTCTCTATTACGACATGACAAATCTGATCTGATTTCATTATTCAATTTGCATATTTTAGATTGAATAAAAATACCCTTTCTTAAGTTCTAAATCAATGTTATGTAGGTTTGATTTAATCAAACAATTGTTCAAGCTATTGCTATTTTTTTTTTTTTGGTCGTGAAGCTATTGCTATTTTACTCCGTGCAAAACTAGTGAACCAAGAAACGGAGCACACACTACATATGAGCAGTAAAAAGTAAATCAACAAAATTTTTGAGAGTTAGGAAAGATAATTTTAGATTGAATAAAAATAGATTTTTTTTTATCTCCACAGACTATATATACAAAATATTTGAGAGGGCGGTGGTCACCCCCCCTTTCCTCCCTCAACCCTCCTCTATAATTAATTTATGTTTAATTCATAATATTCATGAGTTTGATAGTTTATTATTCTATTTGAATGTTTCTTACTAGAACTTTTATCAAATATAACAGTCAAGGCGAAGTCATCAAATTAATCGTTGCTGAAGTGTGGATCAAGCTGAATAAAAGAGACAAAAATTTGCCCGATCATTAAGTTGGAATTCAGGATGGAATTCAGGATGTTGTTGAAGATGTCATGCACCTAATATACAAAAGGTTCTCCTGATATACGTTATCTAGTAATCCATGGTATGGGAGGCATTGGTAAGACGACTCTTGCCAGGATTGTCTTTAATCAAATTTCTAGTCGATTTGAAAGTTGTAGCTTTCTTTTGGATGTTCGAGAAGCTTTAAAGGGCAGCAAAGTTGTTCAATTGCAAAAGCAATTATTGTTAGAAATTCTCAACTTCAAATCCATGGAGATTTTTGACTCTGATGTAGGGATTAACCAAACTAAAAGGAGATTCCGCAACAAGAAAGTCTTCATTGTTCTCAATAACCTAGATGACTGGGATCAACTCTCAAAACTTGCAAAAAAGCATGATTGGTTTGGGGAGCAAAATTATTATTACAACAAGGGACACCAACTTTTTGCTAATCAAAGAGAAGAACTGAGAAAATAATGTCCAAACTCATTTCGAAGAGTATAAAATCTATCAAATGTGAGGATTGTGCCATCACCATACTTTTCAACTTTTCAATAAGCATGCTTTTGGAATGGATTCTCTTCCGTGTGATTATTATCATATTTCTTGCGATATTGTTCACAAAGCTAGTGACTTTGGCTCTCAAAGTAATCGGTTCCTCTCTTTGTGATAAAAGTGAATCACTTTGGAAAGATACATTGAAGAAATTAGATGTAATTCCCAATGGAGATGTCTTCCAGAAATTAAAGATTAGCTTTGAAATGTTAGAATATGCTCAAAGAGAGATTTTTCTTAATATTACATGTTACTTTGTTGGTGAAGAAAGCATCCATCCACATTATAAGTGGAAACAATTGGATTTTTTTTCGAGAATTGAGATCAACTCTCTTATCCGTATGTCTTTGATAAAATTTGATGAGAATGATAGATTGTTGATGCATGACCAACTCAGAGAACTTGGGAGAGAAATTGTTCGAGAGGAAGACCTCAAAGTTCCTAAGAAGCGTAGTAGGCTATGGTGTCCCAAGGTTGTGCTTGAAGTATTGCAAACTAAAAAGGTAAATTTTATCCATAGTTATCATTTTCTCAATCAAACATCAGCTCAAGGTTTGAAGTATATTCCTGGATGTATGCTTTTGTTTGTGCTGCATATTGCAGAAAACTATATTTGTTTAATTGGAGTGACATGAAGGTATAAAAATTTTATACAGCAAAGGATATTAATAGATTACATTTACAATATAAAAGTCCATGGGAACAGACTGCCTTACTTATAGAAGAAGGCTATGCAATATTTAGTAAGAGGATGCATTCTTTTGTTCTTCCCTATAGGAAGTTCACTTATGCATTTCCATATTGCTAGGGAACAGAGAACATCATAGTACTCAAATTGATTGGACTTTCCACGAAGCACAACTTTACAAGTGAAGCATCTTTGAGGCTGCCTAGCCTAAGGTTGTTGGAATTAGAGAGGGGTAATTTGGTAGGAGACTTTAATAGTGTTCTTTCAAGTTTAAGAAGGCTCTCCTGGTGTCGTTGCCCTTCATACTTGCAGGTGGTCAATCTATGTTTATGGAACTTAGTTGTGCGCAAGCTTTTGAACAATAACATTCTGGAGAACTGGAATGGATGGCACTCATTCTTGGTATGGTTCCGTATCACATGTATTCATTTGTTTCCAATTGCCTAGACTTACTTTTCTAATTTCAATTTGTTTTGTAGGTGAATCCTGTTTTGAAAGTTAAACATCTCATGATTTCAATTGACACCAAGTTACAAGATTTAGGACTAAATTGACATTAATTGAAAAGGTTTATGACTAAATTAGCACCATTAAAAGGCTTAAAACTGAATTGGCACCAAGTCAAAAGATTTAGGACTAAATTAGAATCAAATCAAAAGGCTTATGAGTAAATTGGCATTATTAAAAAGTTTAGAACTAAATTGGCACAAACGCAATAGGTTTAGGACTTTTCTAACACTTTTTCCCTATGGCAATGGACCTGGAATCTCTCCCTGCAAGTTTCGATTAGCAACCGATGACTTTGTCTAAATGCTAGGATGATCTTGGTGTTTTTGCCTAACGATGAGCATGTTGCACGCTAATATAGATGTTTAACTGCTTTCGTATATGTAATGTGCTCGTTGGGGCTGTGTTTGATTCAACTTCCTTTGTCAACTTATTTCTTATCTTAATGTCCAGGGAGTTTCAATGCCTTCAGCTGTCGTTACCCTTGATTTTGCGTCTGAGCTGGAATAGAGTCTTCTCGGCAAACTAGTGAGCTAAATTATCACGGGACTGGTGATTAATACAGGTTTTATGTGAAACTTTTTCGGCTCATATTATCATCTCTCAATTATTTTTTCTTTTTGCAATCAAGTCCTTCGAACTTTTTGCTCAAGACGGTCCTTTTGTCAAACAGTTGACTGAAATGCCGACATGCCCATCCGCATCCGCATCCACAATGCACCGTCGTTCTTCTTCGGAAAATTTCTTAGGTGGAATAGAGAATAAAAGAAGTTGAAGGAAACCTTCAGAAGTGAGAGAGAGAAAGAGAGAGGACGGGGAAGGCCAGGGCAAGGGCGACCTGGCAGGGGAAGGACGGCCTTCCGATGGCGTGGCGGCATCACCCAGCCACCGCCAGGGACTAGGCGATTGGCCCACCGGTCCTTCGAATGCAGAGTCCTTTTCTATTCCGGGGTTGACTCTGTTTCAGCCCAATGCAGAAGAACAAGAAGAAGGATAAAGCTGCGATGACCACGAGCTCTCGAGCTGTGCCCTCTGAATCGTAGACCACACAGAGAAAAGAAAGAGAAATCAAATCACAAAGCACTTGTTGTTTACTCGATCCTCGTGATCTAGTTTTTTGTTATTTATTGACGACGGTTTGGCGACGAGCGAAGCTATGAACGCATAAAGTTCTCATATTCCGTCTTTCTCTGGCCAGTCCAAATCCCAGCAGAACCACTGCGGAGACGCAGCTGAGGATCAGGACTTCTCTTCCCATGTATCTCTCTCTCTCTCTCTCTCCCCGGGTGTGTAGCGCAGTGATGGATGGGGGCCACTGCCGTCGGCCAAGCTCCGTGAAGGTCTGGCCAGCGTCAACTGAGCCCAGCGAGGGTCTGGCCACCTTTGCCGGAGCATGGCGGAGCGTCGCTACCCTCTATTGCGGCGCAAGCCGAAGAGTTTTCCCTTGTTTTATCTTTTCAATTTCATTTTGACATTTATTTTATTAAAATTTTATAATATTAGCATGGACGCTACGTGGCTGCCACGCAGACGCCAAAGTGCTGATAAGTGAAGAACAAGGGCTTAAGTCTGGGCATTTAGTCAATTGAAGAGTCCAAGTTTTATTTTGGCCAGTTGATGACTTTAAAAAATATATATGAGAAGAAGAAGAAGCTCTAATCATATTATCGAGTTCGCTGCTAGTGGAATTCGAGCATTGAAATTTTCTAAATGTTTTTAGCAACGTCAAATATGCAATATCTTCTCTCTCCCGTATCTTCATTCCATGAAATGGGGACTTGACTTCATCCATCCCTCGAGAAAATATTAGGTGCCGCTTTAATGCCACCGTATTGAAATACAAGTCCATTAATCAAATACCGCATGTCATTGGGGCTCACCATGAGTTCTCCTAATTTTAATTTCAAATGAAACAGAATCTGACTACATTTGGTTCAATCTTTCAAGGGGCTTTTCTGAAAGCCCCTTGGGAAAATGCTAGACCTTTTGGTTCAACTTTAAAGTCGGCTTTCAGCTTTCAATTAGCCTTCAAAATGCGAAAATTATTTTTTCCTTTCCAAAACTACATTCACTAATTCTTCATATTTATGATTTTGCCCCTGATTTTTTTATTTTTAATTGAAAAAGGAGGCAACCATTCACCGGACCAACAAAGGACTATGGCTGCCGGTGAGCCAGATTTGGCTCATCGGCGGCCATTGGCTGAGGTCGCCCGAGGTTGGACAACCTCCGGTGGCCCTCGGCTGGGTCACGCGAACCTCATCAAAGGTCACCTAACCTCAGGCTACCTTAGCCAATGGCCACTAGTGCCAGATCTGGCTTGTTTGCTGGCAACCGTAGCCCTTCGCCGGTCCGACGAAGGGTTTAGTTCAATTTAAAAAAAAGAAGATATATATATACCAATAAAAATCCATTGCGAAAGTTTTTTTTACCAAATGTATATTCAATTCAAAGTCCATTTGCAAAAAAATTTTATTAAATAAAATTGTATTTCCCTAAGTAACTTTGGGCTTTCAACATTTGCATTAGACTTAAAACCCCTTACAAATGCTGAACCAAACGCAGCCTCTCTCTCGACTTTGCTCTCTCTCTCTTCCTTCACATTCTACTCTTTTTCCCTCCCACTCACGTGACCCACCTCCGCCTCTGCCTCTGCCTTGTTCATTGCCTCTACCGTTTGGCAAACCACGCCTAATGTTGCTGCCTCTCTCTCTCCTCACTTTGTTCTCACCCTCTTCGCCGTACGACAAACCACACCGCCGCCACCCTGCTTTGTACATGCCATTGCCACCGTCTCCGCCTCCACCTCGAAAGGTACAAATTTTCTTAGATTTACCCCCAAAATTGTGTAATTTTTGCATTCAATTTGTAATTTTAGAGTTTTATTTTGAAGCATGGACTTGGATGTCATGTTTCTCACCAAACTGCACTGTTCGTCTTATTAAATGGTTCTCATTTTGAAGGTCTTTTTTTCTCTCTTTACAATTCTCTCTCTCTCGACTCGTTGTGGTCTCGCCGTCTCTGCCATCACCGTGCTCTGTACCACATAACCACCTCTGCCTCAAAAGGTGCAAATTTTCTTAGATTTCTCCAAAATTTGTGTAATTTTTGTATTCGTTTGTAATTTTGGGGAATATGGGGATTGAAGGATATATTTTCGTTTATGTATGTCGTTGCTGGTGTTTGCCTCGCTTGTTCTAGTCAATTTGGCTAATTGACTCTCCATGCTTTGTGCTCTCATGCATAGTTACCTGCTTCAGGCCAAATGATGCTGACGAGAAAGAAGAATCCGGATTTTTTAATTCCCTGGGATGCCCACTCTATTAAACTAACAGTTTTACGAGGAATCTTCTGTTGAAAATTAAATTTTTTTCTAACATATCGCCGACCTTTATATTTGTTTGTGCAATTTCTTGATTTTTATTGAAGCAAAACTCTGGAGATGCATTTTATCTACTTTATGCTATGTATATAATTAGGTCAAATCATTGTTTTGGTCATTACCAAAGTAAAAATCTTCTAAGCATAACTTTGAAGTTTACTGGTCAAGACTATTTTAGTGTCATTTTAATCCAATTTGATACAATTTGGATCCAAATTTGCATGTGTAAATTTATCGGATGACTGAATTAGATGGCTGAATCAAATGGTCAAAAAAAGTTACTCACAATTCTAGCAAAAGCAAAATGCACCGCACTTGGCCTCCAAATGTTCCACCCCACTATTTTTTAGCATCTGATCCAGCAATCCGATAAATTTACATGTGCAGGGCTGCGGCAACATGGTTCATTGAACAGTAGAGAGAGAGAGAGAGAGAGAGTTGGTTGGTGTAGTTCGTTGGATAGCGAAGACAATAGACAAGGCAGAGGCGACAGCGTGGCTCGTCGAAGGAGTGCTTAGTCATCAGTTGGAAGGGTCGTATGAGCAGGGGAGGGAGAGAGCTTGAAGAGCGAAGTGGAGCGAGAGAATCTCGTCCGTTTGAAATTGAAATTAGGACGGTTTCTAAAACGGTGAGCCTAGACGACACATACCGCCCAATGAATGGACTTGAATTTTGACGAGTGGCATCATAACGGTACCTTAAATTTTCTACCATTCCCTCCCCTTTCTCTCTCACTTCTCTCCATTTCCCAAGGATGTTGCTGACTAAACTTTATTCTTTGCTACATTTTTGTAATTGATCATTTCTAACTTTCTTTCGCAATAACAAAAGTATAATAAGTATAATTCTCTTTTCATTAATGGGAATATGTATTTTGTTGGAATATGAAGTCAATGCGGTGACAAACTTATTGTGCCTCCAATTTATTTTGTTATTATATTGCAGACGTGATATCATCAAAATTAGGCGTTGGGTTTGATTTTGATTTTTAGTGATACCTTTTGTCCAATCAAACATAAGAAATATTAGAACAATTAAATATTAAACCATGCATTCCTCTAACTACTTAAGTTTTTGAAATATTGATAATAGTCCTATGAAATCTCACATGGCATCAGAGTCAATGCTATCTTTTTTGTGAACATGTCTCCACCCCTACCTCACCCTCATTAGTCAAATTCCATATGCCGTAGCAACTCGTACTCTAGACGGCACGTGAGATGATGTGTTCAAATATTGTCCCACATCGTTTGATACTAGATCCTAAATGCTCTTTATATTCATATAGTCTCTCTTCACCCATCAATTTAAGCATTTGGATTGGATTTTCTAATATAAAATATTCGAATAATTAAATATTAAAGTGTGCATTTCGTTAACAGCTTAAATTTTTCTAAGATTGGATTTTCAACGTAGGGCACACATTCACGAGGGTTCTTGGTGAGTAAGGTAGGCCTTGAGAGGGTCTTGGTTGTACATATTGGCTAATAGCAAATGTGAGAGTCTTGAGCCATGTCAAGCTGATTTTTGGGAAAGCGGCCAAGAGGGTGCCGTGGGCTAGGCCTCGAAATGTTGCTGGGCCCAAATGACTTCTCTTAGGAAGTGATTGTCATACCAGAAGTCTTGAATGCCGAGTCAACCACCCTTTTTCTTTGGGGAAAGATGATGAGGTGAACTCTTCTCCTTTGTTTGCCTTTTCCCATTCTAGGGCAATTTGCTCCTTAAGAGGCTCTTCTTGACTGGAGAGATCAAAAGCCACGGTGTTTGGCATCTGTCAACTTAGATGGATGGAAATGTCTGGAACTTCTTCTTTTTCACTAATTAATGATAGTGTCAAAGCTTAATTGCAATTCAAACAGTTAAGAATTCGAGAACACATTGCTTTATGTTGTTGGGAAGCCAATACACATGCTATTCATTAATTAGTCTATCCAAATGAGAAGGCGGTGTTCAAGTTCCTCGTTCTAGACCATAGGGTTCATGGTATTTGGTGTGAGGATGAGGCCTATTGATCGACGGGGTTATCTACTTCTTTTTTGAGGTGATTGTGCCACTTTTAACGAGTCAATTCCAAAAAAAACCCTAAACTTTAGGTTTAGTCCCAAATATATCCTGAACTTTTTTTTGTCTTAAGAAAAACCCCAAACTTTAGGTTCAGTCCCAAATCTGTCCCGAACTTTTCTTTGTCTCAGAAAAAATCTCAAACTTTAGGTTTAGTCCCAAATCTGCCCCAAACATTTCTTTAGTCTCAGAAAAAACCCCAAACTCTTAATCTATTCCTAAATCTATCCCAATTTTTTTTTGTCAAAAAGAAAATCATCAAATTTTACTATAATCCTAAATTTGTCCTCATTAGCCTCTCGTCCAAAAGCCGTATTAGTAATCCCTAATTTTTTATATCCTAAAATGGTTTTATTTTGAAAATAATTTTCTATAACATCTTGTTTATGTGTATTTATTATCTATGTGGAAATGCCATGTTAAGTTGGGACTAGACCATGGGGTATATTTGAGAACAGATCAAAAATTGGTGATTTTTTTAGTACAAACGGAGGGTAAAACCCCAAATTAGTATACCCGTTAATTGCGGCGTGTTATTTAATTTAGAAATTTGATGGTAAAATTTAACGGAAAATAATATATGGTAATCTTTTTTGGTGATCAAAAAAATAATTTTGGGTAAATTTGTCATATGTGTACCAATTTGAGATTTTTTTAGACAAAACAAAATTCGGGGTAGATTTGGGACTAAAATTAAAGTTTAGGGTTTTTTTTGAGACAAAAGAAAAGTTCGGGGCAGATTTGGGACTAAACATAAAGTTTGGGGTTTTTCTTGAGACAAAAAAAATGTTCAGGGTATATTTGGGACTTGACCTAAAGTTTGGGGTTTTTTTTGGAATTGTCCCCACTTTTAACTGAATAACTCCTTGATTTTGCTGCTGTCCATACTAGTCTATCTTTCTCCTCCATAGATGGGATGGGGGTGGCCAAGATTTCCTCCGCAATACCGTCTTTAAATAAGCTGTGAAGGCTTTGTTCCTTCCATTTGACCTAGTTTCTATCAATTAGTTCAGACACAAATTGGGAGGCATTTCAGTTTGTTGGTCATGCAATTGTGCCCTATCTTGTCCACCCATCTTGATGAATTTAATCGATTCCCCCATTCCCTTCTTACCAAAGAACCAACCCAGCTAATGCACCTCTTCCGGTCAGTAAACTATGCCACACTTAGGATCACCTTTGTCCTTTTCTTGCATGCCAAAAATTAAAGTTGGGAAGTAGAATCCTTTCACTATTTGGCACAAGTGCCAAAGGTGATTGTGCCATCCTCCAAGCTTGTTTTGCCCAGCATTGCCCTATTAAATTGTCTCTATATCCCATAACTCTACTATCCTTTCTTTTCTTCATTTCTTCTTAGCACTTTCAATGTATACCAATCTTCAAATCATTGTTTTTCCATCAGAATGAGGAAATCTTCTTTCCAATGGCCATACAAACTAAGATCGGTATCTTGAATATTGACATGGCATATTGTGGAAGAGCCTAGACAACCGTTTTTAATAGGATTTCCTTTCCTACCTTTGACATTGATTTTTCCTTCCACTCTTCAAGTTTCATGTTTACCTAGCTAATATCAAAGTGAACATCAATCTTTTTAGGGAAAATTGTCCAAAATGTCTCAAACCTATTGCACCTCTGCAAATTCAATCATAATTTTTTCAATTGTCAATTAGTCCAAACCTTTTCACTTCTTACTCAATTCTAAAATTTTCAATTTTGCCAATTTAGTCTTAAACATTTTCACTTCTTGCCAATTCAGTCATAAACATTTTCACTTCTTATCAATTGAGTCCATTGACTGGAAATTGCTGACATGGACTGCCAACATTGACGTGGCACTTTTAAAATATTATTTTAATAACATTTGAAATTTTTTATGGTTTCTTCTTCTTCTTTTTTACTTTTTATTCTCTTTTTTCTGGATTTTGGACTTAGGGCCAGCAAGGTCGCCAACCGACCCTCGCCGATTGACCCTTGTTGATCCTCACTATGCCTTGCTAGCCCTAGGTCCAAAAACCTGAAAAAGAGAAAAAAAAAAAAAAAAAAAAAAAAAAACAATAAAAAACATTAAAAAATAAAAATATTTATTAAAATATTATTTAAAAAGTGCCACGTTAGCGTTGATGGTCCACATCAACAATTTTTGGTTAAAATTAGCCAATGGACTCAATTGGCAAAAAATGAAAATGTTGAAAATTGAATTGGCAAGAAGTAAAAAGATTTAGGATTGAATTGGCAAAATTAAAATGTTTAGGATTAAATTGGCAAGAAGTGAAAATGTTTATAATTGAATTGGCAAAATTGAAAAGTTTAGGACTAGATTGACAAAAGTACAATAGGTTTAGGATATTTTGGAGAATTTTCCCATCTTTTTAAGCACCCCAATCCAAAGGAATACCTGAGTATTTTCCTTGTTTTATCTATTTTTGAGACTCTCAATTCCTGTGCAATATTCCTACAAAGAATCTAGGGGCAACCCAAGCTAAAGAAAATACTTGACTTATTTAAATTGATTGCCTAGCCCATGGCAAAACAATATTGATTGAGGATGCTAGCTCGGTTTTGGCATTCTATAACTTTTCCATCTAGAAAAAAGAAAGAATCATTCACAAATAACAAGTGGGAGAGGCTTCAGCAAGGTCCATTTAGCTTGAGTCCTTTCACTCTACCATCATCAACTTGCTTTTTTCTTTGGAAAGGAAATAACATGAGCCACTAGTATATAAATATAAGGTAAAAGGAGTCACCTTGTCGGATTCCTCATGTCTAGTTGAAAAAGGCAAAGATTCCCCTTTGAATTTCACACTAAAAGAGATAGTTGTGACGCATTGCATGATATACAGGACCCTTTTTCTACATAAACCTACTTTCAGCATACAAGCTTCTAGGAAGTCTTACTCAATCCTATAATAGGCTTTCTAGGCTTTCTACATATATAATTCAGCACTCAACCTTATCATAGTATTTTGCTTCACAATTTCTCATGAAATATCATAATAATATCACAAAGGAATTCACAAATCTTATCAAAAGATTTAATCGGCTTCAACACTTTATTACTTCATGGTGTAATTCACAAGCAAAAACCCTTCTTTGATTCTATGCACAATATAGACACTTTTATATATATATAACCCCCTTTTAGCAAATCCACTCTAACTAGGAAACCTATTCAAATTAGGAAATCTACTTAGATAGGAAAAAAAAATTTCGTGTTCAAACTGGAAACATATTTTTAATAATCATCAATGATGAATAATTGCTCCGACATTAATTACATTATTCGCAGCACGTAAATGGTAGGTCACCATACATCATACGACCATGTCCTCTCTTAATTGGTCTCCTCCCCTTAGCTACTCCGCAAGCAAGTATTTTATTTTAAAATATTATTGCTATTTTCTACCAAACCCCGTTTTTCTCCACCTGCCTCCTCTGTAAAACCCTCCCCTCAACAAAAACCCTTTTTGCTTCTCTCTCTCTCTCTCTCTCGCCATGGCAAAGCTCGTAGTCTTCTCTCTCCTCTTCATGTCAACAGTTTTTGTCTCCGCAAACTCTCATACCTTGGTGGCCGCCCACCATTGGGCGTGAGGCCCACTAGGTCCTAGCCCAGCCCACTTTCTTGTGAGCTTAATTTTCGGCTTTTTAAACCTTTTCTGTCAATTTCGGGCTTACTGATATTCTCGAGGATTATAGAGGCATCATCCAATAATGCATCCCTAATGTCCCTCAAAGCTCGACATCTAAAATTGGATTACCATTCACAACTAATTTCAATCAATTGCAGTTTTAGCGTGTCTCAAACTAACGGGCGGCTTCAAGGAATTATACGTCATCAACTCATGATTGAGTTAGCCTCCAACCACGTTCAAGTTTTCTGGACACTTAGACAACTTCGATTATCATAAAATTGCGAATAATCGATTCTTATTTCAAAGTACATGATTACTTGGAATCGACTTAGGGTCGTTCATAGTCTTGATAATAATAAACGGAATCACTCATTATCCCATTATGTCCTATCTGCGAATCAACTTATAATCATTCCTTGAATTAGCCTATATAACCATAGGATCATCTTTCTGCAAGTCCCATGGTCGAATCGCTATTCCAGGTCAAATTTTTTAGTCATATGTACTCATTTCCTCTTTAGCATTTCCCTCGGGATTAGTATATCGAGAGTTATCAATTTCGAGTGAAATTAATTAATAATGCATTAACGAAATTCACAGTCATTATATTCCATAATGGCTTAAAATTCAGGACGTCACATATATGTCCACTTGTGCCAAATTTTGGCACTTAAAGTGTTTGCACCTCCCTTTTTTATTTTAGCTTCCTTTTGGAAGCAATATAATGAAACAATATAGAAATTAATGACTAGTGCATGACAGAGGGCTAAGACCTATGTCATTCATAGCCAGAACAAAGGTGCTGCTATAGAGATATAGAAATTGAAACTATAATTTTTATTAACTCTATTTATGTGTACTTTTAATGCAATATAATGGGGGTATAACCAAAGAAAAATGGAAATTGCAATAGAACCGATTACTCACACTACCAGTGGAGAGTTGCTCTTCTTCTTCTAGTTTTTTTTGGGGGGGGGGGACAAACTCTTATTTTTAGTTAATCACACTAGTTTTGGGAGACTAAGTGCAACAAAAGTCCTAATGTTTTGATGATGGATTAATTAAGTTCTAAATGTTTTGCTTAAGTAAATGGAGTCATAAATGTTTTGACAAGTCAAGTACTAAAATCGGTGCCCTTCTTTTAGAGTATTCTAAAAAGAAGCAATAATTTAACCACTATCAGAAATAAAGCATATGAATCTTATCGATCATTGAGTAGAGAACTTGATTGTGGATACCAACTAAAAAACAAAGCCTGAATTTTAACTAAACAAAAAGGAATAACTCAAAGTATATGATTTTGATACTTTCTCGAGTCACATAAAGCTCTGAAAAAAATTACATTCCACTTTTATCATTATCAAGTTTCTCACCCAACCCTCAACGAAACTTAAAAGTATTATTCCTTAATTGTTGGCAACATGACGCTTAATTTTATGGAAAACATAAAGGACATGATTTGCGATGAGAACATGTCACCGGTGGGAGATTGGAACTCAATTGCGCATTTTCCAAAAAAGCTTAGGAGTCAGTTAATTAAATAGCATGTTTACAACTCAAACACAAAACACCTGGGGCTTCTATAGCACATACATTGTAGTTTGAAAACACTTATTATGACGTTAGTGCTTTAGAATAAAAAAAAAATGTGAAGTTATCAAGTACGTAATAGATAAGGGCTACATAGGGATGATTTAGCAAATGATCTAATCAAGTTAAAAACCGGTAATTATTGTTCAAAGGGAAATGAATTGTCATCGGCGAGAAAGACAAAACTATAAAAGGAGGGAAAAAGACAGTTTTTTCTCACCCCCTTAGGGCGTTAAATCCCATTTGAACACTTTGTCCAACGGTGTCTTGAAAAACGGTTATTTATTATGTTTCACTTAAGTTATGTTTGAACTAATCTATATATAACATAATTCCTTTATAAAAAAACAAGGTAATACATGAATGAAATGTTTTCTTTATTTTAAATTTAAAAAGATGATTACACACATCAGACCTTCGTAGAAAAATACATACACGTACAGCATGAGCAATTTTTTATGGATAGATGGAGCCCTCACTGATTGAATAGAACGAAATGTGAATCGGAGCGTCATGCCTCGAACTTAATTGGTTACTCATGTTTGATGTTTGTTTTTCTGCCGTTGATTGATATCTTATCCCGACATGATTTATTATTTGTCCTATTTGTATTTGTGATTGGGGGCTTGTTTATTTCAAGGAATCTAAATCATGCAGCGTCCTCATCCTTCGTAAATGCGCATTACATGTTTATTCTTACTGTCAAGCCCCGAACCCCGAGCACGCGACAACCCCTTCTCTTGGTCGATTGAAAACGACGTCCCAGGACTCGTCGACGACCATTCATTTTAATCTTTTGTTATGCGCAAGCGGAAGACGAACCATCCCCAGTCCAACAATCAATCAATCAATCAATCAGGGATAGAGGGATGAATAACAAGAACAACCATCACTACTCATTTACACAATTTACTGGATTAACCAACGGAGGATCGTCTTTTGAATTACAAGCCCGACAAAAGGGGCCGATCCATCCTCTAAGCCAGGCCAAAAATAAACTAGGCTAATCCAGCTAAACAGAATGAACCCTCGGGTTCAACACCATGGTCACTCGGACCCATCGGACTCGACTCCGTCAGGTCGATCACTGGAGAAACGGGGGGCAGGATTCTCCACAGCGGGTGCACCATTCTAAAGACCTGAAAAAGGTTAACCACGACGGGTTGAGATAAAATCTCAGCGAGTTCTTCCCCCTAAGCCCCGGTTAGTACACCAACTCAACCCGGGGTATCTCTCCAGAACCACCCCTCACTCAACCCGACCACAAACAACCAGCAACCCGCAACCCGCAAGCAAACAATAGACAGGGGCAACCAACAAACAGTTAGTCGGTTCGCATGCAACCTTACCCGGCATGCCACACCCTGTACGTAAAACCTCATACAATGCAAGCAATGCAACCAACAATCGAATAGTCGGTTCGCATGCAACCTTACCCGGTATGCCATACCCTGCACGTTATAAGTCAGCACAATACACGTAATGCACATGGCCGTTAGATGATGCAGTTCATCAATCACATGCGAGTCGCATCACAAGCGATCTCACCTGGCCATTGCCACCCCTGCACGTTATCAATTCATGCGTGCATGCCATAAATGATATGATCACCTCATGCATAATCGGAACCAATGATGCTATGTTTTCTCATGCACTCTCGCATCCACACGTGTTCCGATTATTACGCCCCACGGGGCTACAACTTGGCCGAGGTGCAACGGCGCTACGGCGCCCTTCCTCCGCAGAGGCGCAACCGTGCCCTCCGTGCTATTGCTACGGCGCTACGGCGCCCTTCCTCCGCAGAGGCGCAACCATACCCTTCCGTGCAAGCCGAGGCGCTATAGCGCTACGGCGCCCTTCCTCCGCAGAGGCACAACTGTGCCCTTCCATACCCTCCGAGGCGCCACGGCGCTACGGCGCCCTTCCTCCACAGAGGCGCAACCGTGCCCTTCCGTGCCCTCCGAGGCGCAACGGCGCTACGGCGCCCTTCCTCCGCAGAGGCGCAACCGTGCCCTTCCGTGCCCTCCCTTTCCATAATCTCCGATAAATCGGGTTCAAGTTAGTGATCATGCAAGCATTCCATCACAATCCACTTATTATCTTTGAGCATTAGCCAATGCACACATGCTTGCATATAAAACCTCAAATCATTTCTCACAAAAGCGGTCCATTTCCGATGTCCCTCGGACAAACCATTTTCCCCACCTTTCTCATAAAAGCGGTCCATTTCCAGTGTCTCTTGGACAAATCACTTTCTTTCTCATAAAGGCGGTCCATTTCGGTGTCCCTCGGACAAACCATTTTTCTTTCTTTTGTGAAAATCATACAATTCAAGCGGATGCTTATGCAATGCCACATCCAATTCACTTCGTATGATCAAGGCACATGAAATTATGCACAATTTCACTTCCGGATGAACAGTGCCGTGAACAGTAATCATGAACAGTAATCCGTGAACAGTAATCCCATGAACAGTAATTTCCGAAATTCAATTAATAATAAATTAAATTCAGAAATTAAACAAAACATTGATTAAACACAAATTAATCAATCAATTAATCTAAGCAAGCTTAATTAACACATAAACCACACATAATCAACATTTAAGCATAATCAAGCATAATTAAGCAAGATTAAGCTAAGATAATCTTAATCCACTATCTAACCACCTATCTTAGGGCTAATAAAACTTAATTAACCCTCCTAAATAAGCATTAACACTAATTAACCCAACTCTAAGCAAGTTTAGGCACTAAATAGGGATTAGGGGCTAAACTCACCCGTTAAGCGGGCCAGAGACGCGGATGCGGCGGCAGCGACGAACCCGACACCCGGGGACCTCTACCACGACGATCCAAGGTGGTCCCGGGGCTGGAACAACAGCAGCAAACTCGGAATACCCACTGCAACACCGAAAACTGCACTTTGCACGGGAGGAAAGTGGGCGATCGGAGTTGAACGGGCTGCCCGGAGCTCCGGCGAGCGGCGGGCCAACAATCAATGGCACCTGGGGGTCGAGGGTGAACCACTTGTGGCTGGGATGGGCGGTGATTGGGTCGGAAATGGAGAGAAACGGAGCAAAAGGCGGAGCTGCGCAGGGGGCGACGCTACAGTAGGCGGTCCGGCAACAGCCGACTTCCGGCCGGTGTACGGATCGGAAGGAAGCTCTGATCGACGAACGGCCGACGCTATCCGTACGGATTCTCTCTCCCGAGCGCAACGGTGGGTGGCACGCCCCGATATTCCACCGGGAAGGCAATGAACAACTCCAATTTCGGCGAGAGGTCAGAAACTGAAACTGCAGAAATGCAAGGAGAAGCAAGGAGAAGAGGGCTGCGATTTTGGAGAAGATGAAGAGGAGAGAGAGAGTGAAGTGAAGGCTGAAGGATAAGCCTTATCAAGGCCATCAATTCTTGCCCCACTTGCCAAACAATGACCTCATCCTGTCTTTCTTCTTTTTGACTTTTCTTCAAAATATCCAAGGGCATTTTGGTCATTTCCACCTTGCACATTTCCCAATCTGTCCTTGGGCTGAAAATGGAGGGCGGGCCTAGGAAACGGGCCAGAAAATGAATAGGAATGGGCTCGGGAATTTATTGGGCTCAAAATGGCTCAAGGTTAGACAACGGGCTCGGGAGGGTAAAGGGTCGGTTTGGCCCAACGGGCTCACTTGCTTGCCTCAAGCCTTCCATGGCAGCTGTCCCACCTTGGGCGTGAGGTCCACACTGATCTTGCCCGGCCCACGTCCTCGTAGGCTCATTTCCTCGGTCCGAAAATCCCTTTCCCAAAAATTCAGCTCAACCGACACCATCGACTATCAAGGAAGCATCGTCCAAAAAGTCCGTCTCGGACGTTCCCAAAATTCGAAGTCCAATCTTGGATTCTCTGCCTTGTCAATTTCGCCCGAATGCCTTTTTGGTATAATTCGGGCGACAGGTGGCTTCGAGGATTCACGCGTAACCGATTCGTGCCAAACCACGTTCAAGACTTCTCGACACATGGACGTCCTTGACGACATGAAATTGCGAAGGATAGATTCTTATTTCAAAGTACACGATTATCAAGGATCGACATAGGGTCGTTCACGGTTTCTATAATAGTAGACGGAATCACCCGTCGTCCCATTATTTCTGTCCGCGAATCGACTTCTATTCGTCCCTAAAATCGGCCTGCATGACTACAGGATCGTCCTTACGCAAGTCTCATAGTCGAGTCGTTTTCCCAAGTCGAGTTCTTTAGTCACACGAGTTCTGTCCTCGGTAGCCTTTCCCAAAAGGTTAGTATCTCAAAAATGATTGGGTCCGAGCGGAATCAACCAACAATGCATTGGCAAAATTCACGTTCACTCCTCCCTAACAGGGCTCGAATTTCAGGACGTCACACTTACAATGACGTCCCTACCATTACCATAATTCTCAGGAAAGAGGAAAATGGGAGCAGGTAATCTAGTACCCTACTTTCCACGAATTTGACCCAGAGATGGCAACAAATAAAGGGTTATGATATCTTTTATCCCTCGCCGATGTTCATTTTATCAGTCAATTGGAACATGAAGTGGGATCAACTCAATTATATATTTTTCATTTTTGGCACGATGTAATCATTTATAATTTCTCGGGCCCCACAAAGAAAAAAACACAACATGACAAAGGAGACTTCCTGCAGCTTAGAATGTGAAGTGAAATCAGTTGAAGTTATATATTATGTCTTTTTGGAGTGTATTCAATTAAAGTTGGAGATAATGCGGATTTTTTTTGGTGGTAAATTTCCCTGGCCCTTCCAAGAAAGAACGCAACCCAATGAAGGAGAATTTCGGCGGCTCTCAGGTTCGTCCATAAATCATAGAGAAAGATATCCATTAGACACAACTTTGACAATTAGACACAACTTTGACATCTCTCTTCTCATTATTAAACTCGATTATTATACTTGATATAATGTTATTTTATTGGAATGATGTGGTGAGTTAATGATTGATGGTCCAAGCACGCATATTCCATGTATGCATATTTATACCCATGCAATTTTGCCCCAGTGGCCACCTTCCCACATGAGAACGGAGAAGTGGGGTGTTTGAATTCCTATCTTCTCAGGGGGTTGAGGGTAAGGATAATTAGTTTTAACTGTAGGTTTTCGTCTCTTACGCCCTACAAAGAGGCAGGGTAAAAGTCTAAGAGTTAGAATGGACAGACAAAAAAAAGAAAAATCTCTACTAAACTCAAGGGAAAAAACAAACACACTGCTCGACAAACTAAATATAAATAAATTCTCTTGGAAAGAACATATCTCAAGTATCGAAACTTGGCATAGGTAGATATATAAATACCAAAAATTTCAAAATGTATACTTCATTAATTTTTTTTTTTAAATTGAACACTTAAGTACCAATTCCGACGAGATTTGACGGAAATCCGATGTAGAGTTGTTGAAAATCTGATGTTATATTATATTTTTAATAAAATCGATTTACATGGTTATCGGAAATCCAACATGACTTGTTGGAAATTTCAAATGGCTTAACAAAGTTCAACGTGGCTCACTATTGACACTTATGTGCTCATTTTTTCTTCGATTTTGGTACTTAAGTGTACATTTTGGAAGCTTTGGTACTTATGTATCTACTCGTGCCAAGTTCTGGTATTTAGGGTATTTGCACCTCGATTCTTTTATTTTATTTTCCTTTTGAAAGCAATATAATGAAATAATATAGAAATTAATGACAAGTGCATGATAGAGGACTAAGACCTATGTCATTCATAGCCAGATCGAAGGTGCTGCTATAATTTTTATTAACTCTATTTATGCGTACTTTTAATGTTATCTAACGGGGGTATAACCAAAGAAACATGGAAATTGCAATAGAACCGATTCCGCACACTACAAGTGGAGAGTTGCTCTTCTTCTTCTTCCTTTTTTGGGACAAACCCTTCTTCTTTTAGTTAATCACACTCGTTGTGTGAGAATAAGTGCAATAAAAGTCCTAATGTTTTGATGATGGATTAATTAAGTTCTAAATGTTTTATTTGAGTAAACGGAGTCATAAATGTTTTGACAAAGCAGGTACTAAAATCGGTGCCCATCTCTTAGAGTATTCTAAAATGAAGCAATAATTTATCCACAATCAGAAATAAAGCATATGAATCTTATTGATCATTGAGTAGAGAACTTGATTATGGAAACCAACTAAAAAACAAAGCCTGAATTTTAACGAAACAAAAAGGAATAACTCAAAGTATATGATTTTGATATTTTCTTGAGTTACGTAAAGCTCTGGAAAAAAATTACATTCCATTTTTATCGTAATCAAGTTTCTCACCCAACCCTCAACGGAACGTAAAAGTTTTATTCCTTAATTGATGGCAGCATGATGCTTAATTTTGTGAAAAACATAAAGGACATGATTTGCGGGGAGAACATGTCACCGGTGGTAGATTGGAACTCAATTGCGCATTTCCAAAAAAGCTTAGGGGTCAATTAATTAAATAGAATGTTTACGACTCAAACAACACAAAACACTTGGGGCTTCTATAGCTCATATATTGTAGTTTGAAAACACTTATTGTGACGTTAACACTTTAGAGTAAAAAAAATGTGTAGTATCAAGTTCGTAATAGATAAGGGATACATAGGGATGATTTAGCAAATGATCTAATGCAAGTTAATAGGTAAGGGATACATAGGGATGATTTAGCAAATGATCTAATGCAAGTTAATAGGAGGTAAATTTTGTTCAAAGGGAAATGAATTGTCATCAGCAAGAAAGAGGGAAAAAAGACATTTTTTTATCACCCCCCTTGGGGCGTTACCGTAAGTGCTCCAAACCCGCTGTATCTTGAAAAAAGATTATTTATTATGGTTTACTTAAGTTATATTTGAACTAATCTATATATAACATAATTTCCTTGATTAAAAACAATGTAGTACATGAATAAAATGTTTTCTTTATTTTAAATTTTAAAAGATTGTTACACGCATCGGAACTTCGTCGAAAAATGCATACACGTACAGCATGAGCAATTTTATATGGATAGATGGAGCCCTCATTGATTGAATGGAACGAATGTGGATTGGAGTGCCATGCCCCAAATTTAATTGGTTACACATGTTTGATGTATTTTTTTTTCCGCTGTTGATTTGATATCTTATCCCGACATGATTTATTATTTGTCCTATTTGCATTTGTGATCGGGGGCTTTTTTATCTTCAAGGAATCCGCGTCATGCAGAGTCCTTATCCTTCATAAATGCACATTATATGTTTATGTTGAGAGCGCGAGCATAAGCCTAATACCTTTAGGTGAGGAGATCTCTTAGGGGGAAATCCCAAGTCTAAGCCCGTCAATATATCTAGTTGGACCCACCTCAACTCAAAAACTTAAACTAGTGAGTTATGGGCCGATTAGGATATATTAACTGCTCAACACCACATCAATTCTCCGATGTGGGACTACTTTTCTAACACAACTCATCCAGTTGGACCCACCTTAACTCAAAAGCTTAAGCTAGTGATCCGATGTGGGACTACTTTTCTAATACAACTCACATGTGTATCCCCTAACAATCTTCCCCTCACTCTACTCCCCCTTAAATCAAATATCATTCTTGCCCACATTGTTACACCACAACGGTTAGGTCTACTCCCCTTTAAATCAGATATTCTTCTGGCCCAATATCATCATGGTCACATTGTTACACCACAACGCCTACCTGCCCGGAAACCGTAACCATCGGGAGCGTGCCCCTTAAATCAGATATCCTTCTAGCCCAATATCATCATGACCCACGTTGTTACATCACAACACCTACCTGACCCACGTTGTTACATCACAACACCTACCTACCTAGAAACCATCGACTCTGATACCAGTTGTTGGGAGCGTCTCCTGGGGAGATCTCTTAGGAGGAAATCCCAAGTTCAAGCCTGTCAATATATTCAGTTGGACCCACCTTAACTCAAAAGTTTAAGCTAGTGAGTTATGAGCCAATTAGGATATATTAACTGCTCAACACCATATCAATTCTCCGATGTGGGACTACTTTTCTAATACAACTCACACATGTATCCTAATAGTTTATGCTTACAATGAAATCCCCACCATTACCATAATTCTCAGGAAAGAGGAAAATGGGAGTAGGCAGTCTAGTACCCCATTTTCCACGAATCTGGCCTAGAGAAGCATCAAATAAAGGGTTATTATTTCTTTTATCCCTTGTCGTCGGTGGTCATACTAATCAATCAATTGAAACATGACGTGGGATCGACTCAATTATATATTTTCATTTTTGGCATGATATAACAATTTGTAATTTCTCGGGCCCCGCAAAGAAAAAAACACAACACGATGAAGGAGACTTCCCACAAGATAGAATGTGAAGTGGAATCAATTGAGGTTATTTATTATGTCTTTTGGATTGCATCCAAGTAGAATTGGAGAGGGCATGGATTTATTATTGTGGTAAATTTCTATGGCCATTCCAAGAAAGAACGCAACCCAACGAAGGAGACTTCCCGTGGCTCTCAAACTCGTCCATCAATCTTTGAGAAAGATATCTATTAGGCACTGCTTTGACATCTCTCTCCTCATTATTATATTCAATTATTATATTTGATAAAGTGTTATTTGATTGGAATGATGTTGTAAGTTAGAGACCGATGGCCCAAGCATGCATATTTCATGTATGCCTATTTAAACCCATTCAATTCTACCCTAG
The DNA here is from genome assembly GCA_014182735.1 of Corymbia maculata. Classification (NCBI taxonomy): domain Eukaryota; kingdom Viridiplantae; phylum Streptophyta; class Magnoliopsida; order Myrtales; family Myrtaceae; genus Corymbia; species Corymbia maculata. The sequence continues at coordinate 25,484,646 of CM024684.1, read as the reverse complement.
TGACCACATTTCCCATATGAAAGAGGAGAGATGGGGGTTCGAATTTCTATCTTCTAGAGAAGATTTGGGGGTAGGGATGATTAGTTTTATGTGTGGATTTCGTCTCCCACGCCCTTCAAAAAGGTAGGATAAAAGTTTGACGGTAAGTTGAGAGTCAGAGTAGGATAGGTAAAAAAACAAAATTTGCTAAACTCTAGGGAAAAAAAAAACACACCACTTAGATTAACTAATGATAAATTTATTCTCTTGAGAAGAAGTACATCTCAAGTGCCAAAATTTAGCATGGGTGGACACATAATAAGTGCTAAAACTTTTAAAAGATATACTTAAATGCCCCTTTTTTAAAGAAAATTGGACACTTAAGTGCCATTTCCAGCAAGGCTTGTTGGAGAACAATGTGGCATTATTTTATTAGTAAAATCGGTCTACATGGCTGCTCAAAATCCAGCATGGCTCGTTATTGGCATTTAAGCATTCCTTTTTTCTCTAACTTTGGCACTTTTTGAAGTTTTGGCATTTATGTATCCACCTGTGCTAAGTTTTGGCACTTGGGATATCTGCACCTTGATTCTCTTATTTTATTTTCCTTTTGAAAGCAATGTCATGAAATTATACATAAATTAATGACAAGTGCATGGCCGGGGACTAAGACCTATGTCATTTATAGCCAGATCAAACGTGCTGCTATAGAGATATAGCAATTGAAACAATAATTTTTAGTAACTCTATTAATGTGTACTTTTTAATGTTAATTGATGGGGGTAAAACCAAAGAAACATGGAAATTGGAATACAACCGATCACACAAATTACCTGTGGAAGGTTGCTCTTCTTCTTTTAGTTAATCACACTAGTTGTGTGAGAATAAGTGTAACAAAGGTCCTAATGTTTTGATAATAGATTAATTAAGTCCTAAATGTTTTATTTATGTCAATTGAGTCCTAAATTTTTTTGACAAAAGCAAGTACTAATATCATTGCCGGTCTTTTAGAGTATTCTAAAATGAGGCAATATTTTAATCATAATCAGAAATATAGCATACGAATCTTATCGATCATTGAGTAGAGAAGTTGAGAATGGAAACCATTAATAAAACAAAGCCTAAATTTTAACTAAACAGATAGGAACAACCCAAAGTGTATGATTTCGATATTTTCTTGAGTCACATAAAGCTTTGAAAAAAAAATTAATTCCACTTTTGTCATAATCAAGTTTCTCACTCGATCCTCAAGGAAACTTAAGAATTTTATTCGCAAATTATTGTCAACATAATGCTTAATTTAGTGAAAAACTAAAAGGGCACGATTTGCAGTTAGAAAATGTCACCGGCAAGAAATTAGAACTCAATTTCACATTTTCTCTAAAAGATTAGGAGTCAATTAACTAATTAGAATGTTTAAGACTCAATCAGCAGAAAACACTTGGGGCCTTTATAGCACATAAATTGTAGTATGAAAACAATTATTATTAGGCCAGCGATTTAGAATTAAAAAAATTAAGCTATCAATTACACAATAGAAAAGGAATACATTGGGATAATTTGGCAAATGATCTAATTCAAGGTAATAGCAGGTAATTTTTGTTCAAAGGGAAATGAATTGTCATCAGCGAGAAAGATAGAACCACAAAATAAGCGAAAAAAATATATTTAATGTCATCATCATCAGGCGTTATCGTGAGTGCCCCACACCCATTTGAACTCTTCGTCCAACAAGAAAATCTAGAAAAAGAGTATTTAGTAGTTTTCACAAAAATTTTATTTGAACTAACCTATATATAACATAAATTACTTAATTAAAAACAATGTAATACATGAATGAAATGTTCTCTTTATCTTAAATTTGAAAGGGTTATCACTACGAAAAACCCCAAACTGCTACACATATAATAAATTTACTCCAAACTAATTTTTTATCACAAAAGACCTCAAATTAGTATACTTTTGACAAATTAACCCCAAGCCGGTATACCTGTGACATTTTGAAATTCGAGCCCTTTGAGAGAGAAATGAACGTTAATTTCATCAATGCATTGTTGGTTGATCTCACTTGGAATCGATCACTCCTAAGATACTGACCTTGAGGAGAAAGGCTAATGAGGACAGAACTCGTGCGACTAAAAAACTTGACTTGGAAAAACGACTCGACCGTGAGACTTGCGTAAGAACGATCCTATAGCTATGTAGATCAATTTCAGGGACGAAAAGAAGTCGATTCGCGGACAGAACATAATAGGACGACGGGTGATTCCGTTTACTATTATCGAGCCTGCGAACAACCCTATGTTGATCCTTGGTAATTGTGTGCTTTAAAATAAGAATCTATCATTTGCAATTTCATGTAGTCAGGGACGTCCATGTGTCGAGAAGTCTTGAATGTGATTTGACACGAGACGGTTACGCGTGAATCCTCAAAGTTGCCTATCACTCTAAATTGTACCAAAATGGCATTCGGGCAAAATTGACATGGCATGGGAATCCAAGATTGGATTTCAAATTTTTGGAAACATCCGAGACGAACTTTTGGACTATGCTTCTTCGATAGTTGACAATGTCAGTTTAGCCGAGTTTTTGGAAAATGGACTTTCGGATTGAGGAAACGAGCCTACGAGGATGTGGGCCGACCAAGGTCAGTGTCGGCTTCACACCTAAGGTGGGACGGCCACCATGGTAGACCTAAGACAAGCAAGTGAGCCCATTGGACCCAACCAACCCATTTACCCTTCCGAGCCCATTATATAAACTTGAGCCGATTCGAGCTCAACAAATTCCCGAGCCCGTTCCTATTCATTTTCTAGCCCATTTTTTAGGCCCGCCCTTCATTTTCAGCCTAAAGGCAGTTTGGGAATTGTGCAAGGTGGAAATGACCATTTTGCCCCTAAATATTATTTGGAAAAGACAAGAAGAGAGAGAAGATGATGTGATTTGCTTGGGGAATTGGGGCAAGCCTTAAATGGCCTTAATTAGGCTTGACTTCAGCCTTCACTTCACTCTCTCTCTCCCCGTTCAACTCCTCCAAAAATTGCACACTTCTCTCTCATTATTTCCCTTCCTTCATTCTGTTTTTCCTTCTGACCTTTCTCCGAAAATCGAGTTGTCCATAGCCTTCTCATGTGAATCACTACCCGTGCCACCCACCATCATGCTCAGGAGAAGCAATCCATACGACCTGCATCGGCCAATCGCTGGTCAAAGCTGTCAGTCGACCAGAAGCTGGTTGCTCCTTGATCGCCTACTGTAGTACTGGCCTTGCACAGTTTCGCCTTTTCGGCTATTTTCCTTCTTTTTCGACCCAACCACCGCCCATCCCAATCACCAGAAGTTCCCCCTCGACCCCCAGGTGCCGTCGATCGTCAACCAACCACTTGTTGGAGCTCCGGCTAGCTCATTTTGCTCCAGTCAGCCACTTTCTTCTTCAAGCAATGCAGTTTTTCAAAAGTTCAGAAAGAGCAAAGGTTGTTGCTGTTGTTTCAGCCTTGGGATTGCCTTGGATTGCTGTGGTAGAGGCCCCCGGGTGTCGCCTTCGTCGCCGCCGTTGCATTCGTGTCACCGGCTCGTTTAACGGGTGCGTTAAGCTCTTAATACCTTGTTAGTGCCTAAACTTGCTTAGTGTTGGTTTAGTTAGTGGTAATTTTGGTTTAGGAGGGTTAATTAAGTTGTATTAGCCCTAAGATAGGTGGTTAGATAGTGGTTAAGATTAGCTTAGCTTAATCTTGCTTAATTGTGCTTGATTGTGTTTTATGTGTTAATTAAGCATGTTTAGCTTAATTGCTTGATTAATTGTTTTAATTAATGATTTGTCTAATTTTTTAATTTAATGTTTAAATTATTGAATTATGAAATTGCATTGTTCATAGTATACTATTCACGATTACTGTTCATGGCACTGTTCATCCAAAAGTGAAAATGTGCATAATTTCATGTATCTTGATTTTATGAGGTGAATTGGATGTGTCATTGCATGAACATTTGCTTGAATAGTGTGGCTTTCACAAAAGAAAGGGGAAAATGATTTGTTCGAAGGACACCGGAAATGGACCGCTTTTATAAGAAAGGATTTGAGGTTTTATATGCAAGTATGTGTGCATTGGCTAATGCTCAAAGATAATAAGTGGGTTGTGATGGTATGCTTGGGTGATCACTAAGTTAAACCTGCTGCCTCGGCTGTAGTTCGGGGGGTGATAGTCTAATTTATCGGAAACCCGGCGAGGGTCTGGATGCGGAGTCATGGTAGAGGTCGAGCCAATGCTCCTTTGGAAAGTCCCTTGACGTTGCCGCGCCTCATGGGAAGAGCGATGCCTAGCTATGCCAATAGACACCGGCGGGGGTTCGGTTGTAGCCCTGTGGGGTAGTAATAATCGGAACACGTGTGGATGCAAGAGCATATGAGAAACATGGCATCATTGGTTTCAATTATGCATAAGGTGATCACATCATTTATGGCATGCACGCAGGAATTTATAACATGCAAGGTGTGGCAATGGCTAGATGAGATCACTTGTGATGTGACTCACATGTGATTGATGAATTGCATCATCTAAAGGCCATGTGCATTGCGTGCATTGCACTGACATATAACATGCAGGGTATGTCATACCAAGTAAGGTTGCATGCGAACCGACTATTTAATTATTGGTTGCACTACTTGTATTGTGTGAGGTTTAACGTGCAGGGTATAGCATATCGGGTAAGGTTGCATGCGAACCAATTATTAAGTGTTGGTTGACCCTGGCTATTGTTGCTTGTTGGTTATTGGTTGTGGGTTGTTGGGTTGAGTGAGGGGTGGTTTTGGAGAGATACCCCAGGTTGAGTTGGTGTACTAACCGAGGCATAAGGGAAGAACTCGATGAGATTTTATCTCACTGATTTATTGTATAACCACTTTCATGCCCTTAGAATGGTGCAGTGGAGAATCCTGCCCCCGATCCTCCAGTGATCGACCTGACACAACCTGAGTCCGATGGGTCCTAGTGATAGTGGTGCTGAACCTAAGGGTTCATTTTGTATAGTTGGATTAGCCTAGCCTAGTTCCTTTTTGGTTTGGCTAAGAGGATGGATCGGCCCCTTTTGTCAAACTTGTAAATCAAAAACGATCCTTTGTTGGTTAATCTAGTAAATTGTATAAATGAGTAATGATTGTTGTTCTTGTTGTTTATCCCTCTATCCCTATTTGATTATTTGATTGTCTATTTGGATTGGGGATGGTTTGTCTTCCGCTTGCGCATAATGAAAGATTAAAATGAATGGTCATCGACGAGTCTTAGGACGTCGCTTTCAATTGACTATGGTAAAGTGTTGTCGTGTGCTCGGGGTTCAAGGCGTGACAATATTTATAATGAATTTACCCTCTATTTAGTTTCTATTAAATTTTAATGTCAAATTGCTGAATTTGATGACACATAACTGTTGGTTAGTGTACAAATTTGTGATTTTACTCTCCATTTGTCATAATTGTGCTAGTTTTGTGATTTTTTGTGGTATCTATCCAATTTAATGAAGGGTATCTTTGTCATAAATTTATCGGCTTAGGGTTTTTGGTGATCAAAAAATTAGTTTTGGGTAAATTTGTCACAATGGTACGGGGTTTATTATGGTCATTTAGGGTAAATTTGTTATATATGTACTAGTTAAGGTTTTTCATGGTTAAAAAAAAGTAATTTGGAGTTAATCTGTGACAAATGTAGTAGTTTAAGGTTTTCCATGATATTAACATAATTTAAAAAGATGATTACACGGATCGAACCTTCGCAGGAAAATACATTCATGTACAACATGAGCAATTTTATATGGATAGATGAAGTCCTCACTGATTTTTTTATTTTTTTTTGGTCGAAGAAGTCCTCACTGATTGAATAGACCAAAATGTGAATTGAATTGCCTTACCTCGAACTTAATTGGTCCCTCACGTTCGGTGTTTATCTTTTATCCGTAGATTGATTTCTTATCCTGCCATGATTTATTATTTGTCCTCTTTGCATTTGTGATTGGCGGTTTGTTGCAACTTTACCTTCAAGGAACCCCCATCATGTAAAGTCCTTATCCTTTGCGTATCATATGCTAATACTTCCAATGACATCCCCACCACTTCCGTAATTCTCTCTTGAGGAAAGAGCAAAATGGGACCTGGAAGTCTAATCTGACCTAAACCCGACGTGGGATCAACTTAAATTACATGAGACGCTACTTTGGCATTTCTCTCCAAGTTATTAAACTCGATTATTATCCTTGATATAATGTTATTTGCATGGAATGATGTCGTAAGTTAATGACTTATTGTTCAAAGCATATGCATATTGCTCGTATGCATATTTAAACCCATTCATAAAGGTTATGCTTTCTTTTATTGCTTGTCATTGAGGTTCATTAATTAATTGAAACTTGATGTTAAGGCAATTGGAATTATATATTTTATTTTTTGAGTGAGAGAATAATTTTTTAATTTCTTGGGCCCTTGCGAGGAAAAAACGCAACACGACGAAAGAGACGTCCATAACTTGGGACGGATAGTGGAATCAATGCAATAATACATTTTCCTTTTACTAGAATTGTTAACAGAATTTTTTTTTTATTGTAGAACATTTCTCCGGTCCTTCCAAGAAAAAACATAACGCAATGAATGAGACTTCTTGCGACTCTCTAGCTCGTCCCCCAGTCCTCCAAAGTCACTTCTATTAGCCCCTACTCAAAAATCTCTCTCCTTATTATTAAACTCTATCAGTATACTGTGAAAAATATGACTTTCATGGAATGTGTCATAAGTTAATGACCAATAAGTCTCGGTCCGAGCATGCATTCTCCATATACGCATATCTCAACCCATTCAACTCTGCTTTACTAAATCACTAGGATTTGTTTCAGTGACCACTCTTTTCACATGCGAAGGGAGAGGAGGAGTTCAAATTCCCAACTTCTTAGGGGAATTGGAGTGGGAATGAAGTAGTTTCATGAGGGAGTTTCGACTCTTACACCCTGCAAGGAGGTAAGGCAAAAGTCTAAGCGTGTTAGAGTAGAAGTAGAGTAGGACCGATAAAAAAAAAAAAAAAAAAAAAAACCTCTACTTTATTGTGAATAAAAAAATGGAAGTCCCGCGTGACTAATTAAAAATCAATCAATTGTCTATATTTTTTCCTCCTTTGAAACCTATTTAATGAAATACTGCAGAAACGACAAGTTCATGAGACTGGACTAAGACTTATGTTATTTATAGCTATATCAAACTTGCTGCCATAGCGAAATTGAACTAAAAAATATAGTTTTGCTAGCTTAATTTTTGCATATTTTTTTAAACTTTATCTAATAGAGTGAAACCAAAACAAAGAAAAGAATTGCAATAGAACAGATTACACAATGTTATGGAGAGTTACTCTTTTTCTTTTAGTTAATCACAGTTGTGTAAGGAGTGTAATATAAGTCCTAATCTCTTGGCAATCAATTAATTATGTCTTAAACAGATAGTTTTAGTCAATCGAGTTCTAAATGTTTTGACAAAGATGCAATTAAGTTTGATTTAGGACAATTCTTCAATCAGTTATAAATCTATTGTGTGGATGCTATTTCAATTTTAAACTAAAAGAATACTTAAGTATAAAAAATTACGTATATATCTAACAGATTAAACTTTTAGAATAGTTGATAGTGATCTCATCAAAATCTCACATGATATTAGAGCCGAAAATCCTAAGTTCAAATTTTACCTATTCCCATTTGCCTCTTCAACTAAATATGTTCCGCTTAGTACTAGGTAAAAAGACCAGACTAAGCATGCGGGGGATTAATAACTACATTTTCATCTAACAACTTAAGTTTTTTAAACAGTTGACAGTGATCCCACCAAAATCTCACATAAACTTTTCAAGTAGCATTATGTTATTTTCGGCCGTCCTACATTACATGCTAATGTGGATAACTTGTGGATCGCTATGTCAACAATTTTTTTAACATTTTGCTAGATGGATTACATTGGAATTTCACTCAAAAGTTTCACCTACAATGGCAAAATTCAAAAGTTTAAGACTGAATTGGCATTTGTACGATAGGTTTTTGACTAAATTTGTAATTTTTCCTACTACTATCATTGGCGATGACCATTAAGTGGAAGTTATACTCTTAGAGCTTATAATGAAATGAAGCATCAATTGAACCACAATCAGAAATAAAGCATATGAATCTATCGACCATCGAGTAGAGAACGTGATTATGGAAACCAAGAAATAACTCAAGCCTACATGTTACCTATACAGATAGGAAAAACCCAAAGATGTAACTTAGATTTTTTTTCTTGAGTCACATAAAGTTATGGAAAAAATTTTAATTCCACTTTTCATAAAACTTCACAATCCAATTTCCCACTCAGTTTCTAATGGAACATTCTCATTTATTCCTTGATTATCGTCAAAATAAGGTGTAATTTTGTTAAAAACTAAAGGACGTGATTTTGCAGGGAGTAAACGCACCAGCTAGGAGATTAGGATTCGATCGCACATATTCCAAAAAGGCTTAGAAATCAATTAACTAAATCGAATGTTGAGGACCCAATCAACAAAGAACGAAAACGCTTACAGCTTCTACAATGCATATATTGTATTTGAGAACATTTATTATTTACTTGATGCTTTATAATTAAAAATTATTGAGTTATTACATTATAGATTAACATATCATTCAATTAGTGTATATTTGGATAATTTAGCAAATAATCTTATGCAAGTGAATAGTGTGTAATGTATATTTCAAGGCAAATGGATTGTTAATGGCGTGAAAGATTATACTTTGAAAAGAGAGGTAAAAGAAATTTCTATTAGATTATAATAGTTTCACACCCATTATAGAATGTTTGGTTTGCACTCTTTCTCCCAATGAGGAATTATCTTAGAAAGTTTTATCTTGAAAAGGATGTATTTAATAGTTTTATTTTAAATTCTTATTCGAAATGTCACCTATATATAACATACTTTACTTTAAGTAAATAGAAACTAATACATGAATAAAATGCTTTCTTTATCTTAAACTAGAAAATATCATTACATGCATTGGATCATTGTGGAATCATACAGTCAGGCACACACCACGTGGCAATTTCATAAGGACAATTGGAGTCCTCACTTATTGAATAGAAAAGAATGTAAATGGAAGCATCGTCCCCTGAATTTAAAAATTGGGCATGGCCTAGCAAGCACCGGAATACGATGTGTCATGACAGAGATTGATTCCTTAAAAGAGCGTGAAAGTTTCTCAAAATACTTGCTTATACTTTCCTGTTGTTTTATCGATCAATTTATGTAATTGTTCATCTTGCATTCAGTGACGCTGAATGCACATGCCACGAAAACAATGAAATTCGTGTTTGAGATGAAGATGACAACATCATTCGGTACTAACACGGTATGTGCTCTTGTTATTAACCGGTCGAGAATATGCTCCATTCCATTAAAGCCTATGAAATTAAAGAGTTTTAAGTATAGTTTTTCCCATGTTTCAAGTGTTATTGTTATAAGGATAAAACGGATATTCTCAAAACTATGCACGCAGGTATTAGATGGGGCACACTACATCTTGTGCTTCGAAAACACGTAAAACTCTGATATATCACTTAGTGAAAAAAATTGCTGAGGTTTGAATTGATGCATTATGATATCAAAAGGGACGAATGGAATCTACTTTGCACCCATTATGTTAAAAATATGTCTTGAGTTTGAGCCCATTGAATAAATAAAAGCATGTGAGTTTGTCTCGGAAAATAAAATCCAAATTGGATTTTTGTGATTATTTGTGATTTTGCATGCTGGCCGGACTCTCTACATTAAATGCTTTGCATGCAAAATGGAGAAGGAAGAATGAAGACAAGGGAAGTAGTAGAAAAGAAAGAACATGCGTGTTTGACTCTCAAGTGCAGTTAGAAGGAGGCGTGCAGCTGCAAAAGAGAAAGTCCAAAATTGCTGCCTTCATTTAACGCAAATAGAAGCTCCTATTTGGTTGAGTTGTCTTCTAATTGCAGAGGAGAAAAAGTCAAAGAAGAGGCAAAATAGTCCATGAACATGCAATTGTTCTCCACCTCATTAAATGCATGCATATGGCCATATGCATGCATTCCCATGGAAATTGGTGGGTGCCTCTTCAGAAGCTTGTCTTGTAGGCACCATTTGTCTTATTTTCCATCCATTCTCCTATGAAAGGGGGACTTCGGTGGCCATGAGAAGTAGAGAGCAAGGAGAGCAAGAAGTAAGCTTTTCTGAAAGCGTAGGAGCTCTTGGCAGAAAAGGAAATTTTCTCGTTGTAATTACACCTAAGTGTTTTAGCTAGTTAAATTCTTGTTAGTAGAACTTGTTTAATTCCTTGAGTGAGAATTTCATGGGGAATTGTGAGGGCCTAAACACTATGTGAGTTATTAGGTATAATTGAGGGCCGAGAAACACTGAGAGAGTGTTTGAATGCTCGTGTGGGTGTAATCTTCATTGTATTGCTTGATTTCTATAGTAGAATTCCGTGTTGCTCTCCCCATGGATGTAGGTTTCAATATTCGAACCAAATCACTAAATCTGGTGTCCGATTTCCTTTCCTTCCTTTCGACTAATTTTACCCGATTCGCCTGATCCATAAAAAGAGTGCGAAGGAGAGATCAATATTCCCTTTTTGGCATTACTATAAGAGTTTCATATTTGTTATAGAATGTTTGATTTAAGTTGCAGCTATTATACACCACCCACAACCCAAAAGTCTAAGATTGGCAAGGTGGCCACCACAACCTTACCAAAATGTTAGGAACTTGAGAATCTATCCATACTATGACGTCTTGAAATTCGAGCCCTTTTAGGGATGAGTGAACATGAATTTCGCCAATGCATTGTTGGTTGATTCCGCTCGGACCCAATCATTTCCGAGATACTGACCTTGAGGGAAAAGGCTACTGAGGACAGAACTCGTGCGACTAAAGAACTTGACCCAAAAAAACGACTCGACCGTGAGACTTGCGTAAGGACCATCCTGTAGTCATGCAGGCCGATTTCAAGGACGAATAGAAGTCGATTCGTGGATAGAAATAATGGGACGACGGGTGATTCCGTCTACTATTATCGAACCCGTGAACGACCCTATTTCAATCCTTGATAATCGTGTACTTTGAAATAAGAATCTATCCTTCACAATTTCATGTCGTCAAGGATGTTCATGTGTCGAGAAGTCTTGAACGTGGTTTGGCACGAGTAGCTTACGCGTGAATCATCGAAGCCGCCTGTTAGTCTGAATTATACCAAAATGATATTTGGGCAAAATTGACAAAGCATGAGAATCCAAGATTGGACTTCGAATTTTCGGGAACGTCCGATATGAACTTTTGGATAATGCTTCCTTGATAGTCGACAGTGTCGGTTGAATCGAGTTTTTGAGAAAGGGATTTTAGACCGAGAAACCGAGCCTATGAGGACGTTGGCCAGGCAAGAACAGTGAAGGCCTCATGCCCAAGGTGGGACGGCCGCCATGGAAGATCGAGACAACGAGCGAGCCCGTTGGACCCAACCGACCCCTCACCCGTCTTAGCCCGGTGTCTAAACTTGAGCCGATTCGAGCCCAACAAATTCCCGAGCCTGTTCCTATTTATTTTCCGGTCCATTTCCTAGGCCCGCCTTTCACTTTCAGGCCAAGGGCACATTGGGAAATGTGCAAGGTGGAAATAACCATTTTGCCTCTAGATATTTTGAAAAAAAATCAAAAGGAAGAGAGAGAAGATGATGTCATTTGGTTAGGGTTGAAGCAAGCCATTTAATGGCATTAATGAGGCTTGAAGATCAGCTCTCATCTCTCTCTCTCTCCCCTTCATCTTCTCCAAAAAAATCGCAGCCCCTCTCTCCCCTTGTTTCTCTTCTTCCTGCAAATTTCAACTTCTGACATCTCACCGAATTTTGAGTTGTTTATTGCCTTCCCGATGGAATCTCAGGTCGTGCCACCCACCGTTGTGCTCGGGAGAGAAAATCCGTATGGATGGCATCGGCCGTTCGTCGAACGGAGTAGCCATCCGATCCGTACGGCGGCCGGAAGCCGGCTGCTCGCTGGATCGTCACTGTAGCGACCAGTTCTACTGTGTTCCACCTTTTTACTTGTTTTCCTTCATTTTCGACCTAACCAGCCACCCACAACTCCCTCTTGACCCCTTGGAGCCTTCGGTCACCAGCCACCAGCTTGTCGGAGCTCTGACCAGCTTGTTTTTGCTCCGACCAACAACCTCCTCCTCCTGTAGTGCTGTTTTGTGAAGTTCAGTGGGGCATTCGAATTTTTTGCTACTATGTTGAGCTCGAGACCGCCTTGGATCATCATGGGAGAAGCCCCTGGGTGTCGGGTTCGTCGCCGCAACCGCATCCGCATCTCTGGCTTACTTAACGGGTGAGTTTAGTTCCTAATCCCTATTTAGTGCCTAAACTTGCTTAGGGTTGGGTTAATTAGTGTTATTGTTGGATTAGGAAGTTTAATTAAGTTATATTAGCCCTAAGATAGGTGGTTAGATAGATGGTTAAGATTAGCTTAGCTTAATCTTGCTTAATTATGGGTTATGTGATTTATGTGTTTAATTAAGCATGTTTAGTTTAATTTCTTGATTAATTGTTTTAATTATTGATTTGATTAATTTCTGAATTAAATTATTTAATTATTTAAATTTGGAAAATTTACTGTTCACGTGTACTATTCACGATTACTGTTCACGTGCACTGTTCACAATTACTGTTCACGACACTGTTCATGGCAGTGTTCATTCGGAAGTGAAATTGTGCATAATTTCATGTGCCTTGATCATATGAAGTGAATTGGATATGGCATTGCATAAGCATCCGCTTGAATCGTGTGATTTTCACAAAAGAAAGAAAATGATTTGTTCGAGGGACACTGGAAATGGACCGCCTTTATGAGAAAGAAAGTGATTTGTCAGAGAGACACTAGAAATGGACCGCTTTTATGAGAAATGTGGGAAAAATGGTTTGTCCGAGGGACACTGAAAATTGATTGCTTTTATGAGAAAGGATTTGAGGTTTTATATGCAAGCATGTGTGCATTGGCTAATGCTCAAAGATAATAAATCGGTTGTGATGGTATGCTTGCGTGATCACTAAGTTGAACTCGCCGCCTTGGCCGAAGTTTGACGGGTGATAGTCCGATTTATCGGAAACCCGGCGAGGGCACGGAAGGGCATAGTTGCATCTCTGCGGAGGAAGAGCGCCATAGCGCCATGGCGCCTCAGTTGTGAGCCGGATGCGGAGTCACAGTAGAGGCCGGGCCCATGTTCCTTATGGAATGCCGTCTTGGGAGAGTATCCCTTGATGTCGCCACGTCTCATGGGAAAGGGCGATGCCTGGCCATGCCAGTAGACACCGGCGGGAGTTCAGTTGTAGCCCGAGGGGCAATAATAATCGGAACACGTGTGGATGCAAGAGTGCATGAGAAATATGGTATAATTGGTTCCGATTATGCATGAAGTGATCACATCATGATTTATGGCATGCACGCATGATTTTATAACATGCAGGGTGTGACAATGGCCAGGTGAGATCGCTTGTGATGCAACTCGCATGTGACTGATGAAGTGCATCATCTAACGGCCATGTGCATTGTGTGTATTGTGCTGATCTATAACGTGCAGGGTATGGCATATCGGGTAAGGTTGCATGCGAACTGACTTTTGATTGTTTGTTGCATTACGTGTATTGTATGAGGTTTTACGTGCAGGGTATGGCATGCCAGGTAAGGTTGCATGCGAACCGATTAATTGTTTATTGGTTGCCCCTATCTGTTGTTTGCTTGCGGGTTGCTGGTTGTTTGTTATTGGGTTGAGTAAAGGGTGGTTCTAGAGAGATACCCCAGGTTGAGTTGGTGTACTAACCGGGGCTTAAGGGAAAAACTCGCTGAGATTTATCTCAACCCGTCGTGGTTAACCTTTTTCAGGCTTTTAGAATGGCACACTCGCAGTGGAGAATCCTACCCCCACTCCACCAATGATTGACTTGACGAAGCTAAGTCCGATGGGTCCAAGTGACCGTGATGTTGAACCCAAGGGTTCATTTTATATGGCTGGATTAGCTTAGTTTCTTTTTAGCCTGGCTCAGAGGATGGATCGGCCCCTTTGGTCGGACTTATAATTCGAAAGATGATCCTCCGTTAGTTAACCCAGTAAATTGTATAAATGAGTAGTGATGGTTGTTCTTGTTGTTCATCTCTCTATCCCTGATTGATTGATTGATTGTTTGTTGGACTGGGAATGGTTTGTCTTCTGCTTGCACATAATGAAAGATTAAAATGAATGGTCGTCGACGAGTCCTGGGACGTCGCTTTCAATTGACCAAGAAAAGGGATTGTCGCAAGCTCGAGGTTCGGGGCGTGATAGATACGAGTTATGCTGTAATTAGACAATGCAATACACCGATAACCACGGACTGAAGTTGAAGTTGACGGGTGGATTTTGGTCTGATGAAAGGGGTGACGTCAAGACCAACTGTCACGCCCGAACACCGCGACAACCCCTTAACGACCATTCATTTTATCTTTGATTATGCGCAAGCGGAAGACGAACCATCCCTAGACAAACAAACAATCAAACAGGGATAGAGGGATGAACAACAATGACAACAGCAACTATTCATTTATACATCTACCTGGATTAACCAACGGAGGATCGTTTCCGAATTACAAGCCCAACAAAAAGGGCCGATCCATCCTCTAAGCGAAACCAAAAGAACTAGGCTAATCCAACAGTACACAAAGAACCCTCGGGTTCAACACCACGGTCACTCGGACCCATCGACTTAAGCTCCGTCGGGTCGGTCACTGGAGAAGCGAGGGCAGGATTCTCCATTGCGGGTACGCCATTCTAAAGACCTGAAAATGTTTACCACGATGGGTTGAGATAAAATCTCAGAGTTCTTCCCCCTAAGCCCCGGTTAGTACGCCAACTCAACCCGGGGTATCTCTCCAGAACCACCCCTCACTCAACCCAACAACCCACAACCAAAACCAAACAACAGCCAACAACAGACAGGGCAACCAACATAATAATATTCGATTCGCATGCAACCTTACCCGGTATGCCATACCCTGCACGTTCAATCTCATACAATGCAAGCAAGGCACATGGCCGTTAGATGACACAATTCATCAATCACATGTGAGTCGCGCCACAAGCGATCTCACCTGGCCATTGCCACACCCTGCACGACTGTCAACTCACGCGTGCATACCACAAATCATCACGACCTTAAGAGCATGCGAATAATCAGAGCATCTCACACAACTTTCTCATGTCTCACACTCACACATGCTCCGATTATTAACGCCCCCTCCCGCCAACGGCACAACCTTATAGTTGGTGGTTCCTGGCTAAACCAGCTTCGTCCTCTTTACCTCGAGGCACGGCGACGTCAGGGGTCATCCCTTCCCTCTGACGGCATTCCCGAAGGAGCACAAGACCCGCCCACTACCGCAGTCCCGCAGCGACGGGATCATAGGACCCGCCCACTACCGCAGTCCGTCACATGTCCCCGTCGTCAGAAAAAGTCGGGACGACCAAACGGCCACGGCACAACCCCATAAGGATTGGCGGTCTTCCGGCAACGCCGGGGTTCCCTCTCTTAATGTGAGCATGCAACACATCATCAAACAATCCATTTATATCTTTGCTCTATCGTGAATGCAACATCGCTCATGCTCATGCGACATGCCATTTCTGAAAACCCACGCAATATGTCATGCGATCTCACTCGACAATTCCAAAATCCGAAATCCAACCAACACTCGATCACGCATTTCATCAATATTCACGAATATAATTAACAATCAGCACTTCAATTAATCATAACAATCAATAGCACATCAAATTCAGACAAAAATTAGCTTCCGGATGAACAGTGCCGTGAACAGTGATTTTTCCGAAATTCAATTAATTAAAACATTTAATCCAGAAATTAAACAAAACATTAATTAAAACAATTAATCAATTCAATTAAAGCAAATCATGCTTAATTAAACACATAAACACAATTAATCCCAAATTAAGCACAATTAAGCTAAATAAGCAAAATTAAACTAATCTAATCTTAATCATCTATCTAACCACCTATCTTAGGGCTAATACAACTTAATTAAACCCCTTAAACCAAGATTAACACTAACTAACCAACCCTAAGCAAGTTTAGGCACTAAATAGGGATTAGGAGCTAAACTCACCCGTTAAGCGGGCCGACGACACGGACACGGCGGCGGCGACGAACCCGACACCCGGGGACCTCTACCACAGTGATCCAAGGCAATCCCGGGCTCAACACAGCAGCAACAGCCTCGGAATCCCTCTGCAACTCTGAAAACTGCACTGCACAGGAGGAAAGTGGCTGATCGGAGTTGAACGGGCTGCCCGGAGCTCCGGCGAGTGGCGGGCCAGCGATCGGTGGCACCTGAGGGTCGAGGGGGAACCACTTGTGGCTGGGATGGGTGGTGGTTTGGCCGGAAATGGAGAGAAATGGAAGAAAAGGCGGAAAAAGAAGAATTTGATTGATCAAACTTATGGGAGAGAAGGGTGTGCGATGCAAAGCAACCAATTAGAATGGTTGAAACTCATACTGTCAATTAGAATAGTTAATAGAATGATTTCTTATTGCCGGCCCTTCCAAGAAAACCACAAAGTAACCACGGGCAATTTCATATGGACAATTGAGTCCTCACTTATTGAATAGAAAAGAATGTAATGGAAGCATCGCCCCGTGAATTCAAAAATGGGGTATGTCCTTGCAAGCACCTGGATACGATGTGTCATGATGGAGATTGATTCCTTAAAAGAGCGTGAAAGTTTCTCAAAATACTTGCTTATACTTTCCTGTTGTTTTATCGATCAATTTATGTAATTGTTCATCTTGCATTCAGTGACGCTGAATCCACATGCCATGAAAACAATAAAAGTCGTGTTTGAGATGAAGATGACAACACCATTCGAAACTAACTTGCACGGTATGTGCTCTCGTTATTAGATCATACACGATTGAAAACCAGTCGAAAATAAGCTCCATTAAAGCCTACGAAATTAGACAGAGTTTTAAGTATCGTTTTTCCCATGTTTCAAAGTGTTAACGTTATACCCACACACAAAAATGTACAAAAAAAAAAGGTGTTATTGTTATAAAGATAAAACGAATATTCTCAAAACTATGCAAGCAGGTATTAGATGGGGCACACTTCATGTTGTGCTTCGAAAACACGTAAAACTCTGATATATCACTTAGTGAAAAAAATTGCTGAGGTTTGAATTGATGCATTATGATTTCAAAAGGGACGAATGGAATCTATATTGCACCCATTACTTTTCATTCAGATAAAGAGTGGGAAGGAGAGATCAGTAATAACAATTCCCTTTCTGGCATTATTATAAAAGTTCCATACTTGTTATGGAATGCTCGAATTGAGTGATAGCCATTGCACACCATCCACAACCCAAAAGTCTAAGATTAGCAAGGTCGCCACCACAACCTAAATAGCATTGACACAGACACGAGACGCACGATATGACATGACACGATATGATACGCCGACACTTTGTTTCTTAAAGAATAAAGAATTCAGATATATCGGGACACGTTGTATATTAAATATATATTTTTGTATATACTTATAAATTATCATATTTATGATTATTTTAATCAAATTAATTGGATTTGAATTCACAAATAAATAAATAATAATAAAAGAGCTTAGAATGAATTTACACTAAAAACATTAATCTACCATTTGTTAGTATCATTCATTGTTTCAATTTGACAAATTTAACTCAATTCTAATAATCTATAAAATTTGGAAAAAAAAAGTAATCCACATTTTGGACTTGTAGATTAGAACGTGTCGGAAGTAAGGAGCAAAAAACAAACTTGGGGGAGTGAATTTTCTATCACAGGAAGTAAATCAAAAGAAAAGAGAAGATTAGGGTTTTCTTCTTTCTCCTTTTTTTATTATTTTTTTTTTTACATATTTACATTTTCACTCCTCATCTATTGAAAATTTTTAAAATTGATCCCTGTGTATCGGAATCACATGTTGGAATTCCAAACTTGAGTATTGGAAAGTGTCAAGAGAGTTAACCAAGTATCGATTTCCCGATACTTGTTGACTGAGTATCGGAGAGTGTTGAAGAGTGTCGGACAACACTTGTTGAAGTGTCCAACATGACACGAGGGTTTTCGAAGAGTGTCAGTGCTTCCTAGACCACAACCTCACCAAAATGATAGGAACTAAAGAATCTATCCACACGAATTATGCTGTAATTAGGGAATGTAATACGGAGTGAAGTTGAAGTTGACGGGTGGGTTTTGGTCCGATGAAAGGAGAGACGTCAAGACCAAGTCTCTAGTTTGGTCCCCCAGCTCTTTTGTTCTTTGGTGTGTGTCAAAGAAGAATTTGATTCGTCACTTATGCGACACAAAGCAACAAATTAGAATTAGTTGAAACTCATACTGTCAATTAGAATAGTTAATATAATGATTTCTTATTGCCGGCCCATCCAAGAAAAACACAAAGCAACCAAGGAGACTTTAAAATGTTGAGTGATCTTTGGCGTCTCTCACCCCAAAATCTAGCTCAAAGGATGAAATTTTCCCTCACACTTATAAACTAACCTCCAGCCACTTCTGTAAGATCATTGAACAGAAAGTTCTTCTCATGCTTGATGAACAAAAACTCAAGCACAATAGAATTTTATGCGGAAACAAGATCAAAAATTTATCTAACCTCCAGCCATTGTTCAAGTTTGCGTTCCTCAAAAATCCACGGGAACTTCACGGCGATCCGACCGTAGTTAGGGCGCACTTCTACTAACCCAATCCCCTCGCGTACTGATGGTGTATTCCAAAATGAGAGGGTTTGTGTTAGACCTTGTGTTCACCCTAAAAGTTGAACGGTCGGCCTTATAAACCATCTTCCATCAAGACGGTTACTGAATGGGCGGTTGTCACGAAAAGGTACGAAGCGTGGAAATAACCGCTCGTCAAAAATAAAAATGTGGGTCAATATTAATGGTAAGTTTTATTTAAAAAACTATACCCCAAATGTGGGATCACATATTAATATTACATTCTCCCACTTGATCCCAACATTTTCATGAACGAATTATCCAACCAATCCACGAAACTTTATGCTTAAGAAAAGAAACAAAACACATGAATCATGGCGACATGTCCTCTTTAAGCGAGTAATATCTTCCATGTATCACAATGCATCTTATTCCTTTTATATTAGCCCATATGTGACAACACATCTTAATGAATAAACCCTATGTTTATTCCAAAACCAAGGATAATTGTTATTCTCATAAAGAACTAAATGTGTACACCAAAGTTGAGAATAACATTACAACTGAATAAGAGTTTCATACAACAAAGATCGTTCACATAACGATAGATTACATAATGGGACCTAGTCCCATACTAGCTACATGATCCTTATACTTCATTGGTCGCATTCCTTTAGTTAAAGGATCAGCTATCATCAATTCAGTGCGAATGTGCTCAATGACCACTTTATTCTCCTTAACACGTTCCTTTATGGCTAAATACTTTATGTCGATATGCTTACTTCGACTGCCACTTTTGGCATTTTTAGCCATAAAAACCGCAGCCGAATTGTCACAATATATCCTTAATGGCCTCGAAATAGAATCAACAATTCTAAGCCCAGAAATGAAACTCTTCAACCATACGCCATGCGAGGTAGCCTCAAAACAAGAAACGAACTCAGCCTCCATAGTGGAAGTAGCAGTCAAAGTCTGCTTCGCACTTCTCCATGACACGGCTCTGCTAGATAACATAAAAATGTATCAAGATGTTGATTTTCGAGAATCAACGCAACCAGCAAAGTCCGCATCCAAATAACCAACTACTTCCAAGTTGTCAGTCCGTCTATACATAAGCATGTGACCTTTGGTACTTTGAAGGTATCTCATCACTTTCTTTGCAGCTTTCCAGTGGTCCATACCCGGGTTACTTTGATATCTTCCCAACATTCCCATAGCAAAAGCAATGTCAGGTCGAGTGCAAACCTGAGCATACATCAGGCTTCCGACAACAGAAGCATATGGAATGTTTTTCATTTGTTCCCTTTCTAGATCATTCTTCGGACACTGGTTCAAATTGAACCTATCACCCTTCACAATGGGTGCTATACTTGGTGAACAATCTTTCATCCGAAATCTTTCTAAGACCTTATTGATATAGGTTTCTTGAGATAGTCCTAAAATTCCTTGAGATCTATCTCTATGGATCTTAATGCCAATGACATAAGATGCCTCACCCATATCTTTCATGTCAAAACTCTTAGAAATAAATTATTTCACCTCATGTAGCAACCCCTTATCATTGGTCGCAAGTAGAATATCATCCACATATAGCACAAGAAAACAAATTTTGCTCCCACTAACCTTTTGGTATATACATTGATCCATGACATTTTCTACAAAACCGAATGAAGAAATCACATCATGGAACCTTAAGTACCATTGGCGGGATGCTTGTTTCAAGCCATATATAGATTTCTTAAGCTTGCACACCAAATGCTCACCTTTACTAGAGAGGGATCCTTCAGGTTGTTTCATGTACACCTCCTCCTCTAGTTCTCCATTGAGAAATGCTGTTTTCACATCCATTTGATGTAATTTCATATCAAAATGGGCGACCAATGCCAAAATAATACGAAGAGAATCTTTCTTGGATACAGGAGAAAATGTCTCTGTGTAGTCGATTCCTTCATTTTGAGTGAATCCTTTGGCAACAAGTCTAGCTTTGTATCTCTCAATGTTGCCTAATGAGTCTTTCTTAGTTTTGAAGACCCATTTACAACCAATGGCCTTCGCACCATCAGGCAACTCAACTAAATCCCAGACTTCATTTGATGCCATAGAACTCATCTCTTCATTCATGGCATTGTACCACAAATTGGATTCATCACTACTCATGGCTTGTGAAAACATTTCAGGGTCATTCTCAGCTCCAATATTATAGTCAAATTCTTGTAGATACACAATATAATCACTAGGAACTGCTGCTTTCCTCATTCTAATAGATTTTCTTAATGCTGTATCAACTGGTTGTTCAACAGTTTTTGGTACTTGCTGAACAACAGGATCTACTAGATCAATATCAGCAGGTTGTGGAACTTCAATGGTTTGTTGTTCAATAGCTGGTTGAACTGTAGGGGCATTATGAACAACAACCAACTTAATACTTGAAGTGGTAGATTGAGTATCTGAATGATCATTTTCAGGAATAAGTTCCTTCAAATGATCGCTCCCACTAATCAAGTCATTTTCAAGAAACTTAGCATTTCTTGATTCCACAATCCTAGTAGTGTGAGATGGACAATAGAATCTGTACCCCTTGGACTTTTCGGCATATCCAATGAAATGCCCACTTATAGTCCTTGGGTCTAACTTCTTTTCTTGTGGATTATAAACTTTCACTTCAGACGGGCATCCCCAAACGCGTACATGTCTCAAACTCGGCTTCCAACCCTTGAATAACTCAAAAGGCGTCTTTGGGACAGCCTTGGTTGGAACTCGGTTCAATATGTACACTGCCGTCTTAAGAGCTTCAGTCCACAAGGACTTAGGAAGTTTAGAGCTACTAAACATACTTCGCACCATGTCCAATAAAGTTCGGTTTCTTCTTTCTGCTACACCATTTTGGTCCGGAGAACTAGGCATAGTGTATTGGGCAACTATCCCATTCTCTTGAAGAAACTTTGCAAATGGACCAGGTGCTTGTCCATCCTCAGTGTATCTACCATATAATTCTCCACCTCTATCTGACCTCACGATCTTAATTTGCTTACCGCATTGTTTCTCTACTTCCACCTTAAATACCTTAAAGGCATCTAATGCTTCATTTTTATTATGAAGCAAGTAGAGATATATGTAACGTGAGTAATCATCAATGAATGAGATGAAGTATTTCTGACCATATGAGTCTATATCAGGACTACAAATATCAGTATGTATGATTTCTAATATATCTGTACTCCTCTTGGCACCTTTCTTTGTCTTGTTGGTCTACTTTCCCTTTATGCAGTCCACACAAGTGTCAAAATCAGTAAAATCCAAAGTACTAAGTACTCCATCATTTACTAGTCGTTTAATTCTTTCTATGGAGATATGTCCCAATCTCCGGTGCCACAACATAGAGGAATCTTCATTCACAACACATCGTTTCACACCAGCATTATCATGAACATGCATTGCATCAAAATAGGCATTGTCTTGTAAATTAATTCGAAAAAGACCATCAGACAAAGTACCACTCCCAACAATTTTAGATTTAAACAACAAATTGAAGTTTGAACCTGAAAAGTGAAAAGAGTAACCTAAAGGTACAAGTCTTGAAACCGAAATTAAGTTTCTAGAAAAACTAGGTACATAAAAGGTCCTTTCCAAATTCAAAACAAAGCCACTATCGAGAACTAAACTGCATGTCCCAATAGCTTCCACATGCGAACACATCTTATTTCCTGAATAGATGCATTGTTCACTTCCCACTGGCTTCCTTTGGTTTTGAAAACCTTGCAAGGAATTCAAAATATGGATTGTAGAACCAGAATTAATCCACCAAGTGTTGCGACTCACATCAACCATATTAGATTCATAACAAACACAAGAGATTGGATTACCTTTCTTCTCGAGCCGGGCTTGAAATCGACGCAATCCTTCTTCATATGCCCCTTCTTTTTACGAAGAAACATTTGGATTCTTTCTAAATGTCAGCTTGGGGAGGTATTTTACCTTTTCCCTTATTCTTGCCATGACCCATACTCTTTTCTTGTGTTGCCAAATGAACACTTTCTCCTGATTTCATAATCAGCCTTTCTTCCTCTTGAACACATATGGTCATAAGTTCATTAATTGACCATTTATTCTTATGTGTGTTGTAAGAGATCTTGAAAGGTGCATACTGTTGTGGAAGAGTGTTCAGGATGTAGTACACAAGAAAAGACTCAGATATCTCAACCTTAAGGTTCTTCAATTGAGCTGCAATATTCCTCATCTTCATGATGTGCTCACGCACACTTCTAACACTAGTGAGCTTCATAGATGAAAACTTCATAATCAGGGTCATAGCATGCCTTCTCAGAACTCTCAAACTGCGCATCAATGGCTTTCAATAAAGCCTTAGCATTGCTATGCTGAGCAACCGAACCACGAATACTAGGAGACAATCTTGCCCTTATGAACATCACACTAAGGCGGTTGGACCGCTCCCATTGTTCATAAAGGGATTTCTCAGCTGCAGTGCTCAAATCAGTAGGAGCAGGTGGTTCGTCTTTCCTTATAGCATAGTCAATGTCCATGCACCCCAATTGAAGAAGAATTAACTCCTTCCAAACTTTATAGTTTTCACCATTCAGCATGGGAACATCACACTTAAATTCAGAGAAATTCACGGGTTGTAAAACTGCATATCAAATAATCATGCTTATGTCACAAAATATGAGGCAAAATTTACATAAATCATGCTTTACCAATGTAAAACATGGCACAAAATATGAATCACATAATATAAAAACTACCTGTGGGCTAAGTTTTTAATTTAAATAGATTCATAATAACTTTATGAAGAAACTATCATATTATATTCCTTTCCTTAATCCTTGTGGGTAAATTAAGAAAAATAATATGATATTTCAACCTAATTAATCATATTAATATAATGAAAATTCCTGTGGGATAAAATTCTTCATATTAATAAGATTAATTACAATAAATGTCCATTTCCAAATGTGATCCGGAGACACTTAATATATATTTCAACTAATTAAAGATGCTGTGACTACTCTCTAATTAATTAAAATATATGGATCACTAGACAATTTAATTTCATACATAAAATACTCACAAATGCATCAAGGGCAGAATGGTAATTTAATACCACAAGGATAGAACAGTAAATACATTAATCAGAGGAAAAATAATAAATTAATTAAGCCAAGGGCAAAACCGTAAATTCAATCGGCAAGGGGCAAAATTGTAAAATCCACAAAAAGGGGGCAAAACTGTAAAAACCGGTGGGTCCGCGGCCAAGGCGCGTGCAGCGCACGCGCCTGCCCTTGCGCGGGTGCATGGCGCTCACGCGCCTTCTTCACCGCCCGGGGGCATGAGACGCACGTGCGGGCAGTTGCGTGCGCGCGGTGCCCACGTGCCAGCTGTTCCCGCGCGTGGGGGCCACGCGCCTTCTGCCTTCGAGCGGACGACCGATTTTCGGTTGGTTTTTTGCCGTCTCCGCCGCACTTTCGACGAATGGGTCTTCTCTAGAAGCCGATTTTAGACCAAAATAATTAGTGGGTGTTGGAGAACACATCGGTGCGACCACATAGACCCAAACATCGGCAAAAATGATCAAGAAATTGGTCTGAATCAAGCAAAAATTCCCTTTTATGCAAACCCTTGGCCACCACGACTTCCGCCGCACGATTAGCCTCCGGCGGTCACCGATATGCCAGAAAACTTATAGGCATTCTACCCCATGGCGGTGCGACCGTACTGGTCCGAAGTCCGACGATGGGTCGCCGGAATTTCACCGGAAATGACAAATTTCTCTCTCTAAACCCCAATTCCGATTTACTGTTCATTTGAATCCGAAAAATGCACCAAAAAATTCACAAAAAAACAAGGCAGAGGCACTAACATGCTCTGATACCAAATGTAAGATCATTGAACATAAAGTTCTTCTCATGCTTGATGAACAAAAACTCAAGCACAATAGAATTTTAGGCGGAAACGGGATCAAAAATTTATCTAACCTCTAGCCATTGTTCAAGTTTGCGTTCCTCGAAAATCCATGGGAACTTCACGGCGATCCGACCGTAGTTAGAGCGCACTTCTACTAACCCAATCCCCTCGCGTACTGATGGTGTATTCCAAAATGAGAGGGTTTGTGTTAGACCTTGTGTTCACCCTAAAAGTTGAACGTTTGGCCTTATAAACCATCTTCTATCAAGACGGTTACTGAATGGGCGGTTGTCACGAAAAGGTACGAAGCGTGGAAAAAACCGCACGTGGAATAACCGCTCGTCAAAAATAAAAATGTGGGTCAATATTAATGGTAAGTTTTATTTAAAAAACTATACCCCAAATGTGGGATCACATATTAATATTACAACTTCCATAATCGATGTTGGATAAACTCCAACAATGCCCCCTTCACACATCAAGCCTTGAGTTGGAGCTGCAATAACTCATATGTCCTGAATGACTAAGCTGAGCTCTAATAGTAGTGTTAGGAGGGTGTAGCTAAACCCCAATAGCTGCAACAACTCATATC
Organism: Corymbia maculata; assembly: GCA_014182735.1. Classification (NCBI taxonomy): domain Eukaryota; kingdom Viridiplantae; phylum Streptophyta; class Magnoliopsida; order Myrtales; family Myrtaceae; genus Corymbia; species Corymbia maculata. Next base: position 25,459,339 of record CM024684.1, on the reverse strand, counting down.
TTCTAAGTGACTAACCTTGGCTACAATACCAATGTTAGGAGACTATAGTACAACTCCAATAACTTTGTTTAGAAGGATTGCTGAGAGGAAGCCTAAGTCCAAGCCGTTAACATATCCAATTAGATCCACTTTTACTCAAAAACTTAAGACAATAAGTTATAAGCCAATTAGGATTATATTAACTATTCCACACCATACCAATTATCTAATGTGGAACTTCTTTAACATAACCCACACATGCATTCTAATACCAAAAACTTTATGACTTGTCTATAAATCCTCGAAAATCACATCTATTATGTGACATCGTGGAATTTTTCAAACTAGTTTGGGTTTTAATTATGAATGTTTTGTCAAGGCATTGTTAGTCAAGTTTTGCTCTAAACTGATCACTCACAAAATACTAACTGAAGGGAAAATGCTACTAAGGACTCATGCGCACACGTGACTTCTAAAAGTCACTCGTTAGTCTGAAACATACTAAAGTTGCAATTGATTGACTCGACCATGATTTTTAAAATCCAAATTTTGCTATCGGACTTTTCGAACGTTGAGATTAAAATTACTGGATTTTAACCTCATTAATTTTCAAAATTTTTGGTTTGCTCAGAAACATCAGAAGTAGGATCGCCGAGCCGAAAACTTAAAACGGGACTTCGCCGTTCTTCTTTCCCCTCCTTTTTTCCCCCACGTGCGCCCCTCCTCTCTTCTCTCTCCCCTTTTCTTTCTTTTCTCCTTTTGCCGTGCTCCCTCACGTTCTCTCCATCCCTTCTCTTTTCTTTCTCCCTTCTAGAGCCCCACCTGCCTTGTCCTCCCCCTCTCTCCCCTTTTCTTTCTTTTCTCCTTTTGCCGAGCTCCCTCACGTTCTCTCCATCCCTTCTCTTTTCTTTCTCCCTTCTAGAGCCCCACCTGCCTTGTCCTTCCACCCCCCTCACTTTTGACTTTTCAAAAACTTCTCTCTCTCTCCTGCTGAACCGCACGTTCAGCTGCTGCTTTTCTTCTTCTTCTTCTTCTTCTGGTTTCTCTCCTTCGCCACCTGCTGCTGCTACTATGTTTCAGCCTTGCCGCCAGCTTGTTGACAGCCGCCGCAGCCTCGTAGCTCTGTCGTCTCGCTGATGCGCTGTCATCTGCCGATTGCGACCCGAACCAGCCCCTGTTTCTCCTCTCCTCCTCCTCCATTTGCCTGCAACAGCAGCCGAGCTACCCCTATTCAGAACTTCTCAACATCAAAGGAATGGAGATTTCTGACTATGATGCTGGAATTTATCAAATTAAAAGGAGGTTCCGCAACAAGAAAGTTCTTCTTGTTCTTGATAACCTAAACAAATGGGATCAACTTACAAAATTTGCAGAAAAGCCTGAATGGTTTGGACGAGGGAGCAGAATTATTATTACGACGAGGGACATCAACTTTCTACCGATCAAAGAGGAGAACCAAGAAAATAATGTCCAGACACATCTTGAAGAGTTTAAAATTTATCAAATGAGAGAATTGTGTCATCGTCATGCTCTTCAGCTTTTTAGTAAGCATGCATTCAGAATGGATTCCCCTTCCCATGATTATTATCATATTTCTTGTGATATTATTCGCAAAACCAGTGGACTTCCTTTGGCCATTGTTGTCATTGGTTCCTCTCTTTGTGGCAAAAGTAAACCACTTTGGAAAGCCACATTGAAGAAATTAGATTTAATTCCCAATGGAGATGTCCTTCAGAAATTAAAGATTAGTTTTGAAATGCTAGAGGAAGCACAACAAGAAATTTTTCTTGATATTGCATGTTATTTTATTGGTGAAGAAAGAATTCATTCATATTATATGTGGAAAGCAATGGATATTTTTTTAAATAAAACTTACCAAAAAATTGAGATCTTTGTCCTTACCCATATGTCTTTGATAAAGGTTGATGATGATGATAGACTTTTAATGCATGACTTGCTCAAAGATCTTGGAAGAGATATTGTTCGAGAGGAAGACAAAATTCTCGAGAAGCGCAGTAGACTATGGTCTCCCAAGGTTGCATTGGACATTTTGCAGAATAGAAAGGTATATTTTATTCACAGTTAACATCTTCCCAATCAAGGAAACATCCACTCGAAATTTAAAGTATGTTCCTGGATGTGTTCTTTTGTCTCTGTTGTGCATTGCGGAAGACTAAATTTGTTAATCTTAAGTGAAATGAAGGCAAAATTATAATTTATATCCGCTACTTTTTGGTCTGATATCACTTGTTGGTTTTTGTTCTTACACCAATGTTGGATTGAGGAAGTGTGATTTTGATATCACCATTTAGTTTGTGGCTTAACGTGCAAGCGTGAGTGTGTGTAAATTATAGCAAAGGATGGCCAAAGAACAAGGAAAGAGAACTTCAGGAAAAATAGGCAATGGCATGACTGCTCCCCACGCAAATAGATGAATGACTCTAAGCTCTATTTATAGAGCAATTCCACCGACTTTGATAGGAAAATTCTCTGCCGAGTTCTGCAGATATATACATATAATACATAAATACACACAGACACAAGCATCCATGGACTTATACCCAAGATATTTTGTTGCCTTTGCAGTGAGAGGTCAAGATACTTCTTGAAAATGAATCTCTTATATTAACAGTATATGGCAGAAGATAGTAGTAGCTTACATTTACATTCCGAAAGTTGAAGCAAACAGAATGGTTTACTTATAGACCAAGTCTATGCAATCTTTACTCACGGACTGCACACTCTCTTCATTGTAGAAAGTTGACTTATGCATTTTCATGTTGTCAGGGGACAAAGAACATCACAGCACTCAAACTAACTGGACTTCCCAAAGTGCGCGACTTCACAAGTGAAGAGTTTTCATGGTTGCCTAACTTAAGATTGCTGGAATTAGAGGGAGGGAACTTGACAGGAGACTTTAAGAATCTTCTCTCAAGTTTAAAATGGCTGTCTTGGTGTCATTGCCCTTCAGACTTGCAGGCCGTCAATCTGTGCTTAGGAAACTTAGTGGTGCTTAAGCTTTTAGACAGCGAAATACCAGAGAATTGGAATGGATGGGGCTCATGTTTGGTATGATTTTGTATCACATATATTAGTTTGTTGCCATTTGCCCTGCCTTACTTCTCTAATTATAATTTGTTTTGCAGGCAAATTGTGACTTGAAAGTTATGCATCTCATGAGATGCCATCTCTCAATAGCTCCGGACATCTCCACATGCTTGAATTTAAGGATATTGGTTTTTGCTGAACACTGTCCAGAGTTGCCACAAATCGATAACTCTATTGATAAGCTACAGCGCTTGAAGCACTTGGAAATAATTGCAGCCAAAGTTCAGCCATCAAGGTTGTTTGGAAGCCTCCGTTTTGACCCGTGCGTAGTGCCCTCTGCAATATGCCGTCTAAAGAACTTGTCGAAACTAAAGCTAGAAGGGCAGTGTACACGAGAGCTTCATGCATCTATTGGAGAGATGGCCGGCTTGAAGTGCTTGTCTTTAATGCATTGTTATCGGCTTAGAAAGCTTCCACACTCCATTGGGAAATTGAGATCATTGCTTGAATTGAATTTGTTCAACACAAGAATCAAAGAGTTACCTGATTCTATTGTGGATCTCAAAAGGTTAGAGAAAATATTCTTGGGACGCACTCGGATAAGGGAGCTGCCAAACTCGATTGCAAGACTAGAATCATTGCTCTACTTAGACTTGCAACATACAAAAATTACAACACTGCCTGCTTCTATTGGATATCTTAAAAAATTAGGGTGCCTAAATATGGGTTCTAGCAAGTTGAGAGAGTTACCTAATTCTATTGGAGATCTCAAAATGTTGGGGCAAATTGTCTTGGACTCCACTCAGATAATGGAGCTACCGAATTCCATTGGAGGACTAGAATCATTAAAATACTTAGAGTTGCAGGAAACAAATATTAAAGAACTACCTGCTTCTGTTGGACATCTCAAAAGGCTCAAATGCTTAGATATGGCTCAGTGTAAGATAAGAGAGCTACCGGAAACCATATGTATGTTGGAGAATCTTCATTGTTTGGTATACCATCATTTTGGAAATATGGATATCACATGGCCTCCTCGACTCCAAGAACTTCACATATTTTGTGATGATCCTCGATCTCTCCCAAGGCTTCCTTTAGGTCTTCTTGTTTTGGAATTTAACGGTATCAAGTCACCAATAGAACAACCCCTCCTCTCTGAATTGAGATGTTTGTCTAAGTTAAAACTCTCTAGATGTGAATTGAGAGAGATTGAGTTTAAATGGCTAGAGAATCTCCATCGTTTAGATGTGCGTGGCTGTAAATCGCTGGTGAGACTATTGGGTCTATCAAGCTTAAGGATGCTCGAAAGTTTGAAAATCTTTTCGTGCTCAAAGCTAATTGAAATTCGAGATTTGGAGGAAATGGAATCACTTGAAGAATTATCTATTAAGAAATGCAGCTCCTTAGGAAAATTAGCAGATCTATCAAAATTACATAAGTTGCGGAGTTTGCTCGTAAGTGATTGTAAATCACTACGAGGTTTGCCTGATTTACCAAACTCAATGGAAAACTTATCCATTGTGAATTGGAGCATCATAAGAAAGTTACCTGATCAATCAAAGTTACTTAAATTGCAGAGGTTGTACATAGGTCATTGTAAATCCCTGCAAGATTTGCCTGATTTACCAAACGCATGTCATCTTAATGTTCATGCATGCCCAAGGTTAGGCGAGTCTCGTGGCGTTTTGGCATCTTGCTGGCGGTGTCGGAAATCCAACCCGCGCCTCCTTTCAAGGTGGAGACCTCCTTTCTATGGTTGACACCTGGTACGCTTTACAATTTCGCACGTACTTTGTCTTACTTTCTTCATTTTCCTTTTCCCCTCCCATTTCTTAATTTCATTGTCTCCTTTCGAACAATCAGCCAACTTCTTTTAATTCTTCCCGTTCACTTCTATGAATGCATATCCACTTTTTTCCAATTACAAAATAACTCAGTCTAATCTTATCTGATTTAATTAACTAAATGCATGGCGGTGCGCAGTGCTTTACTGGAAGTTGACGTCGACACTTTCGCCACCTATCACTTGGCAATTTTCTCCTTTTTTTTCTTTTCTTATGGTTAAGTTAATTACTCTAAACAAATGAAGAGATGCCACGAATTTTTCTTTTTTTTTTTAGAAATATCACATCATGCTTCGTCATAGTAGTGTTAAATGAGTAGACAAAAACTTGTCTCCACTGGGTGACGAAAATAGAGGAACCCCGTAACAAATGATAACTGCAAATATATTACTAAATGATATGTGTTACCCAATTCAATGGCGAGAGCAAACTGACTAAAGCAGAGGATTTTCAGAACTAACATAGCATGGGGTCATCACAAACTTGGCGTTGAAGTTAACGAGGTCAAACTCAAATTATGTAATAAACAAGAAATGACTGAATGAGGAAAAATTGTACAAAGATCGAAAGTCTACGGTATAAAAAAGGGGTAAAGGCACGAATAGATCCTGAACTTTTATAAAATGTTCAATTATGTCTCTAAAAGTTTTTTGTTGGCAAATTGAATTCTTGAAATGTATACTATGCAGTTCATATTGGTCCTTTCGTTAAAAAATAAAAAATAAAAAACCTGCTGACATGGCTGTCAAATAACCATTAAATGCCATGGTAGCATCCTTGTTCACAATGTAGGGTGCTAAATATCAACATCTGAAGGTAATTTCTATAACTGATAAATGTAATGGTGGGTTTGGGGCTGTAACAGGAAAGACCAGATAAGGAATTAGTGTATTTGAGTGGAACTAGGTATGATCTGGTGGGGTATGACAAATAAATTAAGGTGGAACGTTTGAAATGATGCCCCTCAAGTGCTCTTGAAAGAACATGCAACTTTGCTATCGATCTGCTTTTACTTCCTTGATTATGATCTTTTGGTTCTTTTGGTTTTCTCTCCTAAATATTGTTTCCAATCAGATAATCAATATCTATACAGGGAACGTTGAGGATACTTTATCCAAGTTCGTTTACCTGCAAGGGTCATAATCGAAACCACATGTGAGTAGCTCCTTTTAAGGTTTGTGAACTTTTTAGCTCTTTTGAGATAATAGAGTCCGTCTACTGCATAATTGATGGTTTCGGGCTTGGAATTTCCTCTCTGTTTCTCTCAGTTGGTAACTCTTGGCACAATATATTATTAGCTAGACATCATAGAGTAGGGTATGATGAGAAACAGAACTTCATAGGATTCTGACTAATTATGTAGTTGATAGTATAAAATTCGTCTTATAGTTTTTGAATTGATGCTACAAGTTTCATGAATGAAGAGGTTGAAGTGTGCTTAAGATTTAGTCTTTTTATCATGGATGAAAAGCTTGAATCTCCCATCTTGCGGTATTACCGATTCCAGTGATACTGAGATTGCTAATGTCCCTGCAAACTATAACCTTATGTACTCATGCTGATATAGGAAACTCTTACATTGCAGATTGCTAAATTTGGCAATGTGAACAATAACCAGTTCTCCAAACAATTGGAAAGTGTTTCCAGCAAACTTTTGAAATCTAGGAAAATAACTTAAATGGATGATTATAGTAATATGGAATGAAATGTTTCTCTAAACTCATAATTTCGCAGCAAAAACTGGCAAAAGAAACTTTCTATGTAACAAAGTGAGTGGTGGTGGATGAATCCCGAGAGCTCTATCGTGATACCAAGTATTGGACATGCTTTGTTATAGATGTAGATGAGGTACCTCCGCATTGGTAGCAGGATGATTAAAACTATCTTTAACTAATGATCTGCATGACCTTGACCTTTATGTGTAAGGCCATTCATGGTGAGATGAGAGGAGAAAGTAAGTCCTTATGATTCTTGACAGGATTCTTCTTGGAGAAGAAATAATTCCTTTTGATGTTTAGCTCTTGTATTCTTGTTACTCTACCTCAGAGTTAAGAGGAAGAACAATTAAAAATCATTTCAATTTTCCTTCTTAGTTGCTTGAGTCTCAAATGTAAAGCGAGTGACATTTTCTGCAATTGTTTACGGTAGTCATGTTATGAGCACTGTTTCTTCCATGTCAATCAGGATTCTGTTTCTTAAATTAATGGGATGATCTCCTCCAAGTTGCTTTCATTATTTGTTATTCTTGGCAAATAATATCCTGTCAAGTGTTTTGTTTTTAGTCCATCAAAGTTGTTTGAATGTCTCAGCACTTGTATTAGTTTCAACTTATGAGCCGGTCACCTATTATTTACTTCACTCTTGGGCAGCTGCCTATCTTGGACTCTATCGCTGTGGCAATGGAGCTGGAATTTCTCTCCCTGGAAGTTTCAATCAGCAACTGATGACTTTCTCTAAATGCTAGGATGATTTTGGTGTTTTTGCATAATGATGAGTTCATTGCACACTAATATAGATGTTAACTGCTTTCATATATGGGGTTGTTGGGTTGCGTTTTATTCCACTTCCTTTGTCAACTTAATTCTTATCTTAATGTAAATGCCCTCAGCTGTCATTACACTCGATTCTGCTTCTGGGCTTGAATAGTCTTCTGGCCAACTAGCTGCTAAATTATCATGGGATTGTTGATTAACACAGGTTTTATGTATATGGGATAACGGCATAAGAGGTTTCTGGACTTTTTCAGCTTATATTATCGTCTCTCAATTATTATTATTATTATTATTTATTATTATTTATCTGCAATCAAGTGAACTTTCCGTTCAATACGGTCCTTTGATCAAACAGTTGACTAAATTGCCGACATCCCCTTCCACAACACAACATCGTTCTTCTTCAGAAAATTTCTTAGGTGGAATGGAGAATGAAAAAAGTTAAAAGCAGCCCAAGAATGAGAAAAAGAGGACGGGGAAGGCCAGGGCAAGGGTGACTTAGCAGGGGAACGATGGCCTGCCAGCGGCGGCAACGACGTCACCCAGCCACCGCCATGGTCTAGGCGATTGGCCCACCGGGCCTTCGAATGCCACGCACAACAGAGGGACTGGGGGGGATTGTGTGAGCAAGCGTTGACGTTGTGTTCGCACAACACACAATCTTCAAGAAAAGAGAAGCCATGAAGTACCAAGTTCTTTTCTTTTTGGGTTTTGAATCTATTTTAGCCCAATGCAGAAGAACGAGAAGACGAAAAAGCTACAATGTCCACGAGCTCTCGAGCTGTGCCCTCTGAATCATAGACCACACAGAGAAAAGAAAGAGAAATCAAAATCACAAAGCACTTGTTTTACTCAATCCTTGTGATCTAGATTTTTGTTATATATCGTATGACAACGAGCGAAGCTATGAACGCATAATATTCCCATACTCCTGTCTTTCTCTGACCAGTTTAAAGCCCAGTAGAACGACTACAGATCTGACGCGAGGGTGACAACTCTTGCCCAGATCTGTGGCGAAGGCCGAGGCCCTTGTCCCTGCCCCTGTGTGCGGAGGGGCAGCTTAGGACTCACTCAGAAAATATATAGTGCACCTGGTTTCATATTTTTGCAGAAATTACTTAAAGAAAATGCGGAGCAAATGCATTTTTCTTTTTTTTTTTGTCAGCAGAGCAAATGCATTCAATGGCTGGTTTTTTCCCATTTATAGGTACATTGTTTCTTCAAACAAAAGGGAGGTCTTCGAAAAACTGTGTAATAAGCTAAGGAAATCATTCACTGAATTTAAAATAGGCCAAAAGGGTGGGATGATATGTAAGCCTCGAAATGTTCTGTTGGTGTCTGTAAACTGAAATTTCTTTGGAAATTTAGTCTTTACTACATCATCGGGTGTTTTACTGAATGCATGAGTTCCCTTCTCGCATGGCAGAAATCATGTCAGAAGACCATATGACACAATGCACTAAAGAGAAGCCTCTGTTTACAAAGTATACTTACTGATTGAAACCATGAAGAGATCATAGAGTTGCTTTGTCCTGTTTGTAATCAAAGCTCATATAGTTTCAACGGTATTTTCTTTGCACAATTTAGTTGTCTTAACACTTTCAATAGAAAGTCGTCAAATGCTAGCATTAGGATACTGTCGTAAAATGTGTGGCCTTCTGCTTCCAGGGGAATACCTGGCTGCGAGAGGGATAAGCTTATTGGTGTGGAAATGGTTGCCTGCCGCTTGGCCACTCAGTATTCCCTAAATTCAGTTTGTTTTCAGTGCACATTTGACTGCTGCTTCTGTGTTTTTACACTACATGCCTTGATAATCTCTTTGAGTTATCAATGATGATCTTGACAAAGATTGGCTCTGATTGAAGAGGTCTTGGTAGACTGATTACTGATGATCCACCGGTTGTAGAGACATCTCTTTGACCATATGGCAATCTTGTTTATCCAGACAGAAGTATCGTTCCTAAGTGGTGTTCCACTTTACTCTTTGGCTTCTGGGGTCTTTGCAGCATGGTTTTTGACTTTTATTCTCCTCTGTTTATGACTGTATGCTTTTCAATCTATACGTTATTAACTTTACATCATAAACCTGTCTGGGGGAAACCCGCTAGAGAAGCTTGCTAATGAAACATGTACATTGTGAGTAGATTGCATTGCAACGCACATAACAATTATAGCCTTCTTTCTTTTTGGTGCAGCTGGTTAAAAGGCAAAGAGTGGCTTTATTTGTTTAGAATTTTTGTACTAGCTATTTTTACACTTTTCTGTGCTTGATTCTGTTTTATCCAAATCCGAGTAGAACTATGAATTAGTCATCTTAAAAACTTGAAATGTACATGAGGAGTCATTAGTTACGACACGTTATTAGTCGTGCATATCAGAACCATGTGAGGGAGAAGTACTAGTATTCCAGATAGCCTAGTGATTACTGCTTTTGTTTTTCTAGATGACATGATAGTAGAGTTGAGAGAATAAACTGAGACATATAATGAATCAACAGAGTTAATATCCTAGATCTTCTGTTATTGTCATCTTATTAAACTTGTGTTGCTTAAGAAATTGATAAAGCTGAATCTTATGATGAATTGTGTGCTATGACCCTCAAGAAACAAAGGGAAGCTTCTCCACTGAGCTTAAAAGTCACCTTAAGATCTATGAGTTACCATTCTTTTGATTTTATTTGTTGGACATAGATTCCTTCCCTTAGACATTGACTTGGTTATAATTGATGCTTTCAGATTCGTGAGGGTAGATTCCAGACTCTTGGTCAATGTTTTAAGTAGAGAATATAGAATGTCCCTTCATGGAATCTCTGGAGAAGTTTCCAAAGTGAGGTACGCAAATCTTGGACATCCATTGCAATTGTATGATTGAATCTTGTGGTTTTTCTTTGGGAGAAGAACACTAAAAGTGTCAAAAGTTATGTTCGATGCTTACTTTAGTGCCAAAAGTTTTCGCCAATTCACTTAAATTCCAAATTGGAGAAAAAACAATCACTTAAATGCCTCCGATGAGAAATTTCGGCCGGAGAAATTATGTGACTTCTATAATTATAATTTTTATCTAAGGTTGCCTTTTTTTTTTTGACACTAAAGTAATCACTTTTCATTGAGATTGACACTAAAGTGATCAATTTTTAATAATGACTAATATTGAAGTGATCATTTTTTAATAATGATTGGCATTGAAGTGATTACTTTTTAACCTATTATACAATATCGTTTGGGGTGTAATAATGATTGGCACTGAAGTGATCAAATATGAATTGTTTCAATTCAATAAAGGTTTATCTAAATTAGAAATACTCATTTAATCCATCATCAATCAGATATCAATGGTCAAATATATTAATCAATCTCAATGAGATTATACGTTAATGGTCCATTTCATTGACCTCCTTTTCTCATTTTGGCTAATACTCTTTGCCTTCCTTCGCTGTTCGGGACTTGGATCTAGTCTCAGAACTACGACATGCTTCAGAGGAGCGACAATTCCGCCTTGCAAGTAATACACGGAGAAAGTTATCAGGTATGCATATATTTGGAACAGTAAGAACCATACACACGTATAGGATTAGGCATTCTATGCTGTCCTCATGTTTATTGAGGTAAGGCTTGCTTGCAAAATTCATTGCATCATGCTTCCGAGTATTAATCTGGGCATTCACCAAGCAATGTTTTGTTTTTAACAAATAACTCGTGGTAATGGAATAGGGAAAAAAGTGCGAATACGTCGTTAGGTTCAAAATTCTAGTAGCCATATCGCTGAAGTTGTATGTTATGATTTCAAAAGCTTAGTAGATTGGCAGAGATCTGAAGATTTAGGAAGGGGAATTTATTTCTTTTATGGAACTATAGCTCAGGAGAAGCGGGAATGGTTACCATCGATGCCTTCGTCGGCAAGAGCAAAGACACATATAGAGTGTCTCAATGACCACCAAGTCGAGGCAAGCGAGGTCGAAGCCATCTCCGGCCTCGCCACTCGCCTGTGAAGGTTGCTGGACCTCTCCACTACGACGGAGAGAAGGGTCGTAGGATATCATGTTTCTGCGGTTGGGTTCAGGTTATGATCCGATTGGCAAAAAAGGAAAAAGGTTATTTTTCTAATGATAGAACTGAAAATGCAACAAATTTTTAGTTTGGGGTGGTGCTGTGGTTTGGCTTTCGGTTCAGTTTTTAACACCCCAACTTGGTACTCTTCTCATTTTACACACATACCTTATTTTGAACTAAATCAGAAAAGTTTTATAACCAACATAGCATGGTCATAACAAACTCGACATTGAAGTCCCAGAGGTTAATCTCAAATTATTTACCAAACATAAAGGAACTTTATAAGTAAACATTGTAATAAGATTGAAAGTCTACGGTGTAAAAAGAGGGATAAAGGCATGAATAGTTGTGACCAATTGAGTTCTTGAACCATATACTTTTTGGTCATATTGGTCTATTACATTAAAAAGTGCCAACATGGCTGTTAAACTATCGTTAAATGCCACCATGACATCTTATTTGGCCATTTCGATTAGAAGAATAAAGTAAGCATTTTCTGAAATTTCCAAAACAGAAAGTTCGAAATGGAGAAAAAAAGAAAAAGAAGATAAACTAAACAAGAGCAGCTGTAAATGACATCCGACCTTCTCCGTCGTCCTGGCGTGCACAATTGGCAACCTCTAGGCCGAAGCGGAACTAGAGGTCTTGAAAGAACCAGTCGAAGAATCGTGGAGAATACTCTCGAGGAGGTTTAAGACGGACTTGTCAAATCCAGATCTGTTGTGGCCATGGCTATGGTGGGCGTTTTTGCTTCCTTAGATGCTTTTAATTAGAAAAAAAAAACCTTGTTCTTTAACTTTGAACTTAAGCGTCGAGAGCCAGCTCCGGAAGTGCCGAAACAGAGAAGAAGCCAAAACGGACCGGGCCGGCCCTAATAAACGTAGGCTTTTGCTCAGGCCCATGAAGATGCTTTCGGCTGGCCCTTATGGCTTAGGCCGTAACTGGGCAGGCCCGTGTACTGCTGGGCCCATTTTTTAGTCTGCTACCGATGACTCTGATTTCTTGAGTAAAAATGTTTAATTAAAATTAAGCTTGCTTGATGTGAAAAGATCTTCTTTTAATGGATTGCTTTTACAACAAGTTCATGATCTTCATCCATAATAAATAAATTTTATCATTAGCTATTGTGGCGAATATAATTCGTTCTCGGTAATTTCTTGTTGTTCTTGACAAGAACTGGAGTTCATGGTAAATATAAGTTGTTCTTGGGAAGTTGTTCCTGATTAATGGGGGGAAAGGGAAAACCCTGGAGACGAGGACGAGTTGAGGGACCAGAAAAAACGGCTATGGAAGGGGAGGGCTTGCGGAGGAGTACGACGGCGATCAGAGTCTTGCCTGAACCTGTCACCAAGTACACTGGCCTAGCGTGCTATCCTTCGTAGTTCATCTCTAACGCCTCCACCTGATAACTAGTTTCTTTTCTCTTTTTGACAATCATCAACACCCAAAAATCATCAGCCCGGATTACTAAATTGAAAATGGGCAACTAGAAAGGGACAGTCTTGATAAGAATAAGATGATCATGCTAGATGGGGTTGTCAAACAAGAGTAGAAAAGGAAAAAGGAAATGGCCATCTGGGAAAGGGAAGAAGATCAGCGGAGAGCGGCATATCGGCCTGTACCACCATGGAACCAAATTTTTAAGTCATTCATGACTGACCTCGTGAAGGAACGACGGCGATGCTTTGTTTCAGGGTCGCGTGCCTGGGCAGGCAGAAATAGGAGGAAATGCAGAATCACAAGAACTGGGAAAGTGCAGTGAAACCCATTGGATTGGAAGGGAAGGGAAGAAGGAAAAGGCAGGATCAAAGCAACTCACGATCGGATACGAAAGGCTTGGGAATCAGAATGAATGAGAGTGGTGTTGTTCTTTCATATTCATAAATGGAGGAGTGGGAGTGAGTGAGTGTTTGTGTGTGATCGCTGCTCGTTAGTTGTCCTGGTTGTTCAAGTTAAGCTGTCCACATTTGCTGAATATAGAAAAGCACTCTGTTTCTTTTTTCTAGATGAGTACTTTCACAATGGTCCATCCCACGGCCCCTTCACACGGCGGCTCATATTCCTTTCAAATCTTCCAACGAGTGAAAATCCACTCAAGCCCACTGAATGGAACCGTCCATTGTGATTATCCTAAATTGTAATGAATCTTCTTTTTTTTTCTTCAAGTTTCTCCAGTACTTGCTCTCTTTTGCTCGCATCTGAGATGTAAATGAGCAACCAATGACATCATGATGGTGGCAACTGGATCTCGTACCTGTAAACACATTTGGCATTGCTTCTGTGCATTAATTGTGTGTCAAGAAGCTTTCGCATTTTTTGAAGTGGTGGAAGATGGCAATTTTTATCAAGTTGGAACTAGCTTACTGCATGCTTCAGAAGAAGGTTTTGTCACTTGCTGTGTCTGAAAAGCATATCTGACGACCTCTGGGTGCCACGATGAGTAGAACGATCAAAACCAAGCTGAGATTTTCTTTTCTTGTGCAGGATAGAAATCCTATGCCATGATATCAATGTCCAGATACCCCATCATAATTCACCAAGGATTCCAAGTTCCAATTTGCGTGCGGCTCATAAGTCTCTACAAGAAAAGTAGGAAAAGGTGAGCTGGTTTACATCAAGAATGTTAATTCGACATTCATAAGGCCAGCTAGAATAGGATGGTTCGAAATGAAGTCCGTTTTATTTTCTTGTCATGAGTAACAAACGCAAAAGTGATGTCAAGATTGCACGTTCGCCCAGTGACCAGTCCTCTTGCTGTTGCCGAAAAATGCCTATTTGCTATTTTGCTCATTTTAATTTATGTCATCAATGGTACTTAAATGAAGCCACATGGAATCGGTCACTCATGAAGATGGTGGTGACGATGTGGAGCACAACTATGTTGCATTTTTGAACAATTTGCGCCCGAGGATTCCTTGCCTATTGCATTCCTGAAAAAAGTGATGCCTAATCATCCTTGAGATGATATTTCTAGCGGTCTCTAGCCATCTTCAGTTCTCTCTCACTTGTGGTCTCTTCTTGAATTATACCGACGGTAGGTTATTAATCACTGAAATGATTTTGCACTTGTTGAGTTGATGCTTATCCATATTAGAGACGAAAATATTCTTGTGAACTTTATAGAAGATCAATTTTTTGTTTTGTCCCTATGATTTTGCATTATGATACATTATACATTAGCGGCAAATTGATAGGAAAATACTGAGAGAACATGAATTAGTGAATAGAAAACAGGAAGAATATTTTTGGCGTCTTCAAAGGTACTCCTCGCGGCATGACAGCATCGTTGCATATTCTCCTCCTTTCTTCTGAGTACTAAAATCGATCATTTTAGTTTACCAAAAAAATCATCAATTTATCCTTTTATTTTGACATTTCTATCAAATTTTATTGAATCGTGGACAGATATGGTTACGCCATGGATGATTAAACTCAGAATAACAAACTCATTTCATATCAAGTTGATTAGTTCGATGCTCTACATGATTTCTTATAAACCGACAAGATGTATGACTATTCAAACTTTGAAACTCGTTAAAAGAGGCAAGAGATATAATTACCATTGAAAGAGGACCATAATTACTTAAATCCGATGAGCCGTGTAATCTTAAAGTTACGCAAAACAAAAGCACATTAAAATTGGCTAGAACCACTGTGTGTGAGGGAGAGGGAGACTTTCTAAGTAAATGTTGTATTAAGAAAGAAAGTCTATGGTATAAAAAGAGGTGCAGAGGTAAAATGTTCAATTGAGTCTCTAAGCTATTATTATTATTTTTTTGGTTGATTGAACTCTTGAACTTCAATTTTTAGGTTCGCCGATGAGTATTGTAAAATAAAGAAAAGGAATAATCATGATTTAGTGAAATTAAATGGGCACTTTAAGATGTCCGAAAACTCAATGCTTTGATTACATAACGGCTCATTAAAATTTTCTTCCTTTACATGAAAAATAAAGTTTTGAATGTTTAATTTTGAGAAGAGCACAAAAGTTTTGCCATTCTTGGCCAGTGAGGATTATTTAATTTTCTTTGCCTGAAAAAAAAAACAAACAAGAGAAAGATTGTTGTTGTTTCTTTACATGAAATATAAAAGCACGATATCCAAAACCACGATATCTATGCGGTTAACCATATTTGGATTAACGGTAGGTAACCATATTTGGATTAACTCCGTTAAATGCCACGGTAGCATCCTATTTGGCCGCTCAAGTTGGAAGAATAAATTAACTATTTCCTGAAAATTCTAAAAAGAAAGTTTGAAATGAAAGGTTAAAAAAAAAAAAAAAGACAAATCAAACAAGAGCGACTACGTATGAGATCCCAACCTTCTCCGTCATCCCGGTGCACCCAATCAGCAAGCTCTTTCTTGGCCGAACCGAAAACTTGCCGTTAAAAACAATTATTTGCTTCCGTGGCCGCTGTTTTACTGAGACAAAAGAACCTTGCTGTTGAAACTCTACTAGAGCGTCGGGAGCTTGCCGTGAAAGTGCCAAAAAAAAGAAGAAACCAAGACGAACAGGAGTAAACGTAAAAGAGCTAATTTGATCTAATTAATTAATTAATTAATTAGTATAAGGTCCGGATTTAAGAAGTATCTAGCTCGGGCTGTATCTGGGCAGGCCGGTGTACCGCTGGGCCCATTTTCAAGTCTCCTACCGGTAAGTCAGATTTCTTTAGTAAAAGGTTATTTAGAATTAAGCTTACGTGATATGAATTGCGTTTACAACGAGTTCATGATCTTTGTTCTTTAAAAATAAACTTACCACTATAATTTTCGTTAGGTCAATTTATGTGTACTTTCGATGGTATCTCATACAGTGAAAGACATAACAAACCAAGGACTTGCAATAGAACCAATTACACACAGCGCACGTTGAGAGTTACTCTTCTTTTTTTTTTTTTTTTTTTAAAGTTAATCACCCTAGCTGTGTGAGAATAACTGTAATTAAAGTCCTAATAATTTGACAATTGATTGATTAAGTCCTAAACGTATTATTTTTAGTCAATTGGATCCTAAATATTTTGACAAAGATGCAATCAAGTACTAATATCATTGATTAAGTCCTAAACTTATTAGTAACTAGACAGCCATACTCTATGAGAATATTATAAAACGAAGCATCATTTTAACCACAATAAAAAAATAAACCATATAAATCTTATCGATCATTGAATAGAGAACTTGATTATGGAAACTGATTAAGAAATAAAGCCTAAACTTTAACTAGATAGATAGGAAAAACCCAAACCATATGATTTTGATTTTTTCTTGAGTCACATATAGCTATGAAAATTTTTTAATTCTATTTTTTAATGGAATCTCATAATCAAGTGTCTCACTCAATTTTAAACGAAACTTAAGTGTTTTATTTCTTGATTATTGTCAAATTAATTTTTAATTTTGTAAAGAACTCAAAGGACTTGATATTTGTGATGAGTTAATGTCACTAGCAGGGAGGTTAGGTGACTTACATATTTTCCAAAAATGTTTATGACTCAATCAACAAACAACCAATATGCTTGGGGCTCCTATTGCTCAGTACATTGTATATCATTTAGTTGACACTTTAGATTTAAAAAATATTAGGTCATCCATCACATAATAGATTACCATAATATTCAGTTAGGGAATATATTTGGATAATTTAACAAGTGATCTTTTCAAGCAAATAGTTCTTAATCTTTAATTAGAAGGAAATAAATTATTGCCGGCGAGAAAGATATGACTTTGAAAAGAGGGGAAAAAAAGAATTGTTTAAAGTGTCCTTGGGACCTTATCATAGGAATTCCTCATCTGCTATGGAGTATTCAAGTTGAACATTTTATCCTAGAAATTATTATCTTGAAATAGAAATGTGCGGTATTTTTCCTTTAAAAACTTATGTGAAATGTGACCTATACATAACATACTTAATCAAATTTAGATGAATGAAATGCTTTCTTTATCTTAAATTTGAAAAGATGAATACATACACTGAACCTTCGTAGAATCATACATTCACGTAAATCACAAGGCAATTGTATGCATGGAGGGAGTCCTCATTCATCGAATAGAACAAAATGTCAAAGGAAAGTGTTGTCCAATAATTCAAGAAAAGAACATCATCATTTGTTTATGTCGACATATGAACAAGTTTTGTCGTTGCATCCCTCGTTTTTGTCAATTGATTAGGTCCTACAGGCCATGCCGTTCTACCACAAGCAGGAATTATTTTAGAGTACATCTTCTGTTTGTTGGTTTTTTTAGTTTGAAATGAGGGAAGGAATTCCTGCATCCGGTGCATAATTAGCTGTCTGAATCAGATAGCCCCTTTGTCCTGCTGTGACATGGGGAAAGATAACACGAGACAGTGGCAGAATTGCAAAAGCTTCTAAACTTTTTTATGAAACTATTGTTTTATGAAATGGGGACACTTTGCTGATATGATTTTTTTTTTTTTTTTTAATTAACCCATCAAATGTGCATATTTCTATATCTCGATCCAATGCGTCTGATTAGATTTTAGTGCTTGGAAAAGTTTTTAGTTTAATAAATTAGCACAGGAAGTGAAATCAATTGAGATTAGGTGTTTTCTATTTGGAAGGATAATCAAACTCATATTACCAATTAGAATGTGAAGTGAAATCAAACTTTGATCAATAGAAAATATTTTTGAGAAAATAGTTTTTCATGGAAAATGAGTTGTTTTCTTATGATTGATTGTGTGGAAAGTAACTTGAAAGAAATTCTGCCATTTAACAAAAAAATGAAATTGATAGGAGAATCCTTAACAAATTGCCTTTAAAACAACAATTCAGTCGTATCTAGAACCAAATTAAGAACTTCAAGCTAAAGTAACTCTTCTAGTTATTGTTCACGGTGTGACAAATGAGACGAGTTTGCGAAATCAGATTTGAAATTGAACTAACAGAACAAATCATAGATGGGAAAAACAAAGGAACGTCAGCAATCTCCGTGAAGATTCGAACTTCAGCTGGAGAAGCTTCCCCCTTGAAATCAGGGAGGTGGTCATGCATACATTATTTTAGGAAAAATAATATTGCATTTTGTACTATATAAATGGAGACATATATGTGTACATTGTAAGACAGTGACAGAATATATGAAATCATATTTTTTCACCTCTGTTTCGTGTCATGGTATTAGAGCGGGTTCTCTAACCCAGCTTCCGCAAATATTTTTTTTTAATTGCCTCCGATTTTTCTCTAGTTTGTTGCTGCAATTCCCATCTTGCAAAACAAATTAGCACATCAGATTGGAATTCAGTTTCTTATTCAAGATGTAGAATCTAGCTAGCCATGAAATTGAAGACCCCTCCTCACCAGAAAATTCATCCATTCAAGCTCCAGAGGAAGTGCAGCAGATTGCACAAAATTCCTCTGCTCCTTCTGTTCAACCTGTTCAAATCCAATGGCCGTATATGTCATGGATTCCTGTCCAGGGCCCATGGGCTCCTAGGCCCAATCAATGGACTCTCAGGTCCAGTCAACAGTGGACAAACTACGGCCTACAACCCTCCACTAGAGATCTAGACCCGATTCCTCAGGGTCACGACCCAAATTGAATCCGAGCGGGTTGGGAATGCATCCCTACCTGAATCTACCACCCGGAATGATGCCACTACCATTTCCGACCGCCGTTGGCCGCCTTGAACCCATTGACCCTCTTTACACTTCACTGGTCGACGGACCAAAGCTGCAATTGATTACCCTTCAACTTGTCGGATCGAACCACTACTCAACCTAGGTGAGAGAATTCCGGTGAGCCCTCATTACGAAAGACAAAGATGGATTTCTCGATGGATCCGTCCCCTTTCCGACCGACAACCGCATGCAACGTCACTGGCGACAGTGCAATCAACTAGTCTGAACTTAGATTGGAAATTGCGTTGCGCCGGAGGTTGTGGCCAAGCTCCCACTGACTGAAGATGCAAAGAAAATGTGGGAAGACATTAAAGAAATGTATGGAAAACTTGATCGCGTACAGGTTTTCTCCCTCACACAAGCCCTCTCGGAGTTGAAGCAAGGGAACCTCTCGGTCGCCGCTTGCTTCAACCGGCTAAACGCCCTATGGAACGAACTTGAAGCGGTCGAAGAACAACTAGAAGGACCAAGACAACCCTAAAAAAATACAGAGAAATCAAAGAAAGAGAGAAAACGACTCGATTTCTCTTAACCCTAAATGACAACTTCATACCTTTTCGGTCGCAAATCCTTGCCATGGATCTAGTTTTGACGCTAGGGAGGATTTTTCAGCTGGCTATCCAAGAAGAAGGCTAGCAACTTGCAGCCGCCGGAGAAGGAAAAGGAATAGAAGTTATGGCCTGTCACGCCCCGAACCCCGAGCACGCGACAACCCCTTCTCTTGGTCGATTGAAAGCGACGTCCCAGGACTCGTCGACGACCATTCGTTTTAATCTTTCGTTATGCGCAAGCGGAAGACGAACCATCCCCAGTCCAACAAACAATCATGCAATCAATCAGGGATAGAGGGATGAACAGCAGAAACCTTG
Organism: Corymbia maculata; assembly: GCA_014182735.1. Taxonomy (NCBI): domain Eukaryota; kingdom Viridiplantae; phylum Streptophyta; class Magnoliopsida; order Myrtales; family Myrtaceae; genus Corymbia; species Corymbia maculata. Next base: position 25,439,415 of record CM024684.1, on the reverse strand, counting down.
ACTACTCATTTATACAATTTACTGGATTAACCAACGGAGGATCGTCTTTCAAATTACAAGCCCGACAAAAGGGGCCGATCCATCCTCTAAGCCAGGCCAAAAAGAAACTAAGCTAATCCAGCTATACAGAATGAACCCTCGGGTTCAACACCATGGTCACTCGGACCCATCGGACTCGACTCCGTCGGTCGATCACTGGAGAAACGGGGGCAGGGATTCTCCACAGCGGGTGCACCATTCTAAGGACCTGAAAAATGTTAACCACGACAGGTTGAGATAAAATCTCAGCGAGTTCTTCCCCCTAAGCCCCGGTTAGTACACCAACTCAACTCGGGGTATCTCTCCAGAACCACCCCTCACTCAACCCGACCACAAACACCCAGCAATCAACAATCAAACCACAGACAGGATCAACCAACAATCAAAAGTCGGTTCACATGCAACCTTACCCGGTATGCCATACCCTGCACGTTAAACCTCACTCAATGCAAGCAATGCAACCAACAATCACATAGTCGGTTCGCATGCAACCTTACCCGGTATGCCATACCTTGCATGTATAAATTAGCACAATACACGCAATGCACATGGCCGTTAGATGATGCAGTTCATCCATCACATGCGAGTCGCACCACAAGCGATCTCACCTGGCCATTGCCACACCCCGCACGTTATCAATTCATGCGTGCGTGCCATAAATGATGTGATCATCTCATGCATAATCGGAACCAATGATGCCATGTTTTCTCATGCACTCTTGCATCCACACGTGTTCCGATTATTACTGCCCCACAGGGTCACAACCGAGGCGCAACGGTGCTACGGCGCCCTTCCTCCGCAGAGGCGCAACCGTGCCCTTCCGTGCCCAAAAGACATCAAGGGATACTCTCCCAAGACCGCATGCCCACAGAACGTCAAGGGATACTCTCCCGAGACCGCATGCCCAGTGAACGTCAAGGGATACTCTCCCGAGACGGTGGTTTCAATTTAGTGATCATGCAAGCATATCATCACAACCCACTTATTATCTTTGAGCATTAGCCAATGCACACATGCTTGCATATGAAACCTCAAATCATTTCTTACAAAAGCGGTCCATTTCCGGTGTCCCTCAGACAAACCATTTTCCCCACCATTCTCATAAAAGTGGTCCATTTCCAGTGTCCCTTGGACAAATCACTTTCTTTCTCATAAAGGCAAATCCATTTCCTGTCCCTCGGACAAACCATTTTCTTTCTTTTGTGAAAATCACACCATTCAAGCGGATGCTTATGCAATGCCATATTTAATTCACTTCATATGATCAATACATATGAAATTACACAATTTAATTTCCGGATGAACAGTAATTTCCTAATTTAATAAATAAATAATTAAATTCAGAAATTAAAATAATTAAATAAATAAATTCCGAAAATTAAATAATTAAATAATTATTTAATTAAATGCATAAATTAATTTAATCAATAAATTAAACAATTAATCACATTAATCAAGCAATTAAGGAAAAACATGATTAATTAGCACCAAACACACAATTAGGCCTAATTAAGCACAATTAAGCATAAATAAGCAAGATTAAGCTAAGCTAATCTTAATCCACTATCTAACCACCTATCTTAGGGCTAATACAACTTAATTAACTCTCCTAAACCAGCATTAACACTAATTAACCCAACCCTAAGCAAGTTTAGGCACTAAATAAGGATTAGGGGCTAAACTCACCCGTTAAGCGGGCCGGCGACACTGACGCGGCGGCGGCGACGAACCCGACACCCGGGGACCTCACTCACGATGATCCAAGGTGGTCCTGGGCTCAACACAGCAGCAACAAATTCGGATTCCTCACTGAACTTCACAAAACAGCACTGCAGGAGGAGGAGGTTGCTGGTCGGAGCAAAAACAAGCTGGCCGGAGCTCCGGCGAGCTGGTTTCCGGTGGCTGGGGGTTCCAGAGGGCCAAGGGGGAGTTACATGTGGTTGGTGTGGGCAGTGGGTAGGCCAAAAATGGATAGAAACGGAGGAAAAACCGAAGCTGCACAGGAGGCGCTGCACAGTGACGGTCGGAGGACCACCGACTTCAGGCGGCCGTACGGGACGGACGGTAGCTCCGTTCGGCGATCGGCCGACGTGAACAGTACGGAACTTCTGTGCTGAACATTTTGATAGGTGGCACGGCCCGAGATTCCACCGGGAAGGCAACGAACAACTCCAATTTCGGTGAGAGGTCAGAAACTGAAACTGCAGGAAGGCAAGGGAAGCAAGGGGAAGAAGGGCTGCGACTTTGTGGAGCTGAAGAGGGAAGAGAGAGAGTGAAGTGAGCTGATCAAAACCCTTCATTAATGGCCTTAATGGCTGCTTCAACTCCCCATGCACATGACCTCATCTTCTCTCTCTTCCTTTTTGACTTTTCTTCAAAATATCCAAGGGCATTTTGGTCATTTCCACCTTGCACATTTCCCAATCTGCCCTTGGGCTGAAAATGAAAGGCGGGCCTAGGAAACGGGCCAGAAAATGAATAGGAATGGGCTCGGGAATTTATTGGGCTCGAAACGGCTCAAGGTTAGACAACGGGCTCGGGAGGGTAAAGGATCGGTTTGGCCCAACGGGCTCACTTGCTTGCCTCGAGCCTTCCATGGCGGCTGTCCCACCTTGGGCGTGAGGCCCACACTGATCTTGCCCGGCCCACGTCCTCGTAGGCTCATTTCCTCGGTCCGAAGATCCCTTTTCCAATTACTCGGCTCATCCGACACTGTCGACTGACTACGAAGCATCGTCCAAAAGTCCGTCCCGGACGTTCCCGAAAATTCGAAGTCCAATATTGGATTCTCATGCCTTGTTAATTTCGCCCGAATGCCATTTTGGTACTACTCAGACTGACAGGCGGCTTCGAGGATTCACGCGTAACCGACTCGTGCCAATTCACGTTCAAGACTTCTCGACACATGGACGTCCATGACTACATGAAATTGCGAAGGATAGATTCTTATTTCAAAGTACACGATTATCAAGGATCGACATAGGGTCGTTTGTGGGTTCGATAACAGTAGACGGAATCACCCGTCGTCCCATTATTTCTGTCCGCGAATTGACTTCTATTCGTCCCTGAAATCGGCCTGCATAACTACAGGATCGTCCTTACGCAAGTCTCACGGTCGAGTCGTTTTCCCAGTCAAGTTCTTTAGTCGCACGAGTTCTATCCTCGCAGCCTTTCCCTCAAGGTCGCATCTCAGGAGTGATCAGTTCCGAGTGAGATCAATCAACAATGCACTGGCGAAATTAACGTTCAGTCCTCCCTCAGAGGGCTCGAATTTCAGGACGTCACAATTCTTCCCCCCTTACAAAAATTTCGTCCTCGAAATTTGCAATCACCAAATCCTCAAAAAGATGGGGGTGCTGATGCTTCATCACTTCCTCACTTTCCCCATACAGCTCTATCTGTTCCGTGATGTTGCTCGCTCACTTAACCAAGGTAATAGTCTTGTTTCGGAGTACTTGCTCTTTACAGTCCTCTATTCGTGTCGGCCTCTCCACGTACGACACTCTGTCGTCTACGTCCAGTTTTCTCAAAATTCAACACATGAGTCGAGTCCAGTTCATACTTTCTCAACATGGACACTTGAAAAACATCATGTACTTGAGCAAGTTTCAGTGGCAACGCAAGACGTACGCTAAAACCCCGATCCTTTCCAAACTTTCAAAGGATCCAACGTACTTTGGACTTAACTTTCCTTTCTTGCCAAATCTAGAAGTACCCCTCATCGGCGATACTTTCAGAAACACATGATCATCCACCTTAAACTCCAACGGTCTACGACGTTTATCTGTATAACTCTTCTGACAACTCTGAGCTGTCTTTAGTCTGTCTCTAATAATCTGAACTGCATTCAATAACTGCTAAACCAAGTTTTGAACCAGCGATCCCACATTCTCTAGCCTCGTTCCATGGACTGGAGTTCCACAAACTCGACCATATTTCGGCTATACCATTCTAGTAAACTCTCATCCCACAAGCACTCTCTTTTTGCACAGTGCGTAGTTCAATTCATTTTTTCCTTTTTCGACATCCTAGAAGTCTGCCAAGAGTCACTCCTTGCTCAAGCACTCTGGCCCCGGCGATCACTCCCCGCCCTCGTCGGATCAGTCGTTATGGGCCTCTTCGAACTGCACTACTACTAGCAATATGCACCATCTCATAGAGGTATTATCCGCTTTGGCCTGTCCCATACCAAGCCTCACGGTTTTAACCTCGCCTGAGCACCTCAAAGTGCAAAACTTTCTCCAGCTCGTCACCCATGAGTTTGTTTCCACGGGGTCACTTATTGACACTTGAAATCTGATTCACTGAATTTCCATCGAACCACTATCCGAATTCCACAAACCATCGAATTTTCTTTCAATATTCCTTTCAAGTCCATTTAATAACCAAACCAAGAATTCGCCTCAACCACATGAAAATTAGTGCAAACCAAATGTCATTTATCGCACTAAAGGCTTTTGAAAACTTTTCCAAATCCTTTCTGATTGATCGTTCGTCTGCGAATGGTACGCTGTACTATACTGCAGTTTCGTCCCCAAGGCCAACTACAAACTTTTCCAGAAAGTTGTCACAAACTTAGGATCACGGTCAGACGTGATCGTCACTGGAACTCCATGTATGCGCACAATCTGATGTACGTACAACTTTGCATACCTATCCAACGTAAAATCTTCTCTTGCCGCAACGAAGTAAGCTGACTTCGTCAATCAATCAATCCACCCAAATCGAGTCATTGCCTTGCTGACTCATTGGCAGTCCCATCACAAATCCATGGTAATGTGTTCCCACTTCCACTTGGGTATCTCAACTACGATGAGCTTCCGACAAGACTGCTTCTATAATCTCTGCCTCTTTTGGAACGCACAATCGTCCTCGAAACCTCAATGTCCCATTTTTTTTTTTTTTTCACTTTGCATCTCGGGTTCCACCCTGAGAGTGGCCATTAGACTAGCAAGATGGCCAACCTCAATTTTAAAATCTGAGTCCCTGACTCCCTCCAAAAGAATCCATTCTCGTACCATCATCTGAGCAATTATTGACTTTCGACTAAGTGCATTTGCCACTTTATTCGCTTTCCCGGATGATACAAATTTCACAATCATAGTCCTTAAAAAGTTCCATCTATCATCGTTGAACATGAGGCAAAGATGATCACCGCATCTTGCTATGTTGCATTAACACGCAACCTAATCCTTTATACGACGCATCACTGTAGATTTCATACCCACCAGACTAGACAGTAATGTCAAGACAGGTTTACTCTTGAGCTCTTGGAAACTACGCTCACACTTGTCCGTCCAATCAAACCTCTCATCTTTCTTTAACAACCTCGTAAATGGCATGGCTATCGCAAAGAAACTTCTTCATGAAACATCTGTAACATCCCGCCAATGCCAAGAAACTTCGAATCTCAGTTACCGTCATAGGTCTCGGCCATTTCATGACTGCCCCGATCTTAGTTGGGTCAATGACGATCCCTTCACTTGAAATTACATGCCCTAAAAATGCCACGTGAGATAGCCAAAACTCACACTTGCTAACTTAGCATACAACTCATGTTCCCTCAAAGTCTGTAGTACTGATCTCAGGTGTCTCTCATGATCCTTAGGACTCTTTGAGTATACCAGAATATCGTCAATGAACACAATCATCAATCTTTAGCAACGGATACTTCGTCACTTGATTAAGCTGCCAATAATCAATGCAAAATCTCAACGAACCGTCCTTTTTCATTACAAACAGTAGCGGCACTCCCCAAGGAGACGCTTGTCCTAGTGCGTCTGAACCTTCAGTTCTTTCAATTCTAACAAGGCCATCATATAAGGCGCCTTGGAAGTCAACTCAATCCCAGGGGCCAACTCAATCACAAACTCAATTTCCCCACTCTAGGGCAATCCCGGCAATTCCTCGAGAAACACATCCATGTACTATTGTACTACAGCAATATCCTCTACCTTTGATCCTTTCACTATTGTGTCTGCCACCAATGCCAAATACCCTTGGCATCCATACTCCAACAACCGAGTCACCTTGAGTGACAAAATCAGAGAAATGGAGGGTTCCCCTCGATTTCCTACAATTTCAAAACTACCACCCACTACTGGATTAAACTAAATTGTCTTTCCATGACAATCCACCATATGCAATGACTTCCTCACGACCTAGTTTCGGGTAGTCGGCTTTCCCACGTAATTCTTTCTGTCAGGTGGAATGGGATTCCTTTGCCCCATCATTGGTCCTTTCTCGAACAGATGATTGTCTCTATTAGGCACGAACCGCGAGCCAGATGCGGTTGTCCTCTCGATCATATTCTTCTCTATCATCTAGGCCCTTTTGTACATCTCATCAAAGCTTTTCAAGTTCAAGAGCACTAGCTGGGCTTTCAATTCTGGCTTCAAGCCATCTCTGAAACGTCTCGTCCTATCCACAGGGTCCTCTACCAACCTCGGCACATACTTGGCCAACTCGGCGGACTTCGCCTCATACTAATCCACTGACATCCGATTCTGACAAAACTGTTGGAACTCTGCCATCTTTGACTCTCTCACACTGTCCAAGAAGCACTTCCCATTGAACGCTTCGTGAAAGGCACCCCATGTCTGAATCGTGCCTTCAGGGAACACTCTTCCTTGAGTGACTTCCCACCAAGTACTGGCATTACCTTGAAGCTGATAAACCGCCAGAAGTACTTTGTCTGACTCTGAACACCTCAGCACTGAAACAGTCCTCTTACTATCCCTTATTCAAAGGGTCACAGCTTTAGGGTCGCCCACGCCACTGACCTTGGTGGCTTCAATTTCAAGAACTGCTCTACCCGCCTAGGTATCGGTCTCTCAAAGACATCTCCTCTCACTAGGGGAACCACAAGGACCACAGCAAAAGCACTCAGCTTGCTGTCCTATCAAGGTCTCTAGCGCCAGCAGGATCCCGTCTAACTTAGGATCTGCTTGCATGCTACCTCTAGCATTGGTCTGGCCAGACGCTGCCCTACACCTAAGGGCTCTCTCTGCTCAGGATTGCTCATCACTCTGGACTATGAGCAACCCGCCATCGCACAAAACCACCAAAGCAATCACAGGTATGCAATATAAAGGCCATCCCTATCTCACTATCCCAAAAATCCCACGCACCTTATCACTCCAAGTCTCAACCTCGCTCTGATACCAAAATCGACGGGGATGTCACGCCCCGAACCCCGAGCACGCGACAACCCTTTCTCTTGGTCGATTGAAAGCGACGTCCCAGGACTCGTCGACGACCATTCGTTTTAATCTTTCGTTATGCGCAAGCGGAAGACGAACCATCCCCACCCAACAAACAATCATGCAATCAATCGGGGATAGAAGGATGAACAAAAAAACCTTGACTACTCATTTATACAATTTACTTGGATTAACCAACGGAGGATCGTCTTTCAAATTACAAGCTCGACAAAAGGGGCCGATCCATCCTCTAAGCCAGGCCAAAAAGAAACTAAGCTAATCCAGCTATACAGAATGAACCCTCAGGTTCAACACCATGGTCACTCGGACCCATCGGACTCGACTCCGTCGGGTCGATCACCGGAGAAACGGGGGCGGGATTCTCCACGGCGGGTGCACCATTCTAAGGACCTGAAAAATGTTAACCACGACAGGTTGAGATAAAATCTCAGCGAGTTCTTCCCCTAAGCCCGGTTAGTACACCAACTCAACTCGGGGTATCTCTCGAACCACCCCTCACTCAACCCGACCACAAACACCCAAAGAATCGCAATCAAACCACGACAGGGATCAACCAACAATCAAAAGTCGGTTCACATGCAACCTTACCCGGTATGCCATACCCTGCACGTTAAACCTCACTCAATGCAAGCAATGCAACCAACAATCACATAGTCGGTTCGCATGCAACCTTACCCGGTATGCCATACCCTGCATGTATAAATCAGCACAATACACGCAATGCACATGGCCGTTAGATGATGCAGTTCATCCATCACATGCGAGTCGCACCACAAGCGATCTCACCTGGCCATTGCCACACCCTGCACGTTATCAATTCATGCGTGCGTGCCATAAATGATGTGATCATCTCATGCATAATCGGAACCAATGATGCCATGTTTTCTCATGCACTCTTGCATCCACACGTGTTCCGATTATTACTGCCCCACAAGGCTACAACTGAGGCGCAACGGTGCTACGGCGCCCTTCCTCCGCAGAGGCGCAACCGTGCCCTTCCGTGCCCAAAAGACATCAAGGGATACTCTCCCAAGACCGCATGCCCAGTGAACGTCAAGGGATACTCTCCCGAGACCGCATGCCCAGTGAACATCAAGGGATACTCTCCCGAGACCGCATGCCCAATGAACGTCAAGGGATACTCTCCCGAGACGGTGGTTTCAATTTAGTGATCATGCAAGCATATCATCACAACCCACTTATTATCTTTGAGCATTAGCCAATGCACACATGCTTGCATATGAAACCTCAAATCATTTCTTACAAAAGCGGTCCATTTCCGGTATCCCTCAGACAAACCATTTTCCCCACCTTTCTCATAAAAGCGGTCCATTTCCAGTGTCCCTCGGACAAATCACTTTCTTTCTCATAAAGGCAGTCCATTTCCGGTGTCCCTCGGACAAACCATTTTCTTTCTTTTGTGAAAATCACACCATTCAAGCGGATGCTTATGCAATGCCATATTTAATTCACTTCATATGATCAATACATATGAAATTACACAATTTAATTTCCAGATGAACAGTAATGTCCGAATTTAATAAATAAATAATTAAATTCAGAAATTAAAATAATTAAATAAATAAATTCCGAAAATTAAATAATTAAATAATTATTTAATTAAATGCATAAATTAATTTAATCAATAAATTAAAAAATTAATCACATTAATCAAGCAATTAAGGAAAAACATGATTAATTAGCACCAAACACACAATTAGGCCTAATTAAGCACAATTAAGCATAAATAAGCAAGATTAAGCTAAGCTAATCTTAATCCACTATCTAACCACCTATCTTAGGGCTAATACAACTTAATTAACCCTCCTAAACCAGCATTAACACTAATTAACCCAACCCTAAGCAAGTTTAGGCACTAAATAAGGATTAGGGGCTAAACTCACCCGTTAAGCGGGCCGGCGACACTGACGCGGCGGCAGCGACGAACCCGACACTCGGGGACCTCACTCACGATGATCCAAGGCAGTCCTGGGCTCAACACAGCAGCAACAAATTCGGATTCCTCACCGAACTTCACAAAACAGACCTTTGCAGAGGAGGAGGTTGCTGGTCGGAGCAAAAACAAGCTGGCGAGCTCCGGCGAGCTGGTTTCCGGTGGCTGGGGGTTCCAGAGGGTCAAGGGGGAGTTACGTGTGGTTGGTGTGGGCAGTGGGTAGGCCAAAAATGGATAGAAACGGAGGAAAACCGAAGCTGCACGGAGGCGCTGCACGGTGACGGTCGGAGGACCGCCGACTTCAGGCGGCCGTACGGGATGGACGGTAGCTCCGTTCGACGATCGGCCAACGTGAACAGTACTTAATTTCTGTGCTGAACATTTTGATAGGTGGCACGGCCCGAGATTCCACCGGGAAGGCAACGAACAACTCCAATTTCGGTGAGAGGTCAGAAACTGAAACTGCAGGAAGGCAAGGGAAGCAAGGGGAAGAAGGGCTGCGACTTTGTGGAGCTGAAGAGGGAAGAGAGAGAGTGAAGTGAGCTGATCAAAACCCTTCATTAATGGCCTTAATGGCTGCTTCAACTCCCCATGCACATGACCTCATCTTCTCTCTCTTCCTTTTTGACTTTTCTTCAAAATATCCAAGGGCATTTTGGTCATTTCCACCTTGCACATTTCCCAATCTGCCCTTGGGCTGAAAATGAAAGGCGGGCCTAGGAAACGGGCCAGAAAATGAATAGGAATGGGCTCGGGAATTTATTGGGCTCGAAACGGCTCAAGGTTAGACAACGGGCTCGGGAGGGTAAAGGATCGGTTTGGCCCAACGGGCTCACTTGCTTGCCTCGAGCCTTCCATGGCGGCTGTCCCACCTTGGGCGTGAGGCCCACACTAATCTTGCCCGGCCCACGTCCTCGTAGGCTCATTTCCTCGGTCCGAAGATCCCTTTTCCAATTACTCGGCTCATCCGACACTTTGTCGATCGACTACGAAGCATCGTCCAAAAGTCCGTCCCGGACGTTCCCGAAAATCGAAGTCCAATATTGGATTCTCATGCCTTGTTAATTTCGCCCGAATGCCATTTTGGTACTACTCGGACGACAGGCGGCTTCGAGGATTCACGCGTAACCGACTCGTGCCAATTCACGTTCAAGACTTCTCGACACATGGACGTCCTTGACTACATGAAATTGCGAAGGATAGATTCTTATTTCAAAATACACGATTATCAAGGATCGACATAGGGTCGTTTGCGGGTTCGATAATAGTAGACGGAATCACCCGTCGTCCCATTATTTCTGTCCGCGAATTGACTTCTATTCGTCCCTGAAATCGGCCTGCATAACTACAGGATCGTCCTTACGCAAGTCTCACGGTCGAGTCGTTTTCCCAGGTCAAGTTATTTAGTCGCACGAGTTCTATCCTCAGTAGCCTTTCCCCTCAAGGTCAGTATCTCAGGAGTGATCAGTTCCGAGTGAGATCAACCAACAATGCACTAGCGAAATTAACGTTCAGGCCTCCCTCAGAGGGCTCGAATTTCAGGACGTCACATGGCCCTTGCTGCTCGGATTTCCGGTCGGTCCCATGGCGGACGGCAATCGCCATAGAGAGCAAGAGTTTTTGGAGGAAACCCTGGATTAAATGGAGAAGAAGATGTTGAGGATTCTAGAAGGGACCGGATCAATGGTCTAGATCAAAAAGGGGAATCCGACAGCCTAAATCAGCTTCGATCCAACGGTGGGGATCTTAAATATGGGCATGGATTTGACGGCCCATATCCCTTCCGAGTCGACGGTGGAGATCAACTCAACTAGCATAGATCCGATGGCCACAATACTCATCGATCCGACGGCCTAGATCAGTGGCAAGGAAGAGGATCAAACGGCTCATATTTGATCCTCCCAAACCCTTAATCAAACAGCCCTTATAATGCCACATCATCACAAAAAGGGGGAGGCCAAAATCATAAATTTAAGGGTAAGTATTGTGAATATTGCCGTTGTCCACACCATACAATTGAAAAATGTTGGAAATTGCATGGCAAGCTAACTGACAAAGAAAAGAAAGGGAAAGAATTTTCTGCTTATCAGGTGTCAGTACAAGGAAATGACAACGTCCACCAGCCAATTACTCAGGATCAGTATCAAGAAATAATGAAGGCACTCAATCAACTAAAGAGGATTGACAAAGCTGCAAATTTTTCAAGTACTTCATTGTGCAAAAATACTAATATTACAGTTGATGCATGGATTATTGACTCAGGTGCTAGTGACTACATAGTTTGCAATGAATGCTTACTTTCAAATATCTACAACAAACCCAATCCATATACATCTGTCTGTCTTCTAAATGGGAATATTACTAGTGTGCGAAAGATTGGTACTGTTTACCTTAGCCCAAACATTATCCTAAAAAATGTTCCCTATATCCCTGACTTTGAGTTCAACCTTATATCCGTTTCCAAAGTCTATGAGGACAATTCTTGTCGAGCTAATTTCAACTCTGAAAATTGTTCCTTTTAGGACTTTTCAACTGGGAAACTGATGGGCTTGGGTAGAGTGGAACAAGGATTATATTTTTGGATCGAACTTCCCAGTGATTTTGATTTGTCTTCCTTAAATAAAAGCATACACCATAATGTTGTTGCCAGTAATAAAAACTGTAACATCCTGGGTTCGCCACTGTACACATATTGTCCGCTTTGGGCCGAGGCCCGCACGGTTTTAAAACACGTATGTACAAGTAGAGAACCCATATGCTTATAAGCTAGTCCAGGACTTCCTCCCTAGGCGATGTGGGACAAGAGACATATCCCCTCCTCTCTTGCGCACGTCCGAGGACCGAGGCGCGGACGCACCGCCATCCCTCCTCCCCGCGCACCGTCGCTTGGGCTATCACCAAAATCGACGGGGCTGTCACGCCCCGACCCTCGAGCACGCGGCAACCCCTGTTCTCTTGTGGTCATTTGATTTGCGACTCCCCAGGATCCGTCGCCGACCGTTATTTTTATCTTGTAATTAAACGCATGCGGAAGCGAAACACAATCCACGGTCAATTACAAAAAAAACAGGAATAGCAGGAAAACTCAATAAAAACACATTCCAAAGTGCCACTTTATTTATTTACTAATTAACCCTAGGAAGTTTACAAGTACAAGCCCTTACCACGAGCATCTTCCTATTGAGCCAATGAAACCAACAAGCCAAGGTTAATCTACTCCCTTCATAAAGGGCCACGAGCTGAAACACGCGTCGATCTTCCATCCTAAGGACCTAACAATGGTTATTCAATAACCAGTGAGATAAATCTCAACAAGTCAAAATCCTAAGCCTCAGTTAGGAGACCTACTCGCCTCGAGAGTTTAACATACAACCTAATCCATCAAATCAAGCAACACCACCTCAGAGAAAATGACAGCACAAGACAGTTTAATAAACAGGTGCAATCACAGGCGACCCTACCTGGCCTTGCCACACGCAACCTGCAGAACTGTCACTTAAATCATCACGACATTAAGAGCATGCGAATAATCAGAGCAACTCACACAACTTTCTCATGTCTCACACCCACACATGCTCCGATTATTACGACCCCTCCTCCTAGGCCACGGCACAACCTTATGGTTGGCGGTTACGCTAAACCAGGTTTCGTCCTCTTTACCTCGAGGCACGGCAACGTCAAGGGCTCACTCCCAAGACGGCATTCCCGAAGGAGCACAAGACTCGCCCACTACCGTAGTCCCGCTACTGACAGAGGCCCAGGACCCACCCCCATATCGCGGTCCCACATAGAACCCCTCCCTGTCAGGCATCCGACCAAAGTCAGGCGACCCACTGGCCACGGCACAACCCCATAGGGATTGGCGGTCTTCCGGCAACGCCGGGTTCCCTCTCTTAATGTGATCATGCAACACATCATCAGGCAATCCATTTATATCTTTGCTCTGTCGTAAATGCAACATCACCCATGCCCATGCGACATGCCATTTCAGATCACCCACGTAATATATCATGCAGTATCACTCGACAATTCCAACATTCCAAATTCAACCAATCAACAATCACGTACATTCCCTCATTCTCGGGAATAACTCAATAAGTCAAATACTTTCACTTCCACTCGGTCTTCAATCATGCGTTTCATCATTATTCACGCATATAATTAACAATCGGCACTTCAAGAAAGCATAACAACCAAGAACACATCAATTTGAAACCAAAATTTGTTTCTGTATGAATAGTGCTGTGAACAGTAATTGTGAACATTAATCATGAACAGTGATTGTGAACAGTAATCATGAACAGTAACTAATCCGAAATTAATAAAATAATATTAAACTTAACCATGGTTACTAAATTTAACCTAACTAGGGTTAATATCCAAACTGAAAGGAGGAGGGAAAGATGAAGGTGGCAGCTGGTTCGGGATGGTCTACCCTCGCCGTCCAGCCGCCCTTCGTCGCCGTCCGGCCGCTCGAGACCGCCGCTAGCCGCCGTCCAAGAGCCATCCCAGCTGTCGCCATGCTCTCTCTCTCCCTCTTGGCCCTCTGGCCGTGACTTGGACACGCGGCCAGCAGCCTCGCCGCTGCGCGCCGCCGCCGGTCACCGTCGTAGGCCGCCGGAGGATCGTCCCCGAGCCTCCTCCGCCGCACCAGAGCCGACTCCCGACCGCGTGTGGGGCCACAGCGAGGACGCTGTGTCCAAAGGGGGGGAGAATGTGACAACCCGAGCGATGGTGCGTGAGGAGGAGGGATGGCGGTGCGTCCGCGCCTCGGTCCTCGGACGTGCGCAAGGGAGGGGGGTCACATGTCTCTTGCCTAGGGGGGAGTCCCACATCGCCTAGGGGGGGAGTCCTGGGATGATTTATAAGGCTGGGATCCCTTTTCCCTAAGTAACGCGTTTCACGTACGCTTCCGCTGCGCTGAAAACAAAGCCTTGAGGGGTGAGGAAGGGCCCGTTGAGCGCCTCTACCCCAGACAACGCGTTTCACGTACGCTTCCGCTGCGCTGAAAACAAAGCCTTGAGGGGCGAGGAAGGGCCCGTTGAGCGCCTCGCCCAAAGAGGATAATATTGGGCTGGGATGAGGAAGGGCCCGTTGAGCGCCTCTACCCCAGACAACGCGTTTCTCACATGCTTCCGCTGTGCAGAGAACAAAGCCTTGAGGGGCCTAGGTGGGGGATGGCCATGGAGGTGGGTCCCGGCATGCCTATGGTCGCCAAAGAGGACAATATTGTGTGAGGCCCCTTTCCCTCTACAACGCGTTTTAAAGCCGTGCGGGCCTCGGCCCAAAGCGGACAATATTACTCAGCGAGCCCTAGGTCCTTACAAAAACTCCCTTTCTCATAAGCGCTTAAGCCACAGTGCCATTTTTCCTTGTCCTGATTGTAAAATATGACCTTCGTGATTGTAAAATATGCCCTTCGACAAAACAATCATGAGCATTATTTCCTATTAGTATATCTCGAGCCACTAGTATATTCTCATTGATTCACATGGACATTTGGGGTCCTTATCATACACCACATCACAATGGATCCCGTTTCTTCCTTATAATTGTAGACGACTATTCCCGTGCCACTTGGATATTCCTCTTGCGGTCCAAAAATCAGACCTTTTCATATCTGTCAAAATTTTTGTCCATGATTAAAAATCAATTTGAGAAAACTGTCCAAAGGATTCGCACCAATAGTGGGAGGGAATTTTTTTCAAATGAGTGCCAATCTTTCCTATCCTCTCAAGGAATACTTCATGAGAGTTCTTGTGCCTACACTCCTCAACAAAATGGAATTGCTGAGTGTAAACATAGGCACCTTCTAGAGGTTGCTTGTGCACTAAAATATCAAACCTCTATTCCCGAGTCTTTTTGGAGTGATTGTGTGGTCATGGCGGCCTATTTAATAAATCGCATGCTAACTAGAATATTAGAAGGATGTACACCATTTGAAATGCTATTTGGAAAAAAGACCAGACATTGGTCATCTTCGAGTATTCCGCTGTCTATGCTATGTGACAAACGTGAGATATAGAAGTAAAATGGATCCCCGTGCTCTTCAATGTATTTTCATGGGATACCCCACTCTACAAAAGGGTTATCGAGTTATGAAGATATCATCAGGATGGTTCCTTGTTAGCCGAGATGTTGTCTTCCAAGAAGATGTATTCCCTTTCAAGGAAATGGCGTCTCCAAAAGATTCAACGATGTAGACATCAAATAAATGGCAAACTTTCCATGACACCATAGCATGTGCTAGTAGTGCCCGATCCAAACTCTAATATATGTCCCGAGACAGTATGTCCTACATCTCACGACACATTAGAAGAGACTTCTGAGTCTTCTACTCCAATATTGCCACAAAACAGTAGTGGCTATTCATCAGCACAACATGGATCCTTATCACCAATGCTAATGGCTCAACCTCAACGTTCGGGATGACCAGTGCGCCCTCTCGCATGTGTTGTATTAGTATATGCTCTTCCTTGAAGATGGTACACAATATCTAGTCTCTTCCTATGTATCCTTCAATCGACTATCACCAAAACACGTGTTGTATTAGTCGAATTTCTGAAGAACATGAACCTTCTTCTTATGAGGAAGCAACATGTGACATTCGATGGCAAAGGGCCATGAAAGAAAAATTGGCTGCTCTTACAAAGAATAACACCTAGGATATTATTTCGTTGCCCCCCCATAGAAGACCTATTGGCTACAAATGGGTGTACAAGATAAAATATAAGGTGAATGGTTCAATTGAACGATATAAAGGTCGACTTGTCGCTAAAGGATTTATGCAACGTGAAGGTTTTGATTATTGTGAAACCTTCTCTCCTGTTGCTAAGGAAGTAACCGTTTGCTCTTTTCTATTTGTTGTTGCATTTCGAAATTGGGATCTATACTAGATGGACGTCAATAATGCCTTTCTTCATGGTGATCTCAATGAAGAAATTTACATGGAGCTTCCACAGGGATTACGCAGACAGAGGGAGTCACGTGTATATTGTCTCGGCAAATCTCTATATGGGCTCAAGCAGGCTTCTCGACAATAGTATGCAAAATTTACCATAGCACTTACAAATGCATGTTTTCAGCAATCCACCATGATTATGCACTGTTCACATAGACCAACGGTATTTCATCGATCTACTTGTTAATTTATGTCGATGATATATTTATCATGGGAAATGATGATGTTGCAATTCATAACCTTAAAAGATATCTGCATTTGACCTTCCATATTAAAGATTTGGGACCACCAAAATATTTTCTTAGCATTGAAATAGCTTGATCTAATGAAGGAATTTGTCTCAGTCAATGAAAGTCCATTCTGAAAATCATATCAGAAGCAGGAAATGTCAGGATGCAAACTAGCTGCCATACCTATTGAGCAAAATGCCAAATTGACAACGCATGAGTATGATGCAAGTTCTTCCTCTTCGAATGAAGATTCGCTTCTTAAGGATATATCAGCATATCGGCGACTTGTTGGAAAATTGATCTACCTCACCATGACCAGGCCTGATATTTGTTATGTAGTACAAATACTTAGCCAGTTTATGCACGATCCGAAACAATTATATATGAATGCAACGCTAAAAGTGGTAAAATATTTAAAGGGATGTTCAGGACTTGGAATTCTACTATCACAAGACTGCAACATGAAGATGATGGCCTATTGTGATATAAATTATGCCACATGCCTCATGACAAGAAGATCCATTACTAGCTTTTGCATCAAATTGGGAAAGTCCTTGATTTCGTGGAAGACAAAAAAGCAGTCAACAGTTTCATTATCATTAGCTTAATCGGAATATCAAGTTATGGCAAAAACTGTTTGCGAGGTAATTTGGTTACGAGGATTACTTTCAGACCTTGGTGTGCAAGTTGATGGCATAAGTGAATTATTTTGTGATAACGATGCTGCACTCAAGTTAGCAGCAAATCTAGTTTTCCACGAAAGAACAAAGCACATTGAAGTTGATTGCCATTTTACTCAAGAGAAGATTCAAGAAGGGATTATTACAACTCGAGGGATTGGAACTGTGGAACAGCCTACAAATATTTTCACTAAACCTTTATGTCAAAGGCAGCACGCATATTTATTAAGCAAGCTTGGCATCCTTGACATTTTATAAGCCACCAGCTTGAGGGGGAGTGTTGGAGAAAAGATTTGTGTTGATCCTTGATTAATTCCTTAGCCATATTCCAATTCCTTAATTGATGTGGTGGATCATAGATTTAAAATATTTTAGGAAAAATAATATTGCATACATTTTCCTTATTTTACATTTCATGTACTATATAAATGGAGACATATATGTGTACATTATAAGACAGTGAATAATATATGCAATCATATTTTTTCATCTCTGTTTCGTGTCATACATGTGTGGTGCGGGGAGAGCGGAGCGTGTTTGCACTGTTAGCTGTCTGACTCAAGCAAAGTCCTTGTCCTATTGTGAAGTAGAATCCAATGAAATTATTAATTAATAATATAATATTTTTATTGCAGGACATTTCCTCAGCCCTTCCCACGATTCTTTGGCTCGTCCATAAATACTCCAGAATTCCGTGCATAAGACACTACTCTTACATCTCTCCCCTCATTATTCAACTCAGTCACAACACTTTACTTCCGGAAAATGGCGAAGAGGAAATACTCGGATGGACCAATGGTGTCGACCGATAGCGGCGATGACAACTCGTCGTTGAGGGCTGAATGCAAGTTGTCCTCGATGGATGGAAGTGATGCCCAGTCATCGCAAGGGGCTGAATTCGAGGTGTTCTTGAGTTTTAGAGGACCTGACACCCGCATGAATTTTGCCGACTGCCTATATCACGCCTTGGACAGAGCTGGCATTTGTGTTTTCAGAGACGACGAAGAGATCAGAAAAGGCGAAGAGATCGAAGGCCAACTGAAGCGTGCGATCGAGACCTCCTCAATTTGTATTCCCATCTTCTCTAAAAACTACGCGGTCAGTGCGTGGTGTCTTCGCGAACTTGCATACATGGTGGATCGCAAAGCCATCATTCTACCGGTCTTCTTCGATGTGAAACCCAGAGATGCCAAGCTTAAAACCAAGCTGTACCAGGACCCTCTGCAGAAGCACGAGGAGAAGTACGGCTGCGAGGTCGTGCAGCGATGGAAGGAGGCTTTGGAGAAGGTCGCTGGTATGAGAGGATGGAATCTCAAAGATAACGGGTAAGGTTTGAGCTTTCAGTTTTTTTTTTCCTTTGATTCGATATTTAATTGATATAACTATAAATAATAAGAAATCTTATCATCTTTGCATTAAAAGTTACAACTACCCATCGTTCTTAATTTCATCAAATTATCACTCGGTTCCCACATATTTTATTGCTACTCACTACACTTCCACTCAATTAAATCGATTCCTTTCAAAAGTAGATGAATTTTCTACGCATTAAAGTAATTCCTTTCAAAACTAGATGAATTCTCTATTACAACAGGACAGGTCCAATCTGAATTCATTATTCAGTTTGCATCTTTTACATTGAATATAAATACCTTTATTAACTTCTAGATCGATGTTATGTAGGTTTGATTTTATAAAAAAAAAAAACTTGTTCTAGCTGTTACTATTTTACTCCTTGCAAAACTAATAAACCGAGCGCACAGAATATAAGCAATAAAATATGAATAAACAATTCCTTTGCTCCTTTGTAAAGGAAGAAATTCCAAAGGTTTTTGTTTTTACATTTATGGACGAGGGAGCATCTTTTACAAAGTTTGAGATTTCATTCTTATCTTAACAATTTACATCTTTAAACATAGTATAAAATTCACAATTGCAATTTGTTTTAAGAAAATCAACGGGATTTTAGTTGATTGAGGAGTGAGGGCACTTCACTTATAGTTGATTCTTTTCCTATATATTAAAAGAATGGCATAAGTACAGCCCAAGTGCCATCTGCCCCTTGTCGACCCACGCCTAAGCGTCGGCAACCCTTGCCATTTGTCGCCACCGCCCCACCGGCGATGGGGCGGCGGCCACGGCGGGGTTGCTGCTACCTCTCTTTTTTTTTTTTTTTTAATTTCTCTTTTAATATTATTTATTTAATATTTATATTAAAAATTAAAATTTGGCCAAAATAATGTCGTTTTGGGCTTATTTGGCTATGCCAGCACTCAAAACGACGCCGTTTCGATCCCAACTCGCCAAAAAAGTGCCATGTCAGCATTTTAGCCAGATTTTCTCGTTGTTTGCACTTAACTGATCATTTTTGCTCCGATTTTGGCACTTAAGTGTCTCCCTATACCAAGTTTTGGCATTCCAAGAGTCCGTATGTCTTGAAAGAGTATACAAACAATTTTTTTTCTTTTCTATTTTTTTTTTGAGAAGGGGGGAGGTCGCCCCCGCTTCTCTCCACCCCTCTTCTATGGTTGGTTTATGTTTAATTCATAATATTCTAGAGCTTGACAGCTTAATATTCTATTTGGATGTTTCTTACTGAACCCTTTGTATTAAATATGACAGCCACGACGAACTCATTAAATCAATGGTTGCTGAAGTTTCGATCAAGCTGAATAAAAGAGATAAAAATCTACCCGACCATTTAGTTGGAATTCAAGATCGTGTTAAAGATGTCATGCGCCTATTAGATGAAGGTTCTCTTGATGTACGTTATCTAGTAATCCATGGTATGGGGGGCATCGATAAGACGACTCTTGCAAGAGTTATCTTTAACCAAATTTATAGTCAGTTTCATGGGTGCAGCTTCCTTTCAGGTGTTCAAGAAGCTACAAAGGATGGAAAAATTGTTCAATTACAAAAGCAATTATTGTCAGAACTTCTCAACTTCAAGCCAGTGAAGATTTTTGACTCTGATGCAGGAATTAACCAGATTAAATGGAAATTTCGCCAAAAGAAAGTCCTTATTGTTCTTGATGATCTAGACGAGTGGGACCAACTCTCTAAACTTGCAGCGATGGGTGATTGGTTTGGTCTAGGGAGCAGAATCATTATTACAACGAGAGACACCAACAATATGGCAATTGAAGAGTATAACATTTATCAAATGACAGAATTGTGACATCACCACGCTCTTCAACTTTTTAGTAAGCATGCTTTCGGAATGGATTCCCCTCCACATGACTACGATGATATTTCTTGCAATATTACTTCCATGACTAGTGGGCTTCCTTTAGCTCTCGAAGTTATCAGGTGTTCTCTTTATCACAAAAGAAAGCCAATTTGGAAAGAAATGTTGAAGAAATTAGAGTCAGTTCCCAATCAACGTATCAATGGCAAATTAAAGATTAGTGTTGAAATGCTAAAGGAAGAACATAGAGAAATTTTTCTTGATATTGCTTGTTACTATATTGGTGAAGAAAGAATCTATCCATATTATATGTGGAAAGCATTGGACTTTTACCCAAAAATTGAGATCAATTTCCTTATTGATGCGTCTTTAATAAAGATCGATGATGATGATAGACTGTTGATGCATGACTTGCTTAGAGATATCGGAAGAGAAATTGTTCAACAAGAAGACCTCAAAGTTTATGGGAAACATAGTAGACTTTGGCAACCCAAGATTGCATTAGAAGAAGTATTGAAGACTAGAATGGTAAATTTCATTCATAGTTATTGTCTTCTCAATCAAGGGAACATTAGCTCGATGACAGTATATTTCTAAATGTGTTGTTTTGTCTTCTTTGCACATTGCCGAAAATCAAATTTATTAATTTTGAGTGAAAGAAGGTAGTAATTTCTTTTCAATATCTAGAAGATATTAATAGCTTACATTTAAAATCTAAAAGTAGAAGCAAACAATAATGCTTTACTTATAGAACAAGTCTATACAATATTTACTCATAGAATGCGTTAAGCTCACTTATGCCTTTTCATGTTGTTAGGGAATAGAGAACATCATAGCTCTCAAACTATGTGGACTTTCCAAAGAGCAAAACTTTACAAGTGAAGCGTTTTCAAGGCTACCTACTTTAAGGTTGTTGGAATTAGAGGGGGGAAACTTGGTGGGAGACTTTAAGAATCTTTTCTTGAGCTTAAAATGGCTCTCTTGGTGTCGTTGCCCTTCAAACTTACAGGCAGTTAATCTATGTTTGGAGAACTTAGTCGTGCTCAAGCTTTTGGACAGCAAAATTCCCGAGAATTGGAATGGATAGGGCCCATGCTTGGTATGGTTTCGTATCACATATATGCGTTTGTTGCCATTTCCCTTGCCTTACTTTTCTAATTCTAATTTGTTTCATAGGCAAATCGTGACTTGAAAGTTATGCATCTCATTAGATGCTATCTCTTGACAACTCCCGACTTCTCAATATGCTTGAAGTTGAGGATACTAGTTTTTGCTGAACATTGTCCAGAGTCACCACAAATCGATAGCTCTATTGGTAAGCTAGAGCGCCTAAAGCGCTTGGAAATAATTGCAGCCAGAATTCAACAATCAAAGTTGTCTAGAAGCCCCCATTTTGACTTTTGCATAATGCCTTTTGCAATGTGTCATCTAAAGAACTTGTCAACTCTAAAGCTAGAGAGGCAATGTATGCAGGAGCTTCATCCATCTATTGGAGAGTTGGCAAGTTTGACATGCTTGTCATTAAAGTATTGTTATCATCTTAGAAAGCTTCCAAATTCCATTGGAAAATTGAGATCACTCCTTGAATTGAATCTGTCCGTCACAAGAATCAAAAAGTTACCTAATTCTATTGGAGATCTCAAAGTGTTGGAGAAAATGAACCTAGGATGGAGTAAAATAATGGGGCTACCAAACTCCATTGGAGGACTAGAATCATTGCTTGACTTAAACTTGGAGCATTCAAAGATTACTGCATTGCCAGCTTTTATTGGATATCTTAAAAGGCTAAAGCGCTTATTTATGGCTTTCAGCAAGATAAGAGAGCTACCAAATTCTATTGGAGATCTAAAAAACTTGGAAGAATTGCACCTAGGACACACTAAGCTAACGGAGCTACCAAACTCCATCGGAGGACTAGAGTCACTACTCACCTTAGACTTGTGGAAGTTGAAGATTACTGTGTTGCCCGCTTCTATTGGATACCTTAAAAGATTGAAGCGGTTGTGTATGTATTTCAGCAAGATAAAAGAGCTCCCAAATTCTATTGGAGATCTCAAAAGCTTGGAGATGATGGAATTGGGATGGACTCACATAATGGTGCTACCAAACTCCATCGGAGGACTAGAATCATTGCTTTGCTTGCACTTACAAGATACAAAGATTACCGAAATGCTTGCTTCTCTCAGATATCTTAAAAGGTTGAAGCGCTTAAACGTGAGCCGGGGTCAAATAAGAGAGCTACCGAAGGCCATTGGGATGTTGGAGAATCTTGAAATGTTGGCATACCATGATAGTAGCAATATGGACATGACATTGCCTCCTCAACTTTTGAGGCTTTTTCTATCTTGTAATGATCTTGGCTCTCTCCCTAGGCTTCCTTTAAGTCTTAGTGATTTGACATTAATGGGTGTCAAGTCACCGATAATACGACCACTCTCTTCCGAATTGAGATATTTGTCCCGTTTAACGCTCTCTGAATGTGGTTCAAGAGAGATCGTTATTGAACAGCTAGAGAGTCTTCGTAGTTTGAGAGTGCATGATTGTAAATCGCTGGTGACATTGGCTTTATCAAGCTTAGGGAGGCTCGAAGTGCTAGAAATCAAGTGCTGCCCTCAACTAATCAAGATTCAACATTTGGGAGAAATGGAGTCGCTGAAGAGATTACGTATTGAGACATGCAGCTCGATAGAAAGGTTACCTAAACTATCAAAACTACATAAGTTGGGGGGTTTGACCGTAAGTGACTGTAGATCACTGCAATGTCTGCCTGATTTACCAAACTCGCTTTTATCAATCTGGAATTGGAGTTCCACGGAAACTTCACCTGAGCGATCAAAACATAGTCTATTGCGGATATTGAATTTGTCTCACTGTGAATCACTACAAGGTAGCATACCAAACCTGTGGCGTCGTGAAATTCATGCATGCCCATTGGTAGGCGAGTCTGGTGACGTTCTCGATTCTTGCTGGCGGTGTTCTTAAATCAAGAGGCGAGGTATGTATGGTTGACACGCGGTACTCGTTCCCAATTCATACGTGCTTTGCCTTCGTTTCATTATTACATTGTCTCCTTCTAACTTCTTTGTAGTTCCTCCTGTTCACTCTAAAGATGCATATCATTTCCCCATTTTTCACACTTTCCTGTTTCTTTATTTCATTGTCTAATCTTATCTTGTTTAATTAGATAAAATGTTTGCTGGTGCATACTCGTAGTGCTTTATGAGAAGTTGATGTTGGCACTTTCTCTGCTTAACACATGGCGATTTTTCTTTTCTTTTTTTTCTTTTCTTAGGCTAACTTAGTTGCAATTTAACAATGAAAAAATGCCACCAATTTTTTTTGAAGAAAAATTAAATCAAGCTCTCGATAGTCGTATTAAATGAGAAGATAAAACCGTTGTCTCCACTAGGTGATAAAATTAGAGGAATAGCTACACCAAAAATATCACTAAAGTATATCGATTCTGAGGTAAGAGAAGATTGAACTAAAGTGAAGGATTTATAAAACTGATGCCGCATGGTCATAACAAACTCAACATTGAAGCTAAAAGAGGTTAAACTCAAATTATCTAATAATTAAATATTGTATTAGGATAGAAATTCTAGGGTATAAAAAGAGGATAAAGGCATGAATAGATTTTGAACTTTATGAAATGTTCAATTGAGTCTATGAACTATTTTTATTGATGAATGCAGTCCCATAGAAGAGGTTAATTGATCAATCAAAGCTATGCAGGTTAATTGATCAATCAAAGCTATGCATATTGTTGAGTTTGTCCCCGACCACAAACAC
The DNA here is from genome assembly GCA_014182735.1 of Corymbia maculata. Taxonomy (NCBI): domain Eukaryota; kingdom Viridiplantae; phylum Streptophyta; class Magnoliopsida; order Myrtales; family Myrtaceae; genus Corymbia; species Corymbia maculata. Next base: position 25,415,349 of record CM024684.1, on the reverse strand, counting down.
CCGGTAAATCAACATGAATCACTGCAAGTATTAAGAATTGCTAAAATCATTTCTCACAAAAGCGGTTGACCTCTATAAAAGATCAAGACACATGAAATTATGCACAATTTCACTTCCGGATGAACAGTGTTATATGATCTATCAAAACTACATAAGTTACAACTTAATTAACCATCCTAAACCAGCATTAACACTAATTAACCCATACTTTAGGCAGTGTAAGTCACTATGAGTTGCTGCAAGGTTTGTCTAATGTGCCAAATTGTTGCCATCGCATTGTTTATGCATGCTCAATGTTAGGCGTGTCTCGTGCTTTTGATAAGGATTGCAAATGGTGTCAGAAATCCAACCCGGGCCACCTTCAAGGTGGCTAGCAATCTTTCCCATTTCGCACGTAGTTGGCTGTAATTACCCTTATCCTTTGTACTTACCATTCTTTATTGTCTCCTTCCAACCAATTAGCCGACTTTTTTGCAGTTCTTCCTGTTCACCTCTAAAGATGCATATCCACATTTTGCATATTACATAATAGCTTAGTCTAATCTTATCTAGTTTAATTTAATAAACACGTGGCGGTGCATAGTGCTTAATGAGAAGTTGACATTGACACTTTCTCCTCCTAACAACTGGCAATTTCTCTTCTACTTTTTTTCTTTTCTTAGGCCAACTTAATTATGATTTCCAAGTAAAGAAATGCCATCATTTATTTTTGAAAGAAAAATCACATTAAGCTTCATGATAATAATAGTACATAAATAGACAAATGGCCGTCTCCACCGGATGACAAAGTTACAGGAAAATTGTGAGAATCGAAAGGTACATAAAAAATATACTATAGTATGAATTTGTTTGTTTTGCGAAAAATAAGTGTTTTATAAAAAAAATTTAATTCTATTTTTAATGGAATCTCATAATCAAGTGCCTCACTCAATTTTAAACAAAACTTAAGTGTTTTATTCCTTGATTATTGTCAAATTAATTTTGAATTTTGTAAAGAACTCAAAGGAATTGATATTTGTGATGAGTTAATGTCACTAGCAGGCAGGTTGGGTGACTTACATATTTTCCAAATATGTTTTTGACTCAATCAACAAACAACCAATACGCTTGGGGCTCCTATTGCTCGTACATTGTATATCATTTAATTGACACTTTAGATTTAAAAAATATTACGTCATCCATCACATAATAGATTACCATAATATTCAGTTAGGGAATATATTTGGATAATTTAACAAGTGATCTTTTCAAGCTAATAGTGCTTAATATTAAATTAGAGGAAATAGATTATTGCCGGCAAGAAAGATATGACTTTGAAAAGAGGAGAAAAAAGAGTTGTTTAAGGTGTCCTCTGGACCTTATCATAGGAATCCCTCATCCGCTATGGAGTATTCAAGTTGAACATTTTGTCCAGCAAGAAAATTTCATCCTATAGAAGTTATTATCTTGAAATAGAAATGTTCGGTATATTTCCTTTAAAAACTGATGCAAAACGTAACATAACATACTTTACTTAATCAAATTTAGATGAATGAAATGCTTTCTTTATCTTAAATTTGAAAAGATGAATACATGCACCGAACCTTCATGGAATCATACATTCACGTAAATCACGGGGCAATTTTACATGCATGGAGAAGTCCTCATTCATCGAATAGAACAAAATGTCAAAGGAAAGTGCTGTCCAATATTTCAAGAAAAGAACATCATCGTCTGTTCATGTCGACGTATGAAAAAGTTTTGTCGTTGCATCCCTTGTTTTTGTCAATTGGCTGGTCCTGCAGGCCGTGCCTTTCTACCACAAGTACGTATTATTTTAGAGTACATCTTCTGTTTGTTGGTTTTCTTAGTTTGAAATGAGGGAAGGGGTACATGCATCTGGTGCATTGTTAGCTGTCTGAATCAGCTAGCCTTTGTCTTGCTGTGACATGGGGGAAGATAACACGAGACAGTGGCAGAATTGCAAGAGCTTCTAAACATTTTTATGAAACTATTGTCTTATCAAATAGGGACACTTTGCTGACATAATTTTTTTTTTAATTAACCCATCAAATGCGAATTTTTCTATACCCAATCCAACGCGTCTAATTAGATTTTAGTGCCTGCAAAAGTTTTTAATTTAATAAATTAGCACACAAAGTGAAATCAATTGAAATTAGGTGTTTTCTATTTGGAAGGGTAATCAAAGTCATATATTACCAATTAGAATGTGAAGTGAAATCAAACGATATACTTTCTAATCAATAGAAAATATTTTCGAGAAAATAATTTTTCGTGGAAAATGAGTTGTTTTCTTATGGTTGATTGTGTGGAAAGTAACTTGAAAGAAATTCTGCTGTTTAACAAAAGAATGAAATCAATAGGAGAATCCATTACAAATTGCCTTTAAAACAACAGTTCAGTCGTGTCTAGAGCCAAATTAAAAACTTCAAGCTAAAGTAACTCTTCTAGTTATTGTTCACGGTGCAACAAATGAGACGAGTTTGCGAAATCAGATCTGAAATTGAACTAACAGAACAAATCATATATGGCAAAAACAAATTAACGTCAGCAATCTCCGTGAAGATCCGAACTTCAGCTGGAGTAGCTTCCGCCTCGAAATCAGGGGGAGAGCGGAGCGTGGGTGCATTGTTAGCTGTCTGAATCAAGTAAGCCCTTGTCCTATTGTGAAGTGGAATCCATTGAAATTATTAATTAATAATGTAATATTTTTATTGTGCAGGAAATTTCCTCAGCCCTTCCCACGATTCTCTGGCTCGTCCATAAATACTCCAGAGTTCCCTGCATTAGGCGCTACTCTTACATCTCTCCCCTCACCATTCAACTCGGTCACAACACTTTAGTTCTGGAAAATGGCGAAGAAGAAATACTCGGATGGACCCGCCGCGTCGACCGATAGCGGGGATGACAACTCGTCGTTGGGGGCTGAATGCAAGTTGTTGTCAACTGATGGACGTGATGCCCGGTCATCGCAAGGGGCTGAATTCGAGGTGTTTTTGAGTTTTAGAGGCCCCGACACTCGCGTGAATTTTGCCGACTGCCTGTATCACGCCTTGGATGGAGCTGGCATTCGCGTTTTCAGAGACGATGAAGAGATCAGAAAAGGTGAAGAGATCAAAGGCAAACTGAAGCGTGCGATCGAGACCTCCTCAATTTGTATTCCCATCTTCTCTAGAAACTACGCGGTCAGTGTATGGTGTCTTCGCGAGCTTGCCTACATGGTGGATTGCAAAGTAATAATTCTGCCAGTCTTCTTTGATGTGAAACCCAGAGATGTCAAGCTTAAAACTAAGCTGTACCAAGACGCTCTGCAGAAGCATGAGAAGAAGCACAGCTACGAGGTCGTGCAGCGATGGAAGGAGGTTCTGGAGAATGTCGCTGGTATGAGCGGATGGGACCTCAAAGATGCCGGGTAAGGTTTGACCTTTTATTTTATTTTATTCTTTGATTATATATTTAATTGATATAACTATATCTTATCGTCCTTGCATTAAAAGTTACAACCCATTGTTCTCTCTTTCATCAAATTATCACTCGATTCCCACATATTTTGTTGCTGCTCACTACACGTCCACTCAATTAAATCAATTCCTTTAAAAACAAGATAAATTCTCTATTATGACAAGACAAATCTAATGTGAATTCATTATTCAATTTGCACATTTTAGATTGAATAAAAATACCTTTCTTAACTTCTAGATCACTGTTATGTAGGTTTGATTTTATAAAACAATTATTCGAGTTGTTACCATTTTACTCCATGCAAAACTAGTAAACCGAGCACACACAACATATGAGCAATAAAAAATAAACATACAATTCCTTTGCACATATCTAAAGGAAGAAATTCCAAAGGTTTCGATTTTTACAATTTATGGATGAGGGAGCATCTTTTGAAAGTTTAAGATTTCATTCTTGTCTTAACAATTTTCATCTTTGACCATAGTATAAAATACTTGATAGCAATTCGTTTTAAGTAAATTGACAAAGTATATATACAAAATTTTTCCCCCGGGACGGGGGGTTTTGCCCCCGCTTCCTCCCCATCCCTCTTCTATGGTTGGTTTATGTTTAATTCATAATATCCCAGAGCTTCATAGTTTAATATTCTATTTGGATGCTTCTTACTAGACCCTTTGTATCAAATATGACAGCCACGGCGAACTTATTAGATCAATTGTTGCTGAAGTTTCGGTCAAGCTGAATAAAAGAGACAAAAATCTACCTGACCATTTAGTCGGAATTCAAGGTCGTGTTGAAGATGTCATGTGCCTATTAGATGAAGGTTCTCCTGACATAAGTTATCTAGTAATCCATGGTATGGGGGGCATCGGTAAGACAACTCTTGCCAAAGTTGTCTTTAACCAAATCTCTAGTCGGTTTCATGGGTGTAGCTTCCTTTTTGGTGTTCGAGAAGCTACAAAGGACGGCAAACTTGTTCAATTACAAAAGCAATTATTGTCAAAACTTCTCAACTCCAAACTAGTGGAGATTTTTGACTCTGATGCAGGGATTAACCAGATTAAATGGAGATTTTGCCACAAGAAAGTCCTTATCATTCTTGATGATCTAGATGAGTGGGACCAACTCTCTAAACTTGCAGCAAAGGGTGATTGGTTTGGTTTAGGAAGCAGAATCATTATTACAACGAGGGACACCAACAATTTGGCAATTGAAGAGTATAAAGTTTATCAAATGACAGAATTGCAACACCACCACGCTCTTCAACTTTTTAGTAAGCATGCTTTCAGAATGGATTCCCCTCCACATGACTACGATGATATTTCTTGCAATATTACTTCCATGATTGGTGGGCTTCCTTTAGCTCTCAAAGTTATCGGTTGTTCTCTTTATCACAAAAGAAAACCAATTTGGAAAGAAGTGTTGAAGAAATTAGAGTCAATTCCTGAGCAACATATCTATGACAAATTGAAGATTAGTGTTGACATGCTAAAGGAAGAGCAGAGAGAAATTTTTCTTGATATTGCTTGTTATTATATTGGTGAAGAAAGAATCTATCCATATTATATGTGGAAAGCATTGGACTTTTATCCAAAAATTGAGATCAATTTCCTTATCGGTATGTCTTTGATAAAGATTGATGACGGTGATAGACTATTGATGCACGACTTGCTTAGAGACCTTGGAAGAGAAATTGTTCGATGAGAAGACCTCAAAGTTCCTTGGAAATCTAGTAGACTTTGGCATACCAAAATTGCATTGGAAGTAGTGAAGACTAGAACGGTAAATTCAATTCACAATTACTGTATTCTCAATCAAGGGAACGCTAGCTCAATTAGAGTGTATCTTTTAATGTGCTTTTTTGTCTACTTTGCGCATTGCAAAAAGCTAAATTTATTAATTTTGAGTAAATGAAGGTAGTAATTTTTTTTTTCATATCTAGCAGATATTAATAGCTTACGTTTACAATTTGAAAGTAGAAGCAAAACAATAATGCTTTAATTATAGAACAAGTCTATGCAATATTTACTCATGGAATGGGTTCCTTTTTTTCATTGTAGGAAAGCTCACTTTTTCCTTTTCATGTTGTCAGGGATCAGAAAACATCGTAGCTCTCAAATTATGTGGACTTTCCAAAGAGCACAACTTTACAAGTGAAGAGTTTTCGAGGCTACCTACCTTAAGGTTGTTGGAATTGGAGGGAGGAAATTTGGTGGGAGACTTTAAGAATCTTTTATTGAGTTTAAAATGGTTCTCTTGGTGCCGTTGCCCTTCAAACTTGCAAGTGGTCAATTTATGTTTGCAGAACTTAGTTGTGCTTAAGCTTTCGGACAGCAAAATTCCCGAGAACTGGAATGGATGGGGCCCATGCTTGGTATGGTTTCGTATCACATATATACATTTGTTGCCATTTCTCTTGCCTTACTTTTCTAATTCTAATTTGTTTCACAGGCAAATCGTGACTTGAAAGTTATACATCTCATTAAATGCTGTCTCTCAACAACTCCCAACTTCTCAACATGCTTGAAGTTGAGGATACTGGTTTTTGCTGAACATTATCCAGAGTCGCCACAAATCGATAGCTCTATTGGTAAGCTAGAGCGCCTAAAGCGCTTGGAAATAATTGCAGCCAGAATTCAACAATCAAAGTTGTCAGGAAGCCCCCATTTTGACTTGTGCATAGTGCCTTCTACAATATGCCATCTAAAGAACTTGTCAAGTCTAAAGTTAGAGGGGCTACATATGCAGGAGCTTCATCCATCTATTGGAGAGTTGGCGGGCTTGACATGCTTGTCATTAATGCATTGTCGTCAACTTAGAAAGCTTCCCTATTCCATTGGGAAATTGAGATCACTCCTCTTATTGAATCTATACAACACAAGAATCAAAGAGTTACCTGATTCTATTGGAGATCTCAAAATGTTAGAGAAAATGAACCTGGGATGCACTAAAATAAGGGGGCTACCAAAATCAATTGGAGGACTAGAGTCATTGCTCAACTTAAACTTGAGATGTTCAAAGATTACCGCGTTGCCTACTTCTATTGGATATCTTAAAAGACTAAAGCACTTATATATGTTTCATAGCAAGATAAGAGAGCTACCCAATTCTATTGGAGATCTCAAAAGCTTGGAGGAAATGCACTTGGGATATACTCAAATAAGGGAGCTGCCAAACTCCATTGGAGGACTAGAGTCATTGCTTAACTTACACTTGTGCGGTTCAAAGATTACCACGCTACCTACTTCTATTGGATATCTTAAAAGATTGAAGCGTTTATCTATGATGTTAAGCAAGATAAGAGAGTTACCCAATTCTATTGGAGATCTCAAAAGCTTGCAGGAAATGAACCTGAACTTTACCCAAATAAGGGAGCTACCAAATTCCATTGGAGAGCTAGAATCATTGCTTCACTTACAGTTGCAGGATATAAAGATTACTGAAATGCCTACTTCTATCGGAAATCTTAAAATGTTGAAGAGCTTAAACATGGGTCGAAGTAAGATAAAAGAGCTACCGAAGGCCATTGGGATGTTGGAGAATCTTAAAGCATTGACATATCATGGTAGTAGAAATAAGGATATGACATGGCCTCCTAAGCTTTCAGGACTTTTCATATCTGGTGATGATCCTCAATCTCTCACATTGCCTCCTCGGCTTTCCACATTTCATCTATCTTGTGATGATATTGGATCTCTCCCAAGGCTTCCTTTATATTTTTGGTTTGGAATTAGTAGATGTCAAGTCACCAATAGTACAGCCACTCCCTTCCGAATTGAGATATTTGGACGACTTAATACTCTGTCGATGCGGTTCAAGAGAGATCGTTATTGAACAGTTAGAGAGTCTCCGTCGATTTGAATGTGGAAGACTGTAAATCACTAGTGAAATTGGGTCTATCAAGTTTAGGGAGGCTCGAAGAGCTAATAATCCGTAGGTGCCCTCAACTAATGGAGATTCAAGATTTGAGAGAAATGGAATCACTGAAAGTATTTGATATTGAGACATGCAGCTCGATAGAAAGGTTACCTAAACTATCAGAACTATATAAATTCATTGTATTGGGTATATGTGACTGTAGATCACTGCAGTGTTTGCCTGATTTACCAAACTCGCTTTCATCAATCGGGAATTGGAGGTCCACGGAAAGTTCACCTGAGCTACCAAAACATGGTCTGTTAGAACTCTCTCACTGTGAATCACTGCAAGGTGCTGTACCGAACGAATGGCGTCGCAATATTCATGCATGTCTACTGTTAGGCGAGTATGGTGACTTTTCCAATTTTTGCGAGTGGTGTTGGCAATCCAAAAGGGGCCCACGGGCAAGGATGCGAGTTTTGCATTGTTGACACGCGGTAATCGTTCCCAATTCATACGTACTTTGCCCTAGGTATCTTCATTTGTCTTTTCCCTTCCCATTTCTTTGTTACATTGTCTCCTTCCAACTTTTTTGTAGTTCCTCCTGTTCCCTCTAAAGATGCATATCCTTTCCCCATTTTTTCACTCTTTTCCCATTTCTTTATTTCATCGTCTAATTTTATCTTGTTTAATTAGATAAAATGCGTGGCGGTGCGTACTCGTAGCGCTTTATGACAAGTTGACATTGACACTTTCTCCGCTTAAAACATGGCAATTTTTCTTCTTCTTCTTCTTTTTAACCTTTTCTTAGGCTAACTTAATTGTGATTAACGATAAAGAAACGGCACAATTTTTTAAAGAAAAATTTAATCAAGCTACAACACAGTTGTATTAAATGAGGAGATAAAACCTTTATCTCCACAACATGATAAAATTAGAGGAAAATCTTAACGAAATAAAGCTACACCAAAAATATCACTAAAGTATATCGATTCAAACGTAAGAGAAGATTGAACTAAAACAGAGGATTTATACAACTGACATAGCATGGTCATGACAAACTTCGTGTTAAAGCTAAAAGAGGTTAAACTCTAATTATCTCAAATTATCTAACAACCCAACATTGACTTTATAATTAAATAATGTATAGGATAGAAGGTCTATAGTATAAAAACATGAATACAGGCATGAATAGATCCTAAACTTTTGTGAAATGTTTAACTGGATCTTTTTAACTTTTTGGGTCAATTGAGTTCATTAAGTTCAATTTTTAGATATGCCAATGACTACTCTGTAATCAAAAAAAAAAAAGAAAAAAGGAAGAATCATGATTTAGTGAAATTAAATGGGTGGCAAAGAAGTCCCAACACTCGATGCTTTAGTTACATATAGCCACTTCGGCCATGGCGGGACGTCACATTTCAATCCAAAATCGCTCATTGGATGCTAGGGGTGTGCAACCGGACCGGGTTTACTCGAAACCCGGACCAGACCACCCAAAAAATAGGGTCGGGAACCAGTTCCTGGTTAAACTAGTCCGGGTACAGGTTCCAGTTTTTGGGAACCGGTTGAAACCAGTCCGGGAACATGGTTCAAGCAAAGACCCACCCGAACCGGACGGTTTTGGAACCGGTTTTTACCTTATTTAAAATAAAAAAAATTGTCTCTCTCGTATAATGCTTTTGAATCTCTGTCTTCGAAGAAATGTTAAAAAAGGAAAGATTCTCTCTAAATCAAGTTAAGAGAGAATTGTTTTGAAAGAATTGTTAAAAAGAATTGTTCTCATGAATTATTTTTCTTTTTTACTGATCCCACTTTCAACTATTACTATAGTCGTAGGACAAATGCTACTAATTATTGTAGCACTAATTCTCAATTCAACTAAAAAAAGATGTCCTCTTAATAAGAACTCTGTCACATACACATAAGTAAGCACATTAGGTCATATTATAAGTATTTGTAGGAATGAGACTAATATTAGATCCATATTTGTTGCTAATGCTTATGTATTCTTAGGATTTTTGCTTTGTCTTATAATATTAGGAGAATTACGTTGTTGTTTTTTCGCTAATTAATGTAAAATTTGAAGCTGTATAAAATATTGAACAGTTGCAAAATAGGTTGCAATAAAAACAGGGTTGACCCTGTTTCTAGACTGGAAAAACAAGGTTGAGTCCAAAACAGTATCTAATAAAAACAAGGTAGGGTACATGGTCCAAAAAAGAGGAACCGGTTATAATAGGGTCGGGTACGGGGTCAGTCTGAATCCTACCTACCCTGGACCCGATCACCCCTATTGGATGCCACAATCAAGATGCCACAATCATGCCATAGTCGCTCATAGGAAAATGCCAACTTAGCTAGAGCCCCTCACGCCGGTGTTCTCTCTATCTCTGCGTGATCTCTCTGTCTCATTTGTTTACTTCCTTGTTGTGTCAATGGTATATAATTTCTTAGATATTTATTTTCAGATGAAAATAAATTGAAATTGCCAAAACAAAGAAGAAACCGAAATGAGCAAGACGAAAAGCGAAAGAGAAAATTTGATCTAATCAATTAATTAGCATTAGTCCTGGATTTAAGAAGTCTTACACTCGCTTTTTCTTAAAAAAAAAAAAAAAATGAAGACGCTTTGATTCTTAGACTCATCGGGTCGAGGGAGGGTTGCAACCTCACCTCAGCTACGCTGTGAGGGGCTAACCAAGATGCATCGACAAAGAATGGTGTATTAGTTTGTGGGCTGGGTGGGCCTGGCTCGGTCCCAAACGGACGGGGCAGGACCTAATTATGTAGGCCCCTGCTCAGGCCCAGAAAGATGGTTCCTGGCTGGCCCTTATGGCTCGGCCGAATCTGGATGGCCCTTGTTGCGCTGGGCCCATTTTTAAGTCTACTACCAATAACTCTAATTTACTGAGTAAAATATTAAAAATTAAGGTTACTTGATAAGAAAAAAAATTTCTAGTAATAAATAAGGTCTTAAATGAGTTCACGACCTTCATCATTAAAAAATAAATTTACCACTAGCTATTGCGGTAAGTATAACCCGTCTGTAATTTCTAGTCATTATTGACAAAAACTGGAGTTCCTGGTAAGTATAAATTGTTTTTGGTAAATTCTATTACTCAATACGAACTTACATTCTTTTTTCAATTTAACCCTTACACTGTTAATTTACCTAATTTAATCTTGGAATTTGTTTAAATTATATAATCAGGTCATTGTAGCAACAACTCTAATCAATTTCAGTATTTTTGGCTCATATTATTAGAGCACAATGAAAACAGAAGCGAAACAAGATTTGAGGCCTCCGGGGACTCCGTATGAATGGCTGCACTACGGGACCTCCTTTTTTAAAATCGAAAGAAGATTATATTAATTACTCAAAAGGATATATGTGAAATACATAGGCTAGAGGACCTATTTCGCTAATAATAAAAAGGAAGGGTTACGAGGATGGAATCAGTAACATGACTCCCCTTCCTCCTTGGGGCAATAACGACATCGCCTAGAGCTATTAGAGACAGCATAACAATTCATATCATGGATGCTTCAATGAAAAAGGCTATAATAGATAACAGACCAAGGTTTTACTGCCATAAATAAAACAAAGCAAAAATGGAGCCTTGAAATTTTTGCATAAGACTAGGGCACAAGCGATATTGGAGAAATTTTGCATTTGCAACCCAAGTGATTAGAGTTATTATATTGATTTATTTCTGGTTACATTCCTCTAAGAAAGGCCCAAAAGATTGGTGTTAGCGGACTCATAATGATGTAGCATAGAATTGCTTTTAAGAGATTGTAATGTTCCATTTGTTTCTCAAAATATGAATGATTTAGAGAATATATTTTTCTAAAAACAATTGTTTGTATTGCTTACAAATATAAATAAACGAAAATTACCTTTATTGTCCACTAAAATGTTTAAATGCAAATTATTATCAATAATAATGATATTTTTCATTGAACTAATTATTTTAAACAATATAAACTGTTGTTTTTAGAAAAATACCTTTCACAAACGGAGCCTAAGAGGAACTTAAACCTTCAAAGAGGGTAGATACCTGCTTTAGAAGATCCGTCCCCAAAGTGTGAGAAAAATCTTGGGGCTGGTTGCACGAAACAAATGAAGCAAAATTCGTGAGAAACACTGTCGACATCCTCAGCTTGTCAGATCTACGAAAACAAGCTTGAAGCTTCACTTCACTACTTGAGGAATTGTTCTTCACTGAAAAAACCTGTGTTAAGTTAGTTCATGAGAACTTCTTTGTTTCGAACACTCCAACTCTGGATGGGACTTTATGTTTAAATTGGTCTGCAAGCATTTATTCCATTGGAGTAATAAGCTGTTGTTTCTAAAGGATTCTTTCTCAAAATGGCATGTCTCCAAGTTCAGCAGGATACAACTGAGGTTCCAGGCAAATGAGTTGCAGAGTGAGTCTTCAACTGGAGACTCTCCCTCTCTAATCCAATTCTGATGGTCAGAGTTTTGCATTGGGCCGGTGGGTTAAACTCGTGGAGCAGTTTCCGCGCAATGATGCTGGTGAGTGCCCGGGAATTATGTTAGCTCTGTAGTTACTTCTTCCTCCGAATGAGCAAAATCATTGGTTTCCTTTCTGAACTTTTTCTTGGGGTTGGAACAATGGACTACTTTATTTTTCTCCACAAAGTTGATTCAACAGGGCTACTAGACCTTCCTTCAAACATGAAGCAAGTAAGAAGCAGGGCAAGTGTGAAAGCAATCAATAGATTAATCGGCTAACCTTGCTTCGAATCAATAAGTCCATTTTTCAAAAAACGCATGATTTTCTGAAATGTCAAAGACCTAATATCACATGTTCTAATAAATATCGACAGTTTCTTTACAATTGCAATTGTATAGCTCATTCAACATCTCACCTAGACATGGTATGAATCATGTAGTACACATATTCATGAAATGAGATGTACACAATTTTACATGGATAAAACTCACTTAATGAGCCCCTTGCAATCCAAAATTAACATCTCGTACTCATCTAGTGTATTCCTGCTTGCTACATCAATCCACCGTTCCAATGATCCGCAGTCGTCAACAAGCAATTGACACAAACACTCTAATTGATGGAGGCCCTCATCAGCTCAAATTGCAGCTCACAAGTCGCTACAAGAAAGCAGGGGAAAGGTGAGCTGGTTTTTATCAAGTACGTTAATCCGACATTCGAGATATTGCATATTTATCTGGTGTCAAGTCATCTCCGCTGTTGTTCGAAAAGCCTATTTGCTAGTCTGCTCAGTTTGGTTTACATGTCATCCAGAGTACTCAAATGAACCACATGGAATTGGCGACTCATGAAGACGATCATGATGATGTGCCATGCGTACGATGAAGAGCACAACTATGTCCTATTTGACCAACTAGCACCCGAGGCCTTCAAGCCAATTACGTTCCTCAAAAAAGTGATGCCCGATTATGCCTAATATTTCTATCGGACTCTAGTCATCTTCAGCTCTCTCTCCCTAGTGGTCTTGTCTTCTTGAATTTAACCCGACGTCACTAAGATGATTTTGCACTTTTTGAGTTGACGCTTATCCATATTAGAGAAGAAAATATTCTTGTGGACTTTTTGGAAGTTAAATTTTTTGTCTTGTCTCTTGTTTGTTTCCCACAAGGTGACCCATTATACATTTTCTTCCATGCCAAAATGACAGTTGCTCGAAAGATGCACTTACTATCTCTCTATTCGAGTCATGCTATAACGAGATTAGATCAAGCTTGTTGTTTAAATTCAAGAAGACATGCGTATAGTTTATTTTCTTGAGAATCGCTGGCTCATGGGTTGTGAATGCCAACACAACCCTTTAGTTAGGATTAGATCCCACATATACGGCAATAAGCATAACGCTCCCTACTTCAAAGGTTGTTCTATCATATAAGGACAGTATTCCAATTTTGTGGGCAAAGCTTAGCGTCTACCATGGATCAATGAAATTGTGCATTCATGGAAGTTTAGTTATAGTGGCATCATTTTGTGCATTTTCTGTCGTTCTAGATTTCAATTGAGGATACTAGCGGCGTCTTTTAAGTATACTACTCAGCATGAAAGCATGGTTGCCTTTTTTCTTTTTTCTCTCTCTATCTCCTTTTGTGGACTAAAATTGATCAATTTGCTTTACCAAAAAAAAAAAAAAAAAGAAATGATCTTTTTTCTTCTTTTGAGACCTTTCTATCAAATTATATTGAATCATAGACAAATGTGGATACACAATAAATGAGCAAACCTAATAATAACAAATTCATTTCACATAAAGTGGGTGGTTTGATGCTTATAGAATGAGCTCTCTTCATAATTCCTTACAAGCCAGATGTATGTCTATACCAACATTGAGACATATTATAATAGGCAAGAGAAATAATTACCATCGGAAAACAACCATAATTACTTAAATCCAATGAGCTATGTATGGTTATGCAAAATAGAGAGAGAGAATATGAAACTGTATTTTTTTTTTAACTCAATTGATCTGTATTTTCCCTTGAATTCTTATCCTAGTAGCTGATATATAGTATATATCACTTGATTAAATAGAATGTATTACATCAATGAAATGTTTTCTTTTATCTTATATTTGAAAAGATCATTCATGTACTCCATGGGCAATTTGATTTAGACAGATAGTGTCCTCACCCATTGAATAGAACCAAAAGTGAATGGAAGTGCCGTCCCTTGAATTTAATTGGCTTCTTATGTTTCATGTTTTTGTTTCGTTGATTGATACTTTTCATATGCCAACATGATAAACTGTTTATATATGACCCATCATTTCCAAAAATTCTCTCTTAAGGAAATAGGAAGATGGAACCTGGTCTGGTAGCCTTATTTTCCACGAATTTGGCCCAAACAATGTTGAAAAATTATTATGATTTCTTGTATCTCTTGTCGGTGATGTTCCTGTTTATTAATAAATTAGAACGTAAAGTGGAATTAATTCACATTATATAGTTTTGTTTTTGAAATGAAAGAATAAATTTTCATTGTGGGTTCAGGCCCTTCCAAGAAAGAACACAAGGCAATGAAAAAGGCTTCCCATGACTAAAAAATGAAGTGGAATCAATTGATATTATGCATCTTCCTTTTGGAGGATATCAATTAGAATAGTTGATAGAATCTTTTTAATTAGATCAATTTATTTGTGTTTTTTAATGTTATCTAGTAGAGTAACAACAAAATAAACAAATGAATTGCTACAGGTCTGATAACACATAGTACATGTGAAGAGTTACTTCCTTTCTGTGAATCGCACCAATTGTGTGAGAACTAGTGTAACATAAGCCCTAATGTTTTGAAATTAGATTAATTAAGTCTTAAACAAATTATTTTTGATTAATTGAGTTCTAAATATTTTGACTAAGATGCAATCAAGTATTAATATCATTGTCTGTGACCTTTGTAATTCAAAGTTGTACTCTTGAGATTATTATGAAATAAAGCATCATTTGAAATACAGTTAGAATTAAAACATACAAATCTTATAAATTGGGAATTTGATTATGAAGATCAATAGAGTAATAAAGCCTGCATTATACCAAAACACATAGGAAAAACCCAAAGTATATTGTCATGACCTACCTTTTATGTTTGGAAAGGAGAAGATATAAGTTTAAGAGTATTGCCTAAAAGACAGGATTACGGCCCATGATTAAATGCGGGCTTTACCAAGCTTATACCTCATGCAACATTTGAGTGCTCATGAAAATTTTCTAATAAAGAGTCGCCTATAGCCTATTAGGTCTAGTGAAGCATTTCATTGAACGCTTGGTGTACACTAGGGAAATGAGGGACCTCCCGTTCGTCCACAGCTCGAGCCCAAGCTAGCACTCTTAACAGGCATATCGAAACCCACAACAAGCATACTAGAATGGGAGTATTCATGGAAATTTTCTAATGAGAAGTTGCTACCAGCTTATTAGGATCAACTAGAAATCAAGTAAGGTATAGAAGTATACCTCATTTCCTACACAACCAGAGAATCTAAGGTTGAGGATTTAATTACACTAATTAAAAAATTAGTGCATTTTTAGTACTTAATTATGTTCATTTCAAAAATATTTTTGTCAGGAAATTTGGATTAATTTTGGACATATTCACTAACATATGAGGTGATCATATAGAAGCACAATTATTAAAATAACACTCAACAACCAAATGAAGCATTAAATAAATTGCAAAAAATAAACAAGCATCTAACAATGAGATAGTTAGTTGTCAATCCTAACTAAACTAAAGGGAAGTCATAATCATCATATCGAAATTGCACAATTAATGGCACTTGTCTCCAAGAACAATCGAAGCCTTAAGATGAAGTTGTAAAGGCCTGTCGATTTTGAGCATAATCTTAAATCAATGATTTTCCCACACTTTTTGTTTTTTGTACTAAGCTAATTCTAGACTAGAATTAACATATAAAATCTAATAAAGCCAGTTCAAATTTAATTTCTAAGACTTTTCCAATTTTTTTTGAATTTTCGGAATTTTTTGAATTTTTTAATATATAAATATTTTTAAAAAATATTTTTAATCCGAAAATAGAGGTCCGGGCTGATCTGTTGAGCCCAGTCCGAATATGGGCTGAACTTCGACTCTCGAGCTTAGCCCAAGAGCTTAAAACATGAGAAGCCAAAAAAGAAATGGGCTTAGCTGCTGGAGCTCAATCCGACTTTAACCAGACCAAGCCTACATCTGAAAATTCTCGACCGAAGCCCAAACCTATCAATCTAGCACCAAGCCCACATCTACTAGAGCCCGAGCACGCCGTAGCCCTCTTAAACCCATAACTGGCCCAAACCTAATTAAACCAATTAAGCCCATGCGAAATTATTCCTCCCATTTTGTCTTTTTTCTTTTTCTTTTTATTACCTTCTTCTTCTTCTTCTTCTTCTTCTTCACGAAGACTCCCTGCCATGCCCGAAGCAGCTTCCTCTCTCTGCACCATATTCACGGAACCAAAACCAACACCATGGCAAGCCCTCACCAGGGTTTGGGGGGCCGCCAAGTCACCATCCGGTGCCAGTCATTCGGTTTGACTGACGCCGGTCACCGCCGAATCTATTCCGGCAAGGCGCAAGCCCACAACGGCCGACTCGAGCGACGCGAGATACACCACCAAACATCAAGAAAAAACACTAACGGCGGTGTTGGTGCAGCAGGTCACAGAGATGAAAGATTCGGGCTTCAATTTGGAGACTCGAGTTTGGCTCTCCAGTGAAGCATTTCATCGAACACTTGGCGTACACTAGGGAAACGAGCCGGGCTTGGACTCTTAACAGAAATACCAAAACCCACGAAAAGCATACTAGAATGCATGGCAACGTTAACGGGGACCGGCGGGGCCAGAGTTCGTGTGAACTGAACGGCCGCGAACTTCGGCCTGGCGTGCCCGAAAATGAGCACGCACAAAGAGACTTACCTAGTTCGATGCGGGGTGAAGAAAGAGGGAGGTTGGGCCTGGGCCCAGGTGAAAAGAACAATGGCCGGGCCAGCCTAGCCCTGGCCCAGTCTGCTTTTTTCTAATTTCTTTCTTCTTTTTTATGATTTTTTTAAATCCTAATAATTAATGCTAGTAATGCAAATGTTCCTAATACCTATACGCGATGCATTTTAATGCAAATATAAATGATGCATTTTAATGAAAATTATTTACTTTACTTACTTTACTTTTTTTTTCTTTTTTTGTTTAGAGAGTAATTCCTAGTTTTCTATGCAATTAAGTCTTAGATGAAAGAAGCAAAATTTAGGTGTCAATATATATGATTTTCATTTTTTCTTGAGTTACAAGATATTATGGAGAAATTTTTACTTATGTTTTGAATAAAGTCTCATCATTAAGTCTTTCACTTGGTTTTCAATAAAACTTATTCGTTTTATTCTGAACTTATTGTCAGAATAATTACTAGTTTTGTATAGAAATAAAATGACATTATTTTGTGATGAGTAGATATCACCAGTAAGGAGAGTAGGACTCAATTACACTTCGTCCAAAAATTCTGAGGAGTCACTTGATTAAATACAAATAAGACTCAATCAAGAAAGAACAAGAACGCTTAGGTCTCCTATACCACATATATTGCATTTTGAGAACCTTTATTATGTAATTGAAGCTTTAAAATAAAAAAATATTGAGCTATCAATTGCATAATAGATTAATGAATCATCGAAATAAGGAATATATTTGGATAATTTAGCAAATGATATTATGCAAGTTAGTAGCATATAAATTTGTTTGGAGGAAATGAATTGTCATCGGCAAAAAACAAAATACTTTTCTTTTCATAAAAAGATAATATGTTGAAAAGAGGAGAAAAATGAATTTTTATTTTGCTATCCCTTCTAGGCCTCGACAAAATAGTCCCACACCCGTTACAAAATATTCAACTTGAACTTTTTGTCCGACCACAAATTTTTATCGTAGAAATTTCTATTTTGAGAAAAAGTATTTGGTATTTATCCCTTTAAATTTTTATTTGAAATCCAATCCCCCCTCTCTAACATAATTTACTTAATTTAATAGAATGCAGCTCACAAATGAATGCTTTCTTTATTTTGAAAAAGAAATCATTACAAGCATCGGACCTTCGCAGAATCATACATTCACATATACCGCGAGCGATTATATATGGACAGATGGAGTCTCACTTATTGACTAATGACAACATGTTAATGGAAGTGCCATCCCTTCAACTTAAACAGTCCCTCATGTTTCATGTCGTTTCTTTAGTAGAGTGATACTTTTTCATCCCGACATGATTGGGTGCATGCTGTAAGTTAATTTCAAATTATCTCCATCATGCAGACTCCTTGTTTTTTCTTAATATGAATTATATATCTATGCTTACAATGACGTCCCAACCATTACTATAATTCTCTCTTAAGAAAAGAGAGAAATAGGACCTAGTAATTTAGTATTTTTCCATGAATCTAGTCCAGAACACATAAGAAAAGGTTATGATTTCTTTTATCTCTTATCATTGATTTTAATATTAATCCTTCAAAATGATATTTATTAGACACAAATTTGACATCTCTCTCCATGTAGTTAAACTCGATTATTGTACTTGATATAATGTTATTTGTATGGGATGATGTCATAAGTTAATGACCGATGGTCCAAGAACGCATATTCCACGTATGCATACTTGAACTCATTTAGTTCTGCCCGACTTTGGGGGAAAAAAAAACTTTGCCCGAATAAAACGACCCGTGAATGGAAGTGCCGTCCCTTGAACGTGATCGGTGACCGATGCTTGATGTTTGCTTTATTTGGTAGATTGATATCTTATCCCGGCATTATTTATAATTTGTCCTATTTGCATTGGTACTTGCGAATGGGGGCATGTTGCGAGTTGTCTTCAAGGAATCCACATCATGCAGGGCTCTTATTCTTTCTAAATTCAAGGGAAAATTCCAAAAAAAAAAAAAACTCCAAATACTCTTAGTTTCTTAAATAGGGGGCCAAAGTTGACCTTATTTTAAATAATGACCTAAAGTTGACTTTATTTCAAATAAGGATATGAAGTGGTCATAATTATTTCAAATAAGGGCCTAACTTTGTCGATCACTAACCGGCTAAATTTTCCGACTAGTCAAGGGCATTTTTGTCATTTGCCACTTTTCCTTTTTTTTCTTCTTTCCTTTTTTCTTTTGGTTCATCTTCTTCATCATTGTTGGTGGCCGGCCGGCCATCGGTGATGCCCGCAGTGGGCTAGTTGAGGGTCACCCTCACCTAATTTGGTAAGGGCCACCTTCACTAGCCACAAGCGAGAGATGGGCAAAGCCCCCTAAGGAGGTCACCCCTCGCAGCCATCCACGAGGTTGGCCCTAGTTGGCTACCAACCTCACTAGATCTGGCGAGGGTTGGCCACCCTCACTAGCCACAGGCAAGAGACAAGTGAGGCCATCTCTTACCCTGAGGAAGGCCACCCCTCGTCAGCCTTGCTGAGCTTGCGGATGGCTGCGAGGGGCGGCCTCTCCTAGGGCAAGGGTCACCTCGCTACCATTAGCAAGGGTGGCTCACACTGGATCAGGCGAGGATGACCCTTGCCCAGTCCTTTGTGGGCTTCATCGGTGGCTGGCTAGCCACCGATGACGAAGAAGAAGAAGAAGAACTTGAAAAAAGAAGGAAAGAAAAGAAAAAGAAAAAATAGTAAATGGTGAAAATGCCCTTGATCACCGGAAAGTCAGACTTTTATTTGAAACCGACATAACCACTTTAGGGTATTATTTGAAACACAATTTACTTCATTCCCTTATTTGAGAAGGTGATGGCATTTTAGGCCTTTGTTTGAAATTAGGTCAACTTCATGCCTCTATTTAAGAAACTGCAGGTACTTAGGGCCCCTTTTTTTGAATTTTCCCAAAATCCAATCCCCCCTCTCTCTAACATAATTTACTTAATTTAATAGATTGTACATATGAACGAATGCTTTCTTTATATTGTAAAAAAATCATTACAAGCATCAGACCTTCGTGTAACCATACATTTATGTATACCACCAGCGATTACATATGGACAGATGGAGTCCTCACTTATTGACTAATGACAACATGTTAATGGAAGTGTCGTTCCTTCAACTTAAACAGTCCCTCATGTTTCATGTTATATCTTTAGTAGATTGATTATTTTTCGCCCTGACATGATTGGGTGCTTACTGTAAGTTAATTTCAAATTATCTCCATCATGCAGACTCCTTATTTTTTCTTAATATGAATTATATATCTATGCTTACAGTGACGTGCCCATCATTACTATAATTCTCTCTTAAGAAAAGAGGGAAATAGGACCTGGTAGTTTAGTATTTTTCCACGAATATGGCCCAGACCACATAAGAAAAGGTCATGATTTCTTTTATCTCTTGTCATTGATTTTAATATTAATCAATCAATGGGAACATAAAGTGGGATCAACTCAAATTATATATTTTATTTCTTGGCATGATAGAATAATTTTTAATTTCTTGGGGCCTTCCAAGAAAAAACACAACACAATGAAGGAGATTTCCCAAAACTTTAGAATGTGAGGTGAAATCAATTGAAATTATATATTATGTCTTTTGGAGTGTATTCAATTAGAAATGTGGATAGACCTATTTTTTTATTTTGGGATATTTCACCAAGAAGAAGTGCAATGCAATGCATTGAAGTAGACTTCCCCACGGCTCTCTGGCTTGTGCATAAATCGTTCAGAATGATATTTATTAGACACAAATTTGACATCTCTCTCCTTGTAGTTAAACTCGATTATTATACTTGATATAATGTTATTTGTATGGGATGATGTCATAAGTTCATGGCCGATGGTCCAAGAACGCATATTCCATGTATGCATATTTGAACTCATTTGAACTCTGCCCGACTTTGGACAAAAAAACTTTGCCCGAATAAAACGACACTTGAATGGAAGTGCCGTCCCTTGAACGTAATTGGTGACCGATGCTTGGTGTTTGTTATTTCTCGGTAGATTGATATCGTATCCCGGCATTATTTATAATTTGTCCTATTTGCATTGGTTCTTGCGAATGGGGGATTGTTTTGAGTTGTCTTCAAGGAATCCACATCATGCAGGGTTCTTATTCTTTCTAAATGCATATTATACATTTATGCTTACGATGATGACCCCACCATTTTCATAATTCTCCCTTAAGAAAAGAGGAAAATGCGATCTGGTAGAATTTATTTATTAATTGCTTGTAATGTCTTTTATTGCTTATCGTTGATGTTCATTAATTAATTGGAACATGACGTGGAATCAATTAAAATTGTATATTTTCTTTTTTTTAGAGTGATAAAATAATTTTCAATTTATTGTGGTCTTCCAAGGTAACGCAACGAAGGAGACCCCCACGACTTAGAATGGGAAATGGAATCAGTGCTTTTCTTTTCGTAAGAAGATAATATTTTGAAAAGAGGGAAAAAAAAAGAATTTTTTTTCTATCTCTTCTAGGCCTCAACATAAGAGTCCCACACCTATTACAAAATATTCAACTTGAACTTTTTGTTCGACCACAAATTTTTATCTTAGATATTTTATTTTTGAGAAAAAGTATATGGTATTTATCTCTTCAAATTTTTGTCCAAGTGAAAATTCCAAAAAAGAGTTCCAAGTGCCCTAAGTTTCTCAAATAGAAACACAAAGTTGACATTATTTCAAATAAGGGCTTGAAGTGGCTATAATTATTTCAAATAAGGACTTGACCTTATCGATCATTGGCCGGCTAAATTTTCCGACCTATCAAGGGCATTTTTGTCATTTGTCACTTTTCTTTTCTTTTTTTTTCTTTCCTTTTTTCTTTTGGTTCATCTTCTTCATCATCGTCGGTGGCTGGTCAACCACTGGCGATGCCCACAGTGAGCTAGTAGAAGGTTGCCCTTGCTCGATCCAGTAAGGGCCACCCTCACCGGCCACAGGTGAGGGATGGGCAAGGCCGTCCCTCACCCTAAGGAGGCCATCCCTTGTGGCCATCCACAAGGTCGGCCCTCCTTGGCTGTGAGCGAGGTCAATAATGCCAGATTTGGCAAGGGTCAGCCACCCTCGCTAGCCACAGGTGAGGGATGAGCGAGGCCATCTCTTGCCCTGAGGAAAGCCACCCCTTGCTGGCTGCGGGCGAGGCTGACCTTGCTAGATATGGTGAGGTTAGCCCCGCCAAGCTTGCGGATGGCCATAAGGGGCAGCCTCCCCCAAGGCAAGGGTCACCTCCCTGCCACCGCAAGGGTTGCTCTCACCAGATCACGCAAGGGTGACCCTCACCCAGCCCTCTGTGGGCTTCACCGGTGGCCAACTGGCCACCAATGATGAACAAGAAGAAGAACGAAAAAAAAAAAAGGAAAGAAAAAGAAAAAAGAAAAAATAGTAAATGACGAAAATGTCCTTAATCGCCAGAAAGTCAAGCCCTTATTTGAATAAGATATAACCACTTTAGACCATTATTTGAAACAAGATACACTTCATGCTCTTATTTGAGAAAGTGATAGCACTTCAGACCTTTATTTGAAACAATATCAACTTTGGGTCTCTATTTGAGAAATTGCAGGTACTTAGGGCCCTTTTTTGGAATTTTCCCAAACCCCACCCCTCTTTCTAACATAGTTTACTTAATTTAATAGAATGTAACACATGAATGAATGCTTTCTTTATATTGAAAAAAAAAAATCATTACAAGCATCGGACCTTCGTGGAACCATACATTTACATATACCACCGGCGATTTCATAAGGACAGATGGTGTCCTCACTTATTGACTAATGACAACATGTGAATGGAAGTGCCATCCCTTCAACTTAAATGGTCCCTCATGTTTCATGTTATTTCTTCGATAAATTGATACTTTTCTGTCCCGACATGATTGGGTGTTTGTTGTAAGTTAATTTCAAATTATCTCCATCATGCAGACTCCTTATTTTTTTTTTCTTAATGTGAATTATATATCTATGCTTACAGTGACGTCCCCACCATTACTATAATTCTCTCTTAAGAAAAGAGGGAAATAGGACCTGATAGTTTAGTATTTTTCCACGAATATGGCCCAGACCACATAAGAGAAGGTCATGATTTCTTTTATCTCTTGCCGTTGATGTTCATATTAATCAATCAATGGGAACATAAAGTGGGATCAACTCAAATTATATATTTTCTTTCTTGGCATGATAGAATAATTTTTAATTTCTTGGTGCCTTCCAAGAAAAAACACAACACAATGAAGGAGATTTCCCAAAACTTTAGAATGTGAGGTGAAATCAATTGAAATTATATATTATGTCTTTTGGAGCGTATTCAATTAGAAATGTTGATAGGCTAATTTTTTATTTTGGGATATTTCTCCAAGAAAAAGTGCAATGCAATGCATTGAAGGAGACTTCCCCACGGCTCTCTGGCTTGTGCACAAATCCTTCAGAATGATATTTATTAGACACAAATTTGACATCTCTCTCCTTGTAGTTAAACTCGATTATTATACTTGATATAATGTTATTTGTATGGGATGATGTCATAAGTTAATGACCGATGGTCCAAGAACGCATATTCCACGTATGCATACTTGAACTCATTTAGCTCTGCCCGACTTTGGGCAAAATAAAAAATAAAAAATTTGGCCGAATAAAACGACACGTGAATGGAAGTGCCGTCCCTTGAACGTGATCGGTGACCGATGCTTGATGTTCGTTTTTCTCGGTAGATTGATATGTTATCCCGGCATTATTTATAATTTGTCCTATTTGCATTGGTACTTGCGAATGGGGGCTTGTTGCGAGTTGTCTTCATGGAATCCACATCATGCAGGGCTCTTATTCTTTCTAAATGCATATTATATATTTATGCTTACGATGGTGTCCCCACCATTTTCATAATTCTCCCTTAAGGAAAGAGGAAAATGCGATCTGCTAGAATTTATTAATTAATTGCTTGTAATGTCTTTTATTGCTTGTCGTAGATGTTCATTAATTAATGGGAACATGACGTGGAATCAATTTAAATTATACATTTTCTTTTTTAGAGTGATAAAATAATTTTCAATTTATTGTGCTCTTCCAAGGCAACGCAACGAAGGAGACCCCCCACGACTTAGAATTGAAAGTGGAATCAATGCTATTATATAATTTTCTATTTGGAGGATAATCAATTAGAATTGTTGATAGATATTATGGGCAATTTCTCAGGCCCTTCCATGAAAAATTGCAATGCATGAAAAAGACTTCCCATGACTCTCTGCCGAACATGACGTTGATCGAGCCCATGAAAAGGACTTCCCATGACTCTCAAGTCCTAAACAAATTAATTTTTGTTAATTGAGCCCTAAATGTTTTGACTAAGATGCAATCAAGTACTGATAGCACTAGCGGTGACTTTTCGTAACTGGAAATTATACTCTTTGAGAATATTATGAGATGATTCATTGTTTGAACCGCAATCATTGATTATGGAAACTAATAGAGAAATAGAGCCTGCATTTTACCTAAATAGAATGGAAAAATCCACAGTATTGGTGGTCTTGGGCCTCTTTTATCTCAAAAGCTAATTTAAAAGATAAGGTTTTTCCTCAATACTTATAAACTGACTACATGTCCATTCCATAACCGATGTGGGACATCCTTAACAATCTTCCTCTTACACATCAGGTTTGAGTCGGAGGCACAACAACCCATAACTCTCCCGTGTGATTCTTGGGTTTTGACTTATTGGCATCCTTAATAATCTCACCCTCATATATCGAGCTTGGGTTGGAGACACAATAACTTGTAATTCTCCTGTGTGACTCTTTTTGGATCTAGACTTATTGGCAAACCTGAACTCTACCACCAATGTTGGGTGGTATTTGGCCTCTCTCACCCTAAAAGCTAGCTCAAAATATGATATTTTCCCTCATACTAATAAATTGACCACACGCCCCTTACACAACCAATATAGGACATCCTTAACATTATTTTGAGTTTTTCTTTAGTCACATAGAGTTATGAAGAAATTTTGATTCTGTTTTTGAGTGAAATCTTGAAATCAAGTTTCTTCCTTAATTTTTCAGGGAGATGGCATTCTTTTGACACCAATTGTATAAGTTACATCGCTTAGTAATTATTTTCAAAAGCCAAACATATAGGTGCTCGATGCTATAAAGCCGATAGTATTTGCCATGTTGCTTAGTTAATGTTTTGCAAACCAACTGCATCAGTCACTTGCTATTTTCCCTCCAATTTTCAACTTTTTCATTGCTTGTTTCAAGAAGTAGACACCACCACCAAACTTGCCATCCTCAAAGAAGTTGTAGCCTAAAGTTTCGCCTTAAACAGACATTAGACACAACCTTACGCACGCCCTGCCGTGGATCCACTAAGCCTAACTCCACGTAACGTTTTTGGAGAAATAAATTTTCATGGCACTATTTCACTTGATTTCAAACTTCAAGTTCACTTCTTTGAAGTTATCTTGATATTAGCGATATTAGGATATTTACTTAACTCTACACGTCTCTTAGGATTATGCATGTATCTCTTTTGATTGTGCATATTTTTGATTGATTATAATTGGATATTGTGTTAATTTTATTACAAGAAAAAAGTCATTAAATAAAGCCTAAAAAAGGCTCATGTAATCTTTATCAATATATCGAAATATACAAAAATTCCTCATTTCTCTTCCACATTATTATTCTCAACTTAATACATGACTGGAATGCTTTGAATATCATCACAAGCATTGGACGTTCGTGGAATCATGCATTCACGTACACCACAGACAATTTTGTATGCATAGATGGAATTCTCGCTAATCGAAACAAACAAAATGTGAATGGGAGTGCTGTCTATAAATTCAAGATGAGAACACCATTATCTGCTTTTTGTATAATATGAACAAGTTTTGTCGTTACATCCCTTCTTTTTCTCGATTGATTCAAGACAGCGTCCTGCGGGCCGTGCCTCCCTACAATGCCAAATTTGTCCCGTGCATGGATTATTTTAGAGTACATCATCTGTTTGTCTGTTTTCTTAGTTTGAAATTGGGGGAGGGATTCATGCATCTGGTGCATTGCTAGTTGTCTGAATCAGATAGCCTCCGTCCTGTTATGAGCACGGGAAAAGTTTTATAGTTTAGTAAATTAGCACGTGAAGTGGAATCAATTTAAGTTATGTATTTTCTATCTTGAAGGGTAATAAAACTTATATTACCAATTAGATCATGAAGTGATATATTTTCTCATTAGTGGAAAATATTTTCAAGAAAATTGTTTTAATGAAGATTGAGTTGTCTTCTTATGGTTAATTGTGTTGAAAATCACTTGAAAGAAATTCTGTTGTTTAACAAAAAATGAAATTGATTGGAGAATCGATTACAAGTTGCCTTTAAAATGACAATTCAGATTGAATCATGTCAACTTCGATTTTCAGCTTGACCCGACCCAACATGGATTTTTGGCTCAGGTCCTATGCCATTCTAGTTAGGTTAGGTCAGAGAGAACATAATTTAGACAACTTGTTCAGTTTAGAGCCAATTTAGTCACTTCAAGTTATTGTTCACGGTGCGAATGAGACGTGTTTACGAAATCAGATTCAAACTTGTCCTGTTGTGACCTGGGAGAAATTTTTAGTTTAGTAAATTACAACGCGAGGTGGAGTCAATCGAAATAATATTTTATAGTAGAAAAATTTCCGCAGCCCTTCCCACGATTTTTTGGCTCGTCCATAAGTACTCCGGAATTGCATGCATTAGACACTACTCTCTTGCATCTCTCTCTTCATTATTCAACTCGATCACGATAGTTTAGCTCCCGAAGATGGCAAAGAGAAAATATTCAGCCGGACAAGCCGCATTGACGAGTGGAGGCGATGCCCAGTCATCGCAAGGGGCTGAATTCGAGGTGTTCTTGAGTTTTAGAGGGCCCGACACCCGCGTGAATTTTGCAGACTGCCTCTATCATGCCTTGGATGGAGCTGGCATTAGCGTTTTCAGAGACAATGAAGAGATCAAAAAAGGCGAAGAGATTGAAGGCGAACTGAAGCGTGCGATCGAGACCTCCTCAATTTGTATTCCCATCTTCTCTAGAAACTATGCGGTCAGTGCGTGGTGTCTTCGCGAGCTTGCATATATGGTGGATTGCAAAGCCATCATTCTGCCGATTTTCTTCGATGTGAAACCTACAGATGTCAAGCTTAAAACTAAGCTGTACCAGGATGCTCTGCAGAAGCACAAGGAGAAGTACGGCTGCGAGGTCGTGCAGCGATGGAAGGAGGCTTTGGAGAAGGTCGCTGGAATGAGCGGATGGGATCTCAAAGATAACGGGTAAGGTTTGAGCTTTCAGTTTTTTCCTCCTTTGATTCGATATTTAATTGATATAACTATAAATAATAAGAAATATTATCATCTTTGCATTAAAAGTTACAACTACCCATCGTTCTTATTTTCATCAAATTATTGCTCAGTTCCCACATATTTTATTGCTACTCACTACACTTCCACTCAATTAAATCGATTCCTTTCAAAAGTAGATGAATTTTCCACGCATTAAAGTAATTCCTTTCAAAACTAGATGAATTCTCTATTACAACAGGATAGATCCAATCTGAATTCATTATTCAGTTTGCATCTTTTAGATTGAATATGAATACCTTTATTAACTTCTATATCAATGTTATGCAGGTTTGATTTTATAAAACAATTGCTCTAGCTGTTACTATTTTACTCCTTGCAAAACTCATAAACTGAGCGCACAATATATAAGCAATAAAAAATAATAAACAAATCCTTTGCACGTATGTAAAGGAAGAAATTCCAAAGGTTTTGGTTTTTACATTTATGGATAAGGGAGCATCTTTCACAAAGTTTGAGATTTCATTATTATCTTAACAATTTACATCTTTAAACATGGTATAAAATACCCAATTGTAATTCGTTTTAAGAAAATCAACAGGATTTTAGTTGATTGAGGAGTGAGGGCATTTCACTTGCAGTTGATTCTTTTCCTATATATTTAAAGAGTATAAAACAATTTCTTTTCTTTTCTTTTGTTTTAGAAGGGGAGGTCGCCCCCACTTCTCTCCACCCCTCTTCTATGGTTGGTTTAAATTTAATTCATAATATTCCAGAGCTTGACAACTTA
This sequence comes from Corymbia maculata, assembly GCA_014182735.1. Taxonomy (NCBI): domain Eukaryota; kingdom Viridiplantae; phylum Streptophyta; class Magnoliopsida; order Myrtales; family Myrtaceae; genus Corymbia; species Corymbia maculata. Next base: position 25,387,412 of record CM024684.1, on the reverse strand, counting down.
ATATTCTGTTTGGATGTTTCTCACTAGACCCTTTGTATCAAATATGACAGCCACGGCGAACACATTAAATCAATCATCACTGAAGTTTCGATCAAGCTGAATAAAAGAGGCAAAAATCTACCTGACCATTTGGTTGGAATTCAGGATTGTGTTGAAGATGTCATGCATCTATTAGATGAAGGTTCTCCTGATGTACGTTATCTAGTAATCCATGGTATGGGGGGCATCGGTAAGACAACTCTTGCCAAAGTTATCTTTAACCAAATTTATAGTCGGTTTCATGGGTGTTGCTTCCTTTCGGGTGTTCAAGAAGCTACAAAGGATGGAAAAATTGTTCAATTACAAAAGCAATTATTGACAGAACTTCTCAACTTCAAACCAGTGGAGATTTTTGACTCTGATGCAGGAATTAACCAGATTAAATGGAAATTTCGCCAAAAGAAAGTTCTTGTTGTTCTTGATGATCTAGGTGAGTGGGACCAACTCTCTAAATTTGCAGCAATGGGTGATTGGTTTGGTCTAGGGAGCAGAATCATTATTACAACAAGAGACACCAACAATCTGGCAATCGAAGAGTATAACGTTTATCAAATGACAGAATTGCAACATCACCACGCTCTTCAACTTTTTAGTAAGCACGCTTTTAGAATGGATTCCCCTCCATATGACTACAATGATATTTGTTGCAATATCACTTCCATGACTGGTGGGCTTCCTTTAGCTCTTGAAGTTATTGGTTGTTCTCTTTATTGCAAAAGAAAGCCAATTTGGAAAGAAATGTTGAAGAAATTAGAGTCAGGTCCCAATCAACGTATCAATGGCAAATTAAAGATTAGTGTTGAAATGCTAAAGGAAGAACAGAGAGAAATTTTTCTTGATATTGCTTGCTACTATATTGGTGAAGAAAGAATCTATCCATATTATATGTGGAAAGCATTGGACTTTTACCCAAATATTGAGATTGATTTCCTTATTGGTGCATCTTTAATAAAGATCGATGATGATGATAGACTATTGATGCATGACTTGCTTAGAGATATCGGAAGAGAAATCGTTCAACAAGAAGACCTCAAAGCTTATGGGAAACATAGTAGACTTTGGCAATCCAAGATTGCGTTAGAAGAAGTACTGAAGACTAGAATGGTAAATTTCATTCACAATTATTGTCTTCTCAATCAAGGGAACATTAGCTTGATTACAATATATTTCTGAAAGTGTTGTTTTGTGTGCAAAGCTGAAAAACCAAATTTATTAACTTTGAGTGAATGAAGGTAGTAAATTCTTTTCAATATCTAGCAGATATTAATAGCTTACATTTAAAATCTAAAAGTAGAAGCAAACCATGGTACTTTACTTATAGAACAAGTCTAAGCAATATTTACTCACGGAATGTGTTAAGCTTGCTTATGCCTTTTCATGTTGTCAGGGAACAGAGAACATCATAGCTCTCAAACTATGTGGACTTTCCAAAGAGCAGAACTTTACAAGTGAAGCATTTTCAAGGCTACCTACCTTAAGGTTGTTGGAATTAGAGGGGGGGAAACTTGGTGGGAGACTTTAAGAATCTTTTCTTGAGTTTAAAATGGCTCTCCTGGTGTCGTTGCCCTCCAAACTTACAGGCGGTTAATCTATGTTTGGAGGACTTAGTTGTGCTCAAGCTTTTGGATAGCAAAATTCTTGAGAACTGGAATGGATGGGGCCCATGCTTGGTATGGTCTCGTATCACATATATACGTTTGTTTCATTTTCCCTTGCCTTACTTTTCTAATTGTAATTTGTTTTGCAGGCAAATCGTGACTTGAAAGTTATACATCTCGTTAGATGCTATCTCTTGACAACTCCGGACTTCTCAACATGCTTGAAGTTGAGGATACTAGTTTTTGTTGAACATTGTCCAGAGTCGCCACAAATCGGTAGCTCTATTGGTAAGCTAGAGCGCCTAAAGGGATTGGAAATAATTGCAGCCATAATTCAACAATCAAAGTTGTCTAGAAGCCCCCATTTTGACTTGTGCGTAATGCCTTCTGCAATGTGCCATCTAAAGAACTTGTCAAGTCTAAAGCTAGAAGGGCTGTGTATGCACGAGCTTCATCCATCTATTGGAGAGATGGCAAGCTTGACATGCTTGTCATTACAGCGTTGTTATCAGCTTCGAAAGCTTCCAGATTCCATTGGGAAATTGAGATCACTCCTTGAATTGAATCTATCCATGACAAGAATCAAAAAGTTACCTGATTCTATTGGAGATCTCAAAGCGTTGGAGAAAATGAACATAGGATGGAGTGAAATAATGGGGCTACCAAACTCCATTGGAGGACTAGAATCATTGCTTGACTTAAACTTGACGCATTCAGAGATTACTGCACTGCCTGCTTCTATTGGAGATCTTAAAAGACTAAATTGGTTATGTATGGATTTCAGCAAGATAAGAGAGCTACCAAATTCTATTGGAGATCTAAAAAACTTGGAGCTATTGTACCTAAAAGATGCTAAGATAACGGAGCTACCAAACTCCATTGGAGGACTAGAGTCATTGTGCTTCTTAGACTTGTCGGGGTCAAAGATTACTGCGTTGCCCGCTTCTATTGGATATCTTAAAAGATTGGAGCATTTGTCTATGAATTTCAGCAAGATAAAAGAGCTCCCCGATTCTATTGGAGATCTCAAAAGCTTGGAGGAAATGGGATTGGCAATGACTCAAATAATGGTGCTACCAAACTCCATTGGAGGACTAGAATCATTGATTTCCTTGGACTTAGGAGATACAAAGATTACCGAAATGCCTACTTCTTTCGGACATCTTAAAATGTTGATAAACTTAGACATGAGGCAGGGTAAAATAAGAGAACTACCGAAGGCCATTGGGATGTTGGAGAATCTTGATTGGTTGTCATACCTTGATAGTAGCAATATGGACATGATATTGCCTCCTCAACTTTCGGGGCTCTTTCTATCTTGTGATGACTTTGGCTCTCTCCCTAGGCTTCCTTTAAGTCTTCATGATTTGACAATAAAGGGTGTCAAGTCACCGATAGTACGACCACTCCCTTCCGAATTGAGATATGTGTCCTCGTTACATCTCTCTGAATGTGGCTCGAGAGAGATCATTATTGAACAGCTAGGGAGTCTTTGTAGTTTGACAGTGTACGATTGTAAATCGCTGGTGACATTGGCTTTATCAAGCTTAGGGAGGCTTGAACGGCTAGAAATCGAGCGCTGCCCTCAGCTAATCGAGATTCGAGATTTGGGAGAAATGGAGTCGCTGAAGGATTTACATATTAAGACATGCAGCTCGATAGAAAGGTTACCTAAACTATCAAAACTACATAAGTTGCGGGGTTTGACCATAGAGGACTGTAGATCACTGCAGTGTCTGCCTGATTTACCAAACTCACTTTTATCAATCTGGAATCGGAGGTCCACGGAAACTTCACCCGAGCGACCAGAACATAGTCTGTTGCGGATATTGAATTTGTCTCATTGTGAATCACTGCAAGGTGGCGTACCAAACCTGTGGCGTCGCGAAATTCATGCATGCCCATTGCTAGGCGAGTCTGGTGACGTTCCCCATTTTTGCCCATGGTGTTATGAAATCAAGAGGGGAGGTATGTATGGTTGACACGCGGTACTCGTTACCAATTTATACGTGCCTTGCCTTCGTTTCTTTATTACATTTTCTCCTTCTAACTTCTTTGTAGTTCCTCCTGTTCACTCTAAAGATGCATATTATTTCCCCATTTTCCCCATTTTCCTGTTTCTTTATTTCATTGTCTAATCTTATCTTGTTTAATTAGATAAAATGCGTGGTGGTGCATACTCGTAGTGCTTTATGAGAAGTTGATGTTGGCACTTTCTCTGCCTAACACATGGCGATTTTTCTTCTTCTTTTTTTATTTTTTCTTCTTTTCTTAGGCTAACTTAGTTGTGATTTAACAATGACGAAATGCCACCAAATTTTTTTCAAAGAAAAATTAAATCAAGCTCCACGATAGTCGCATTAAATGAGAAGATAAAACCGTCATCTCCACCAGGTGATAAAATTAGAGGAAAATCGCAACAAAAGAAAGCTACAACAAAATATCACTAAAGTATATCGATTTTGAGGTAATAGAAGATTGAACTAAAGTGGAGGATTTATAAAACTGATGTCTTGTGGTCATAACAAACTCGACTTTGAAGCTAAAAGAGGTTGAACTCAAATGATCTAATAATTAAATATTGTATTAGGATAGAAATTCTAGGGTATAAAAAGAGGGATAAAGGCATGAATAGATCTTGAACTTTATGAAATGTTCAATTGAGTCTATGAACTATTTTTATTGATGAATGCAGTTCCATAGAAAGGTTAACTAATCAATCAAAGCTATGCAAATTGTTGAGTTTGTCCGTAAATCAACGTGAATAGCTGCAAGCATTAAGAATTGATAGCTTTACCTCTATAAAAAGGTTACCTGATCTATCAAAACTACATAAGTTGCGATACTTGAGCGTAAGTCGTTATGAGTCGCTGCAAGATTTGTCTAATGTGCCAAACTGTTGCCATCACACTGTTTATGCATGCTCAATGTTAGGCGTGTCTTGTGATTTTGATATGTATGGCAAATGGTGTTGGAAATCCAACCCAGGCCAACCTTCGAGGTGGCTAGGTATGTTTATTTGAACGTGGCAATCTTTCCCATTTCGCACGTACTTGGCTGTACTTACCCTTATCCTTTGTACTTCCCATTCTTTATTGTCTCCTTCCAACCAATTAGCCGACTTTTTTGCAGTTCTTCCTGTTCACCTCTAAAGTTGCATATTCACATTTTGCACATTACATAATAGCTCAGTCTAATCTTATCTAGTTTAATTAAATAAACACGTGGCAGTGCGTAGTGCTTAATGAGAAGTTGACATCGACACTTTCTCCTCCTAACAACTGGCAATTTCTCTTCTACTTGTTTTCTTTTCTTAGGCCAACTTAATTATGATTACCAAGTAAAGAAATGCCATCATTTATGTTTGAAAGAAAAATCACATTAAGCTTCTTCATAATAATAGTACATAAATAGACAAATGGTCGTCTCCACCGGGTGACAAAATTTCAGGAAAATTGTGAGAATAGAAAGGTACATAAAAAATATACTATAGTATGAGTTTATTTGTTTTGCGAAAACTAGGTGTCAAGAAAATGTTGTCCATATTTTTTGGCATTTGATACAAAAGATTTTCGGTCAATGAAAAGGACACTTTTAAAGTACCAAAAAATGATTTTCACTCTGAAAAAGAAAGGAAATCATTTTCTCTGAACTCACCTCTCACACAACGCAGTGCCTTGGCGGCCATGGACGCACGAGCATAGATAGCGTTAAGGTGGATGTGCAGTGTATACTGGAGACGCTCGGAGCTGGGTTGGGCGGTAGGGTCGAGTCGACACGGCACTTGGTGCGTTGGTGGCCACCAACTTCCCGGATAACGGTTGCATTGCTCGCATAAGCCACAGCATCGACCTGCTGTACTGGCAAGTCTGGTCTCTTCGTTTCAGGTAGTTTTGGTTATTTTTTACATTACATAGACATGAAATCTCAGTTTGATTTTGTGTCTCTTATATACTCTGACATAGTTTCTTTGTCCGAATGATGTTACAGCAAACAGCTCGAACCAAACTGCCATATTTTCTACCCAAAAGACCCCGCCTCAGCTACCACCCACATAGCAGCAGTTGCGTACAACCGTGTCTTCCTGGGAGAGTTCATGCAGCCCGATTGGGACTTGTTCCACTCCGTCGTGACCCTCCATTTTGAGTGAGTTTTCAGTATCTAATGTTATATTATGTGATATATAGGTGAAGTGCATTCTGATTAGTTAATTTTACTGAAAGGTGATTCTCTTTTGGTAATACTGATTCGAGCATTTTCCCTTTTGAGCAGTGATGCCCCATGAAGCACAGTGAATTGATATGATGAAGTTGCATTTGGATTGGTTTTTGACTGTCTAATCGAGAATGAAAAATTTGGAAATGCACGCACGATGGAGAGTGCAAATCTTCATAAAGTATGGATTGAGATTTTCTAAGTACAAGAGAACATGTTCAGTGATACATTTTCTTGAGCTCCGCTGTGAAAACATTCATATGTATTCTTTCCTTTAATTTTGTTATTTATTAGTACCGTGAGACTTTTCTTTTTAGCATGGATATTATTAGGTCAATTCCATGGGTCATCTTCATATGTGTAACTATTTTGCTATCAGCTTGCTTTGGCACAAGCTTTCTCTCTCCCTTAAAGTACCACAGCGGAGTGAAGCGAACTGTAAGGAGGAGAAAGAATTAGTGTATTTGTGATTGTCGAAATTAAGAAGTATTATTGTGCATCATCATCTTGTGCAGTGAAACATAATACTGAATTTGCCTAGCTGGTTAATGCTGCTTCTAGAGAAACATCTGAGTGTAGCACTACATTTACAAGAAAACCCATGATGGGCCCTCAACTCACATTTGTTGATTAACACTTAACAGAGGCCCAAATATACACTTGGCCTCCGTGGACCCCAACCCACTGTCGATGGACCTGAGCTTGGGCACCGGGGATCCAGACACGAGCATCAAGGTCTTTAGCCTAGTCAAACGGAGCCCACATGTCATCAACTAATTGAATGGTTGGAGCCAATTAAACTAAAGCAGGTGATTTTTATAACTAACATAGCACCGTCAGAAGCTTGGCGTTGAAGCTAAAAGAGGTTAAACTCAAATTATCCAACAAACAAAAAGTGAATTTATAAGTAAATATTTTATTAAGATAGAAAGTCTACAATATAAAAAGAGGTATGCATATAAAAAGTTTAATTGAGTCTCTAAGGTTTTTTTTTTTGTTGGCGAATTGAGTTCTTGAACTTCAGCTGATGAATACTGTGAAAGAAAGAAAATGAATAATCACGATTTAGTGAAGTGAATTGGGTCCTTCATGAAGTCCGAACACTAGATGCTTTGATTACATAGCCATTCCGGCATGGCGGGACATCATATTTCAATCTAAGTTCGCTCATTAAAATTTCATTAGACACCATGATTGAGACGTCACTGTTTCAAATGTGTATCAAAGTACCACCATCACCAGAGCCCCTCACATAGGTGTTCTCTGTCTCTCTCTCATGAACTTCCTCGTTTTGTGCCAACGGCATATAATTTCTAAAATATTAATTTTCAAATGAGAATAAAGTGAAATTGCCAAAACAAAGGAGGAACCGAAATGAACAAGAGGAAAAGCGAAAGTGCAAATTCGATCTAATCAATTAATTAGCATTCCGACCAAAAAAAGAAAAGAAAAATTAATTAGCATGAGTCCTGGATTTAAGAAGTCCTAGACTCGCTCTTTTTCTTTAAACATGAAGACGCTTGGATGCTTAGACTCATTGGGTTCGCAACCTCACCTCAGCAACGCTGCGAGGCGCTAACCAAGACACCTCAACAAAGTTGTGGGCCCTTGCTAAGGCCCACAAAGATGCTTCCTGGCTAGCCCAAACGGACCGGGCGGGACCTAATTAATGTGGGCCCTTGCTAAGGCCCACAAAGATGCTTCCTGGCTGGCCCTTATGGCTCCGGCCGAATCAGGGTGGGCCCTTGTGGCGCCGGGCCCATATTTAAGTCTACTACCAGTAACTCTAATTTATTGAGTAAAATATTTAAAATTCGGGTTACTTGATACAAAAAAAAAATTATAGTAATAAATAAGGTCTTAAATGAGTTCACGACCTTCATCACTCAAAAATAAATTTACCACTAGCTACTGCGGTAAGTATAAGTCGTCAGTAATTTCTAGTCATCCTTGACAAATACTGGAGTTCATGGAATGTATAAGTTGTTTTTGGTAAATTCTATTATTCAATACTGAGCTTTCATACTTATTTCAATATAATCCTTACACTGTTAATTTGCCTAATTAAACCGTTGAATTTGTTTAAATTATATAATCAGGCCCTTGTAGCAACAATTCTAATCAATTTCAGTATTTTTGGCGCACATTATGAGAGCACAATGAAAACAGAAGCGAAACAAGATTTGAGGCTTCCATGGACTCCCTATAAAGGGCTGCACTACAGGACCTACGTTTTTTTCTTCGTTTTTCTTTTGTCCAAAGAAGATTGTATTCATTAGTTAAAAGAGCACATGAGAATTACATAAATTGCAAGACCTACTTCGCAAATAAAAAAAGGAAGAGTTACGAGAATGAGACCAATTACATTACTCCCGTTCCTCCGCGGAGCAATGATGACATCGCCTAGAGTTATTAGAGATGGCCTAACAATCTTTATCATGGATGTTTCATGAAAAGGAACTATAGTAAATAACAGTCCAAGGTTTCACAGCTATAAACAAAGCAGAGCAAAAATGAAGATGTGAAATTTTTGCATAAGACTAGGGCACAAGCGACATTGGAGAATTTTCACATTCGCAACCCAGGTGATTAGAGTTGTGAAATTTTGCACAAGACTAAGCACAAGCAAGATTGAAGAATTTTCGCATTCACAAAACTTTCGCATTCACAACGCTAGTGATTAGAGTTATTATATGATTTATATAAGGTTAAACTCCCCTAAGAAGGCCCAAAAGATTGGTGTTAGCACATGCACAATAATGTATCATAGAACTCCTTTTAAGAGACTCTAATATTTCATTTGTTTCAAGAAAAATAAATGATTTCGAAAATATTTTCCTCTAAACAATCGCTTGTTCATCTACATATATAAATGAAAGAAAATTCCATGAGATTGTTTAAACGTAAATTATTATCGATTATGACGACATTGTACCATTAACTAATTATTTTAAAGAAGCAATCGTATTTTTTTTTTTAAATATCTTTCACAAACGAAGCCCAAGAGCTAAACTTAAACCTTCAAATAGGGCATCCAGTGGGTGCCTGCTCCTCAGAGTGTGAGAAAAATATTGGGGCTGGTTGCACGTAACAAATGAAGCAAAATTTTCGAGAGACAGTGTTGGCATCCTTAGCTTGTCAGATCTACGAAAACAACCTTGAATCTTTACTTCACTGCTTGAGGAACTGTCCTTCAGTGAGAAAACCTGTGTTAAGTTAGTTCATGAGAACTTCTTTGCTTCGAACGCTACAGCTCTGAATGGGACTTTATGTCCAGATTGGTCTGCAAGCACTTACTCGATTGGAGGAATAAGCTGTTGTGTTTCGAAAGGATTTTATTTTTCTCAAAATGTTGTCTCTGAGTTCAGCAGGATGCAAATGAGGTTACAGGCAAATGAGTTGCAGAGTGAATCGTCAACTGGACTCTTCCTCTGTAATCCATTTTGGATGGTCAGAGTTTCGCATTGGGCCGGTGGGTTAAACTCGTGGGGCACTTTTTTTGCAATGATGCTGGTGAGTGCCTGGGAATTATGTTAGCTCTGTACTTACTTCTTCCTCCGTATGAGCAGAATCATGGGTTTCCTTTCTGAATTTTTTCATGGGGTTGGAACAATGGACTGCCTTATTATTTTTCACAAAGTTGATTCAACAGGGCTACTAGACCTTCCTTCAAACAAGAAGCAGGTCAAAAGCAGGACAAGTGCGAAAGCAATCTATCTGCAGATTGATTGGCCAACCTTGCTTCGAATCAATAAGTCCATTGTAAAAAAAAAATTATAATTTTTCTAAAATGATGATATAGACCTAACATCGAATGTTCTAAGAGATATCTACCATATGAAAATAGAAAAAAAACTAGGACTTGATCTGAAGAAATATCCGAAAAAATGCATTGAGAAATGATGTTTTTTATAACTTTTTGACGGAATCTCTACAACTCATTCGTGGGGCTCATTCAATATCATCTAGACATGGTATGAATCATGTAGTACACATATTCATGAAATGTAGAGTATTTTGTGTGTGGTAAGAGTGACTAGTCATGGTACAATAATTTCTCTATGCTGCTCCAAAAAATGTAATGTCTTATGCACTGTGCTTGAGAAGAACATTTTTATTTTACTTGTACCACAATATGGTCTAAGCGTAATCATTGAGCAGAGAACTTCATTATGGAAATTTCTAAACAGATAAGAAAAGCCTAAATATATTATTTTAATTTTTCTCAAGTCAGATATAGTTGGGAAAAACTTTTAATTTTATTTTCAATAAAATCTCAGTCAACTTGCTCACTTAGTATTTTTATAAGAATTTTCAAAATAATTCTTAATTTTGAGAAAAACTAAAAGGATATGATTGTACGGTGAGTAAACGTCACCAGCAGGAGATTAGGGCTCAATTGCACATTTTCTAAAAAGGCTTAAGAGTCAATTGATTAAATAATAATGAGACTCAATCAACAAACAACCAAAATATTTCACACATATATTGAGAACCTTTATTATGTAGTTGACACTCTAGAATATGAAAAGTATTGCGTTGTCAATTACAAAATAGATAAACATATCATTGTATCAAGGAATATATTTGTATCATTTGGCAAATGATTTTATACAAGTTAATACTTTGAAAAAGAGGAAAAAAGAAAAGAAAATTGTTTTAGCTATCCATTTGGGGCATTACCATAAAAGTCCCACACCCATTACAAAATGTTTGAATTAACTCTTAGGAATTTTAATTTGAATAAAAATATTTTGTATTTTTCCTTTAAATTTTTATTTGAGATTCAACCAATAGATAACATAATTTACTTAATTAAATAGAATGGTAATACATGAATAAAGTGCTTTCTTTTTATTAATTTAAAAAGATAATCACAAGCATCGATCTCCGTGGAATCATCCATACACATTCACCACGGGCAATTTGATATGGACATATGAAGTCTCACAACATATTTTAAGCAAATCCTGTTCCATCCTCGGGAGTCCAATTTCCTCATGAAGGATGTCTACAGTATAAAAAGGACATCTAGGTACCGTGATAAGGAGATACGAAAAAAAGAAAAAGAGGCATAGGGCAATACACATTCACGACAAGGTAGAGGCAGGCTGCGTAATATCCTGGAGACAAAGTTCTCTCACTTCTGTGGTTGCGTCTCTCCCAGCTGCTTCAAGCCAACACCGTTCTTTCCCGCACTGTCTTGCCTGTCAGGTCTTGCACAACGAACCCTTCTCCTTACTAGTGAGTCCCTTGCTGATTCTGACAACGGTGCAGTTGTTCCGCTACTATTGCAACTTTCTGCTTCGCACCACCAGCACCCATGGCGAATCGTTTATGTGCCACGTGAGTCCCTTCAACTGGCTTTTGATTAACGCTCTGCATTAGCCCAGCGCCGCCAAGTCTGACCGTTACTTCTGTCCAGTCTTCAGCCACACCTGCATTAAGCAAAGCAATATTGGGAGTCTGATTTTTGAGACTAAAGGTTAGATATCCAGTTATCTTTGGATATCTTAAAATAACTATGGGTCGCGTTCCTTTTTCTCTTTATTTGAATTAGACACTCCTTATTATATTGTTTTGACCATATATACCTTATGTAGCTCATTTGTTAGCATTATTTCCTCTTTTTATTTGGTCAAATGGGCTGTCCCTCTTTTTTTCTTTCCTTTCCTCTAGTGTCCTACCAACAACAGGGTCCCATTCTATTTCCTTTTATTCATGTTTTTGCCTTACACACACCTTTGGTGACTCGTAAGGATGAATCCTTTCAGATTTTGTTTAAATTCTACCTGGAATCTACCTATCGGAATATATTCCCTAAATATTCCCTAATTTTTGGAACCTAAAACTTATCCTATATGTCTAGGAATATGGAACCAACTTTGTCACAGGTTCTACCTAGATTTCACTTGTACTTGTTGAGTGGACATTGAGCTAGAGATGTTTATTAAACAAAGTCAAAGAGGACAACATGATTATGTGACCATTGTATCAATGATTTTTGGCCGTGAATTCAAGAGGACCTCATGACTTGCTGAAACCACATCACTATCACATCATTGTCCCAAACGTGATTCACGTTATCTTTGAAGCATGAAGAAAAGAGATTCTTTCTTCTCTGCAACAATTTTCACGTATTTCATCGTGCAGCTTGGAGTGTGTGTGTGATATATATATATATATATATATATACCCTACGCGCAACGACCACACTTTCAAGTTACTCAATTCCATTCGCATTTTATCATGTCAAAGCATTTCATTTTGTTTCCTCTCTCATGCTTCTTGGTTGTGGCTGTACATACTGCGTTTGATGTTTCTTTGGTGATTGCTCGTGAGAAATGGGCGTGGAGTCGAGCCTATATTTGGGACATCCATACATCAAAGTGTGTCGCTCATTTATTTTGCATTTCCCTGATTTGTTGCTGTGAATGGTAAATAATTAGCATTAAAATTAGGGCGTCACTATGTAGCTCGAGCTAGTTGGTGGAAGCGAACCACAATGGTGATCAGTGGAGGTCGATAATTGGCAGTTTTTATACGTTGGTGATTGATGGATGAGGCATAGTGACGGCATGGCGATAAACGAATATGGCGGTTGACGATGAAAACCTTGTGATAAACAGAGGCAATTGATGGTGAGATATGCATGCTTAATGTACCGATACTATGGTGAGAGAAGTAGGGAACTGGGGATCTTTAGGCGCGATCGATGGTAGAGTTCAGTTTACTCTTTGGATCTGTGCTGGAAAGTCCTAGTTCGTGAACTTGACAAGAAATAAACCTGGGAATGGTGAACTTAGTGAACTTAGTGAACTTAGTGAATTGTTCTCAGATCAGGAAGAAGACGAACAGTTCCAAAGAGGGGAAAAAAAAAAGGAGAAAAAAAAGAGGAAATAAGGAAATATGCAATGAAGGTTAGAATTTATATTAGAAGGTTATAGTGACTAAACAATCACAAGATCAGGTGTATACAACCGATGAGTTAAAGTGAATTCTGTTGGATATTATAATTTGTGATGGTCACAGTGTACTAAGACTGTCATAAGCATATATCAAGTAACACATTTTTGATATTGGTTAAGAAACTAAACCACTTATAGAACATAAATATATTCCAATAATACATTTTTACAGACTCCTTACTCTATTTCATTCGAAATCCACACACACACCAAAAAAAAAGGTAGGGGAGGGAGGGCTCTCAAGCCAGAGAAGAGCAATGATGAAGTGTGAACACACAATTCAAATTGTACGCAAAGCATATTTGAAAATTGTCTAATGCAATCTATGACGGCTCGGTACTTAAACCTGTTCTTTCAAACCATCACATTGGCAATGGATTGACGTACAGAGAAGTCACATGCTCTTTAAACTTGTTTCCAGAATGAGTGTAGAAATCTTTCTCGTCTTTATACGCCATATGCATGGCTCGTGTAAAATTGAGAAATCTCTCCAAGAGTGGCCTAGGGATGATGGTCGGATGGCATAGCTCTTCGTTAATGTCCTTCCACGCATCGGCCACTTGTTTACGGAGTTCTTGCTTAGCCTCTTCCTCCGTAACCCCATATTGTTTCATGAAACACTCTACCGAAGATGCGCTATGACCTCTCTCTTGCTCAAACTATAAACAAATATCCCATGGAAATTTTCATTTTCTTATTGATAAAATCTACTGGAAAAATTTAGATAAATTAAAAATGTTCACAGATAGAGCTTTTATATACCTTGTGTCCAGCAATGTCATCCATGAGCCGACCTACTACTTGCACAGCCTTCACCATCTTGGGGTTGCTGTATAACAATCAGTCAAAAGCCTCTTTTGTTGCAATATCTCCCATTCCCAACAATGACATCACCAATAGCAATTCAAGAACAGTGGTTGCTAATGCAATGGGCATGTACTCCTCCATCGTTGGTATGTGGTTTTGGTGGAACCATTTGGCTTCCATGAAATATGATCTCGTTTGTTTTTTCATCTAAGGAATCATTCTCATACATAAAGCTATGTCAATATTCAAACTTTAATGTGTTTGATGGACTAATATATGACAGTTTATCATCCTTATCTAAAAACCTGATATTTTGTTGCTAATGGATGGAATAAAAATGGCATTTGATTGACATAACGTTGAATGGCTTACCGCTTCTTTGGCATAGAAGAGCTGGTATGATCTTCCTTTTTTGGTCAACTCATAGCCAATTTCATCATATAAATCAAGAATGATCTTGTAACACTCTTGCATGTACTCAGGCAATTCACCTTTGGCTCGACATCCCACCTAAGTTCAAGTTCGGAAAATATCACACTTGACCATGATTAACAGTTGATCAAATTAGAATAAGTACAGAATTGGTAACTAAGAAGAGCATCCAAGTGTGAACTGTACCTTTCAATTGCTTCTGTGAAGAGCTCTAATTCTTCCAATGTCCCATAGACATCATAGATGTCGTCGATAATGGAAACCACGCTCGCCACTTTGATTAGTATTTCCCTAGAGGCTTCATGCTCTGGCTCGAAATAAACTCTTGACATCCAAAGATACATCTCCACAAGCCTATCTCTAGCAAATGGGAACTTCCTTTCTACATCTAGATCCTTCCACCACCTATGGGATACCAACAAATCCTATTTTAGGCAAACACATCATTGATAGAATTATAGAATGTGTTTAGACTGATAAGCCAAAGAGATTAACATTCCTTGTAACTTTTACAAACGATTTTTAGTTCAAATAAATTGAAATTGCATGAGTCAATCTATGATGATTTGGTGTTCGTGGAATATCTAGCTACTTTAGACATGCTATCATGAAGTTAACCTTGTAAGGTTGCCGAGTTCCTTCCGGTGTTGCTTTTGCAAAAAGTTGAAATCAAGTTTAGCCAAGGAGATCAGGACTTCATTATGCAATGGCTCCTCTTGGTAGAGTGGAATGTAACGCCTCGCTTCTAGCCTTGGTATTCCCTTGTAGATTGGTTGGTTTAGGGCATGATTCACTTGTTTTTTGAGATTAAGGCTTGCATTCCCTTTATCAATTGTTTCAAGGTGAGTCATAGTAAAAGCAAGTGCATCATTCAAAATATGATCGCCGTGAAACTTTAGATGGCAAGCTTCAAATAGACTTAGCAATCCTTGCACACCAGTGCTCAATGATTCATTGAAATTCCCTTCGTTGTCCCTGAACTTGTTAAAGATTTCTGAATTGCCAAACGAAAAGTGGGAAAAGATGCTATCATGAGATTCTATAGAAAAATCATGTTCAACATCTAGATCAATTCGCAACAAAAGAAAAAAATGACATACTAAACTAAGGAATTAGTATCAAACCCAAAAAAAAAAAAAACAAGGGATCAGTAGAAAGGACTACTCATCTTAGAAAATTTGAAAAACTCACAATATTAAAAATTATATAGAGAAAATTGTAAATAATAAAGAAATAAAAAATGGAGAAAACTAAACATGTTAGTGACATTATGTGGCCGCTCTAATCAATCAAATGGACCATCAACTAGTGTTTGCAATATAGTTTCACCAACTATTCAATGAAGGAGAATTAGAACATTACATACCGCTTGAAATTCTGTAACCTTGTTGTCGCAACAATCGAAAGAGAAGAGCAACCGTGTGCAGGTCGTCTTCATCGCCATGATGAAATTCGAAATAGCTTCTATGGATTTGTTCCAACTGTTGATCTATCTCAATTTCAAAAAGGTAGGCAATTCCTAAGCGTTGTATCTGATCTATCAAGTTCAACTTCTGTAAAGGCTTATCCATAGCATCCGTCAACATCTTCCTCACTTCTCCTTTCAATTTCTCTATTCGATCCTTTGCTATTGCATGAGAACCCTACAATATATGTAAAATTGAAAGTTCAAAAATTAATTAGTGGAAAATGACACAAGTTTAGTATGAATGCAACAAATAGATTAGGTTGCCTATGACCCAATTGACCATGATAAATATGAATTGAAATTACCTAAAAACTATTCCGTGACTGGTTTTATTAATTGTGGAGAACTCTTTCTACATTCCTTAAGTCATATGTGCATATCACGAGATTCACATAGAAATTTTGAATCATGTAAGGATGAACCCATGCATGGAATTTCAAATCAACTGGAACTTTTTTCTTTTTCTTTATCAAATGCCGTGGGATGGTGCCCAATCATTCAAGATTATTATGTTCTACGCCCTTAGTTTTCAGAAAACATAACGATGGAAAAATTTTCTAAATATAATCCAAGAAAAAGAATAACTTAAATGAAATTTTCTGAATATAATCCAAGAAAAGGAACAACTTAAATGCTACCGTGGAGTTGGAGTCACAAGTATATTTGAGAAAATAATCCCCCCATATCCCTGGATGAAAATTTGCTGAGCGGCGTTCAACGACGTGACTTGCTTCTTGAGCAGGAGAAGAAGTTGGGATTGCTGAAATCTCAAGAGACATTTTTTTTTCGTTGTTATCCAAGTGACTGAGCAAATATTGATGAAGAGTACTAGAGGGTAGAGACTTTTCTATGAGTGTTGAAACCTTATTTGTGGGTAATTATAGGCTATAGCATCGTATGTTGGACAGGCACATAGAACGAGGAATAGAAAAGGCAAAGGTTTGTTTTCTCAAAATACGCTGTGTCATTAAATTTCAAGGTGGCCATGGAAATAGGAATAGCTCTCTCGGAATTCAATTTGATCATTGTGCGCACTGTCAAAGCTCCATTCTCGGTGGGTGGTCACTTTCACGGGTACTGTCTCCACTAAAGGCCCTTTAGTAAAGGGAGCAGGCAAGTTCAATCACAGTCACCATTCTGGTCACCTCAACGATCCAATTTTCAGAGTTGTGGGCCTTGTGGCTTTGAGTTTCTGTTGGACAACTCATTTGTCACACGTTCTTTCCGATTCTTGTGGATAAGTTCCATGTCTAGTGGCTTTTAGGTTCCGTGACTTGCTCAAATTTCGTCTTTTAGGACAACATCCTTCTCAAGGCTAGGCAAAGAAAGAACACCTCCTCCTCTGATATCTATCACTCTCCTAATCCAGTCTTTTCACTTTGATATTAACCGTGAAAATATGTAAATAGTGAGACAAAAGGGATATCAACCTCTTGCTTTGATATCATATGAGAGTCAACTGTTCTAAAAAATTAAACTGTTAGTTGAAAATGTAATTTAATATATAATTATTTTTGGACCCAAGTAAGTTCTTAAATTATTTCGTCTGAACTCTAGGACATAAAATATATGGATATTCTTACATTATTGGAGAAAGAATATATATAATTTGAAACAAGGAGTGCTGGTTATATATGCAATAATGGTATCACTTTTGCACGGATTTTTTTTCATGGCTTCATTATGAAAGCCCTTTTTCTTGAAAATTCGATGTTCCAAAGTCAGCCTAATGTGATGCTCCAAATAACTTTCTCTTCAAATCAGGAACAGCACCACGTGATAAACTCCTTTTTTAACTCACCGGGCATCACATCTGGTTGGCTTTGGAACATCGCATTTTCAAGAAAAAAGCTTACCTAATGAAGCCATGAAACAAAAATACAAGATGCAAAAGTGATATTATTATTGCATATATAACCTGGGGACCAGTCATCTCACCGTTGCCCAAAAATGCCTATTTCTTTATTTCCTCATGTTAATCTACATGTCATCAACTATACTTAAATGAAGCCTCATGGAATTGGCAACTCATGAAGATGATCATGATGATTTGCCGCGTGTACGATGCCTGATCCATGCCACTAATGGTCGCTCACAAGATGCATCTATTAATTTTGGTCATGCTATTGCGAGAGTGCTAGATTAATGTTAGATTGAGCTTGTTATTTAAACATTTTGGTACGATTTTGTGCACAATGCATGTTGTTTGAGAATCTCTTGCTCATGGGTTGTGAATGGAAGATGGCAATATGACCCTTTAGTGAGGGTTAGATCCCACATATATCACAATAAGGATCGTGTTCTACTTTGAAGGTTGTTGTGTCATATAAGGATAGTATTCATAATTTCTCACATTAAAAGAGGAAAGATAAATAATTACCATGATAAGAGGACCATGATTACTTAAATCTAATGAGCTGTGTATGGTTATGCAGAGCAAAAAAAAAAAAAAAAATTTGGTCGGTCCTATTATAACTCTCACTTTTAAACTTTTATTATACCTCTTTGTAGAGCGTAGGAGTTGAAATATATATTTAAAACTAAATCGTCCACATCCTAACCTTTCGAGAATGTGAGGAATCAAATCTCCCACCTCCGCATTCTTATGTGGGAATGGTGACCACTGAGATAGATCTAGTGGTTTGATTCTTGTAATATGAAAAACTTGTAACTCCTACTTTCAAATAAAGTGATCTAACTTAGAAAATTACAGAATTCCTAACATCATCAAGATTGATCGGTGGAGATCATGGCGCGGTATCTCGAGATGCGATCATCAGATTTAAACAAGTTAGCATCATCTAAATGCTTTCTCCATAGCATAGCCGCTTACATCGTCAGATCTAATTTTCAAACAAGTTAGACCTCAAATCATTTTGGTCAAACCGGGAAAAATGAGAATCTTCGGAATCCTTGATTTTATGTAATGATTCATACAAGTGAGGTTTCATAATGCTCAGGGTATATGTCTCATTCCACACCAACAAAAATGAGAATCTTCGGAATCCTTGATTTTATGTAATGTAGAGGCTTGTTAAAGTACATTCTTTTAAAGAAAATAAGAAAGTTGGCAATCCTTGGCATAAATGTGATCTTGCATAGAATGATATCATAAATTAATGACTGATGGTCTGAGTTTGCATTTCCCTAGTACACATATTTCAACCCATTCGACTCTACCTGATTCTGAAAAATAAAAACTTTATCTGACTAACTTAAAATCAATAAATTCTCTATTTTTTCCTCCTTTCGTAAACAATGTACTGACATGCTGTGATACATGACAAATGCATGACACTAGACTAAGACTTATGTCATTTATAACTAGATTGAACTTGCTGCGGTAGTCAAATTGAAATTGCAATTGTGGGTTTAGTTAGCTCAATTTCTATGTACTTTTGGACGTTGTCTGATAGAGTAAAAACAAAACAAACAGGGAATTGCATTAGAACAGATTACACATAGTACATCTGCAGAGTTATTCTTCTTCTTCTAGTTAATCACACCGGTTGTGTGAGAATAAGTGTAATAAAAATACTAATGTTTTGAAGATTGATCAATTAAATCCTAAATGTATTATTTTTAGTCAATTAAATCCTAAATGTATTGACAAAGATGCAATCAAGTAGTAATATCATTGCCAATTACGTGTTAGACAGTCATACTCGATTATTAAGAAATGTAGCATCACTTACCCACAATCAGATATAAAACATAAGAATCTTATCACCATTGAGTAAAGAACTTGGTTTTGGGAAAATCCAAAGTGTATGATTTCAGCTATTTTTGGAAGTTCAATATTTTTTAACTACTTCTTTGGAAGTTACCATTAAATTCTCACATCCATTATGAAATCCTCAATTTGAGTTCTTTGTCAAGCAAGAAATTTTTATCTTGAAAATAAAATACCTTATAGTTTTCCTTTAAATTTTTATTCGAAATCTAACCTATGTATGACATATTGCCCTCAATTAAATAGAAGGTAAACCATGAATGAAATGTTTTCTTTATCTTAAATTTCAAAAAATCATTACATGCATCGGATCTTCGTGGAATTATACATTCATGCACACCACGCACAATTTTACATGGGCAAATGAAGTCCTCACTCATTGAACAGAACAAGTGTTAATGGAAATGCCGTCCCTTCAATTTATTTGGTCACTCATGTTTGATTTTTTTTTTTCCCGTAGATTGATAACTTTTTTATCCCGACGTGATCGGGTGCTTGTTGCAAGTTATATTCTGGGAATCTGCATCATGTAGACTCCTTATTCTTTCTAATTGCGTATTATATATCTATGCTGAATCAAGAAGCTACGGAGGTGGCTTGCCATAGCCTGGTGGGAGAAGGAGCCCATGTAATTAGGGGTGTAAAAAAAACCCATCTAACCCAACCCAAACATGACCTGAACACAAAATAAGTATAGTACATGTTTCAGGTCTCAATACTGTTCGGGTAACAATTATAAACACAAATAGAATACATGTTTTGGGTCAAGTTAGGGTCGGAACATTGTTTCGACCCAAACACATTAAAGGCTTCAACCCAAACACACCCATTTAAGCTATCTCCTCTACAACTCCTTATATTCGCAACTCATTCAACACGTCTCATCTCACGGATTTGTCATTGTCGCCCCTCAGGTCATCAATCTCTCTCCCTCTCCCCACCCTCTCTCTCTCTCCATCTTCCATATGATTTGCTTCTTTTCCATAGCCGACGCAGAACTTTAGAGGAGGGAGTATTATCTGTCTGCAGAGATGTTCACGGACAAGTCGAACGAGGCTTCGTGGCATTACGTAAAAGCATTTCGAATTTCTTTTGTCATATTTTTTATTAAAAAATTATCTGTCTACGAAGATATTTACGGACAGGTTGGACGAGGCCTCGCAACGTCACATAAGAACATTTTGAATTCCTTTTGTCATAATTTTTTATTAAAACATCATTTGTTTGCGGAGATGTTCACGGACGGGTTGGACGAGATCTCACGACGTCACGTAAGAACATTTCGAATTCCCTTTGTCATAATTTTTTACTAAAAAATTATTTGTTCGCGGAGATGTTTACGGACGGGTTGGATGAGGACTCATGGTGTCACAGTTCACGGACGGGTTGGACAAGGTCTTGCGGCATCACGTAAGAGTATTTCGAATTCCTTTTATAATATTTTTTAATAAAAAACTTGAAACCCGACCCGATTCGAATTGAACCAACCTGTTTTTTTTGCTTCATGTTTTATGCATTTCGAGTCAGGTTGGGTCGGGTCAAATGACATGACCCTTATTTTTCAGGTTGGGTCGGGTGACATCAAGACCCGACCCGACCCGTTTGACACCCCTACCTGTAGCAACAAAGGGGGTTGAGGCTAGGGGTGTCAACGGGTCGGGTCGAGCCGGGTCGGTCAGGTCTTGATGTTACCCGACCCGACCCGACCCGAAATGCATAAAACATGAAGCAAACAAAACGAGTCGGTTTGGGTCGGGTTTTAGGTTTTTTATTAAAAAATATTACAATTTTTAATAAAACATATTATAAAGGGAATTCGAAATGCTCTTACGTGACGCCACAAGACCTCGTCCAACCCGTCCATGAACCGTGACGCCGTGATGCCACATCCAACCCGTTCGCGAACATCTCCGCAGACATATAATTTTTGAACATCTCCGTAGACAGATAATTTTTGAACATCTCTGTAGACAGATAATTTTTTAATAAAAAATTATGACAAAGGGAATTCGAAATGTTCTTATATGATGTCGCGAGGCATCGTCCAACCCGTCTCTGAATATCTCCATAGACAAATAATTTTTTAATAAAAAATTATGACAAAGGGAATCCGAAATATTCTTACGTGACGTCGCGAGGCCTCGTTCAATCCGTCCGTGAATATCTTCGCAGACAGATAATTTTTAATAAAAAATATGACAAAGGGAATTCGAAATGTTTTTATGTGACGCCGCGAGGCCTCGTCGAACTCGTCCATGAATATATTTGCAGATAGATAATACTCCCTCCTCTAAAGTTTTGCATCGGCCATGAAAAAGAAGCAAATCATATGGAAGATTGGGAGAGGGAGAGAGATTGATGGGGGCCGACCTGAGGGGCGACGACAAACCTGTGAGATGAGACATGCTGGATGAGTTGCGAATAGAAGGAGCTATAGAGGAGATAGCTTGAGTGAGTGTGTTTAGGTTGAAGTTTTTAATGTGTTTGGGTCAGAACATTGTTTCGACCCTAACTTGACCCAAAATATGCACTCCATTTGTATTTATAATTGTTACCCAAACAGTATTAAGACCCGAAACATGTACTATACTTATTTCATGTTCGAGTCGCATTCGGGTCATGTTTGGGTTGGGTTGGATGGGTTTTTTTGACACCCTAGTTGAGGCAGCAGAGACGAAAGGCAGGGCCGGAGAATGAGGATTGAAGGCAGCTGCTGTTGGTGGTGGAGGGAATGGCGGCGGCGCGACTAGGGAGGAGGGAGCCGATGCCGTTGCCTTGTGGACAGGTTTTGGCCATCTTCGGTGAGTTGGAAGCGATCTAAGCAAGCTACATTTTACAGAATAGACAGAGAGAGCTAGAGGGGACGAAGGCAAAAACCATGGAGGATAAAAGCATAAAATAAAAAAATAAAAAATTCGAACTGAATAGAACCGTTGACACCTCTAAAAATATAAGATTTTTAAATCTAACAAAGCATGGTTATAACAAACTCATATTATCTAACAAACAAAAAGAGACTTTATAAGTAAATTTTGTGTTGGGATTGAAAGTCTATAGTATAAAAAGAGGGATAGAGGCAACGGGTAAATCTAAACTTTCGTAAAAATTTAATTTCTTTTTTTTTTTGGGGGGGGAGGAGGAGGGGAGGGGGTAGTCGAGTTCTTGAATTTCAATTATTAGTTTCAGCAATGACTATTGTGAAGGAAAGAAAGGACTAATCACGATTTAGTGAAATTTAATGTGTGCTTTAAAATGTCCGAACACTGAATTTCTCATACTTCTTTATTTTGTGTGAACAGTACATGATTTCTTGTACATTAATTTTCAGAAGAGCATAAAGTTTTGCCATCCTATGCCAGTGAGGATAATTTAATTTTGCTTTGCCTGGAGAAAAAAAAAACAAACAAGAGAAAGATTGCTGTTCTTTCTTTACATGAAAAGTACGACGCACGATATAAGCTCGTTGTGATAGGTAATCATATTTGGATTAACTCCGTTAAATGCCACGATGGCATCCTATTGGGCCATTCAAATTGAAAGAATAAAATAACTATTTCCTGAAAATTTTAAAAAAAGAGAGTTTGAAATGAAAGGTAAAAAAAAAAAAAAAAAAAAAACAAAAGACAAATCTAACAAAAGCAGCAATGAATGAGATCTCTGTCATCCCGGGCACACCCCATCAGGTTTGAAGAATTGTGGAGAATATATTGGAGAGTTTTGTTAGTATAACGGTCTTTGGACTATTGTAAGAATATCGCATTGTTGTGAACAACAAATTCTTGAAAGAATAAGCCTGATAATAGTTTATAATTATTTATTATTTAGATTTTGTGATCCATAATAAATTATTATTCCATAGTAGATTAAAAATTATCATCTAATCATTTCTCTACGCTGGAGGAGGTTTCATGATAGACTTGTTGCAATGGTGTACTTTTTGGCCTCCTTTAGCTGCTTTTAACAAAGACAAAGTAACCTTGCTCTTTTAAGTGAAAGTACCGAAACAAAGAAGAAACCGAAACAAACGACCAAAAGCGAAAGAGCAAATCTGATCTAATCAATTAATGATTTAAGAAGTCACAGCCTCACTTTTTTTTTTTTTTAAATTGACTGGTGGTGAGCCACGACTTGCGGGGCCGAGCAACGTAGTTCAATGAAAATCCGCCTACGTTCACGGGAGAGAGAGAGAGACGATTTCTTATTGAGAGTTGCGCACCCCAAGTACACGGTACAATGCTGATATATATAGATCCTCAAATCCCCACCTTCCTAATTCAAATAGAAAATAATTAATTCCCCACTTTCCTAAAAATAGGAAAGAATTAGATCCTCACTTTCCTAATCCAAATAGGAAAGGCATTCCACTCTAAAGATATTACCTAATTTGAAACTTACTAATAATATCTTTAGTGATTATTCCCTATATATTAGAGATATCATTATATATCCCAGTTATATTGAATCGAGACTATTTCCCATGAATACCTCTTATAGATAGGTCCAAATCTAGGAAATATATTAGAAAACAAATAGTCTGCAATCTTCAAGCCTTCCTAGATTTCCTGATCGACTTTTTAATTCGAATTTCCAATCGATCAAATTTGTGGAATTCAAGACAATAACAACAAGGTTCAAGGAAGAAGGATGCACTTATCAAGGTGGAGTCTTGAAGGTGATTAAGGGAGCTCTAGTTGTTCTTAAAGGACAGAGGCACGGGAACCTATATCGATTAATAGAAACCACAATGCAAGGTGGAGCATCTATGTCCACGGATGCTAGCACGGAGATAGATAACACCAATCTATGGCATATGCATCTCGAGCATATGGGAGAAAGATGATTGATGGAGCTTCACAAGAGGAATGCACTCCAAGGTATGAAAACATGCAAATTAGATTTTTGCAAATTTTGTGTGCTTGGAAAACAATGCAGAGTACGGTTCAATACTGCAACTCATACAAGCAAGGGCGTGCTCGAGTATGTACACACGGATGTATGGGGTCTTTCACTGGTAAAGTCAAAAGGAGGGAAGGAATACTTCGTGACATTCAATGATGATTTCTCTCGCAAAGTTTGGGTCTACTTCATGCGACACAAAAGTGAAGTCTTTGAAAAGTTCAAAGAATGGAAAGCTGAAGTTGAGACTTCAATGGGGAAGAAGGTAAAGTGCTTGAGATCGGACAATGGAGGAGAGTACAAATCGACACCATTCATGGAGCTTTGCAAGAATGAAGGGATTAAACGTCACTTCACAGTTCCGGATACGCCCCAACAGAATGGCGTAGTGGAGAGGATGAATTGGACCTTATTAGAGAGGGCTCGAAGCATGAGGCTACATGCGGGATTGAGCAAGGAGTTTTGGGCAGAAGCTGTCTGCATGGCATGTTATCTTGTGAATCGGTCTCTATCAACTGCAATTAAATGCAAAATTCTTGAAGAGGTATAGACTGGTAAAATCGTCGATTATTCTAATTTAAGAATATTCGGTTGTCCTGCTTTTGTACATGTGTAGAGTTCGAAACGCTCGAAATTGGATCCAAAATCAAAACAATGTATATTTCTCGGTTACGAGAAATGAGTGAAAGGCTACAAATTATGGGATCCAAGTGAGAAGAAAATTCTAACGAGCAGGGATGTTTGTTCGATGAATCTGCAATGTTAAAGTCAAGCTGCACGCTACACGTGGCTACTGAAGAGGAGAGTGATAAATCTATCGTTAAGGTGGAGCTTGAAACTAGAGAATCTACAGAGAATGGCGAGTCATCTGATGAAGCTCTAGAAGTCAAAGAAACGGTAGAAATTCCTCGTACCATTGCGACGGGTCGAGGAAGGCGCATTCTCAAAGCATCGAAGAGATAAGGTTTTGAGGATATGGTTGCTTATGCTCTTACCATAGGCTCTGGCAATCCAAGCTCCTACCATGAAGCTTTGAAAAGTGATCACAAAATGGATGACCGCAATGATGGAGGAGATGGAGTCGTTACAAAGACGGTTACTACAGAGAAGTTCAAGTCCTGCAGGGACTTGATTTCTCTCACTCATCATTGAAGTTGATGGAGGCTGCACCGATCCAAGTGCGGGCATACCTTTGCGAAGGTACGGTGGAGGGAGAGATATATTCATTTTCATGGTTCAAGTGGAGGCTTGTGGTTTATTCAAGCCAAAGGTGGAGATTTGCTGATATTGTTTTGAATTCCACAAATTCGATCGATTGGAAATTTGAATTAAAAAGTCGATCAGGAAATCTAGGAAGGCTTGAAGATTGCAGACTATTTGTTTTCTAATATATTTCCTAGATTTGGACCTATCTATAAGAGGTATTCATGGGAAATAGTCCTGATTCAATATAACTGGGATATATAATGATATCTCTAATATATAGGGAATAATCACTAAAGATATTATTAGTAAGTTTCAAATTAGGTAATATCTTTAGGGTGGAATTCCTTTCCTATTTAGATTAGGAAAGTGAGGATCTAATTCTTTCCTATTTGGATTAGAAAAGTGGGGAATTAATTCTTTCTTATTTGGATTAAGAGGGTGGGGATCTAAAGATCTATATATATCAGCATTGTACCTTGTACTTGGGGTGCGCAACTCTCAATAAGAAATCGTCTCTCTCTCTCTCTCCCGTGGACGTAGGCGGATTTTTGCCGAACCACGTAAATCTCTGTGTTTTTGATTATTCTTGTTTCTTTTCTCATCTAGTTAGGGTGTTCTTCCGCACAACATCGAGCACGTAGTGGTGAGGGACGATCACAACCTCACTTCAGCAAGGTGGTGAGTTGCTATGCTAATAAAAATGCATCTACAAAGAATGACATAGTAGTTTGCTGGTACGGTGGGCTTGATTCGATCACAAATGGACCGGGCAGGTGTCGCGACCCTCCTGAAGGAGGTTGATGGATTACTAAACGCAGTGCTTAGCACGGACTCTCCCAAGTCCTACCAATCGCAACTTGGTACTCGATTCAACTATGATATTTATCTTACCTATTGGAGCCGCCACTAATCGGTTTCGGGTCAATTAGACACCCAAGTAAAATATGGGAGTACATTTTACTTCTGTGAACCAAAAATCATGAGTTCGGGACTTGTACCTTTTCTCCTTATTTTAAAAATGTTTTGCATACAACCTTTGTTGGATTTTTGTAATATTACACCATTAACGTGTAAAATATGACCAAGCAATTGAGTGAACAATAAAATAACATCCAATGATAATGATCATGAGAAAATATGAACCTGAACATATTTAAAAAAAAAAAATGATATTATCATTATCACAATGTTTCTAAGAGAGATTGGTACAAACCGGAAGCACGATATTATATGAAACAACTAAAGGAATGTAGCAGCAATGACCAGCAGCAATGCAGCAAAAACGACGCACCAAAGCAGCAATGAACGTCAACAAATCAGCAGCAAACCAGCAGCGAACAGCAGCAAACCAGCAGCGAACAGCAGTGAACCGGCAGCGACTAGCAATGAACAGCAGCAATGATCAACGATGGAGATCTTCAGTGAGGACAGAGCTTTTGTAGGCGCTATTGGAGACTCATTTGAAGACTAAGGACTCAAGAAAAGGATTGCGTTGTCATGTATGCAAGGCACCACAACATTGTGAAAACACGAGAGAGCTTCGTATGATGATGAGAAAACTGATGATCCTCTCGTGCTCTTCTCCCCTCCTTTTATAATGGCCCCAAGCGTCTCTTTCTACGGGCAATTTTCTGAGTTTCCTTTTTTCATTGCCTTAATTCATGGTTTGCGAATTGGTATGCGATTTTGTGGCCAGCTTAATCTTTCCTATTTCACGTCTTGATTCCTTCCTTTGTCGATTTTCCTGCCTTCCTGTTCACTCGATATTTTGGCTCTTGATTCTGAACAAAAAATTAAGATCCTCATTTACCAAAATTTGAATATCTATTACAACAAGAATGGCTGATCAGGATTCCCACCTTCCTTGCATAGCCAATCAGATTGATCCCATATTATTTTCCAGCTCATTAGCTTCCTTTTGTAAGTCTCCACAGCCCACACTTGCCACAAATGTTTTCGTTTTCTTCCCTCCATTTCGTCCATCTTATCCCATGAATTCCTCTGAAGATTCTTTGTGAAAATTGCAACCCCCTAGTATCCCACTGATTTCCTTCCGAATTTTCTATCTTCACGTGTGCAATTCATTTGTCCTCTTCCTCATATTATGGGTGAAGTTCATGGTCCCTTATTAAGCTGAACATAATTTCCGATTTTGCTTAAGGGTTGAGTTAGCCTGCAAATATAACCACACGTTTGTTCAAAATTTAGATGTCAACAGCTGCCCCTCTTTGAAGGGGAGTCTCGCAGAGGTTTCCTTCAAAGATTCATGACACCTAAATTTCAATTATGCAAATGCTCTCTTTTTTCTTTTCTTTTTTTTCTTTTGGGGGGAAGGGAAATGCATTAGGAATGATGCTAGTACAAAGATAAAGTGTGTACCTATCAAGGTTGATCTAGAGTCCTAGAAAAATGTATTCAGGTATGAAATTATTTGTTGAGAGTCTAGACAAATACCTCATATTGCCTTGAAGAGTACTTAGAACTCATATCAAGTATTACAGAAATCTAGAGCTCACCTTTGATTGCCTCGAAGAGTACCTGGAACTCACCTCAGGTATAATAGACAGACTATTGGAACTCACCTCATATAGTCTAGAAGGGTACCTGGAACTCATCTCAGGTATTAAATAGACAGACTACTGGAACTCACCTCAGATAGTCTGGAAGGGTACTTAGAACTCACCTCAGATTGCCTTGAAAGGTACCTGGAACTCACCTCAGGTATTAAATAGACAAACTATTGGAACTCGCCTCATATAGTCTAGAAGGGTACCCGAAACTCATCTCAGGTATTAAATAGACAGACTACTGGAACTCACCTTAGATAGTCTGGAAGGGTACCTAGAACTCACCTCATATAGTCTAAAAGGGTACTTGGAACTCACCTCAGGTATTAAATAGACATCTGGAACTTACCTCAGATGCCTTGAAAGGTACCTGGAACTCACCTCAAGTATTAAATAGACATCTGGAACTCACCTCAGATTGCCTTGAAAGGTACCTGTAACTCACCTCAAGTATAATAGACAGACTATTTGAACTCGCCTCATATAGTCTGGAAGGGTACTTGGAACTCACCTCAGGTATCTGAATTGTCTTGATGATATACATGGAATCTTCATCGGGTAAGGATTCAAAGGTAAGCAAAGTACTTGCCACATGGCTCTTGTCTCTATTAGATTAAATACCCATGTATATCTTTGAAAAAAAACAATTAAATTACTTAATTGAGATTTAAGCATATCAATTTCACCATGTCTGCATCACCAAATTCCACAAGAGAAAATCATTATCAAGAAAACCTTTATTCATGACATGGATTTTACTCAAAATGCCAAATAAGAGACTCCCAGTCTGAAAGGACTTTTCACTCTTTGAGATGCTGTTTCATTATTGCGGGAAATGAAATGATCACTCTATCTCACCATTGGTATCATGTTAAAAGGGTCCGAGCTTTTTTTGCAAGCAGTACAATCTTATTGATCTGAGGGGTCTTTTAATAGGACAGTAATGTAGGCTTGGTCAAAGGATATGGCTTTGATTGTTCTTCATGCATCATCTACACTTGGTTTACAAATCAAGAACCCTGCAAATGAAATAGAAACAATCTTGCCTGCACTTCTTTGAGCGAAGCTTTTGACATCTAAAACCCCTATGTTAATTTAAGTGCCATAATCTGAAGAGACTTTAAAAGGATGTAACATAGGCTAGGATTTGTTAGGGTCAAAGATTTTTGACTGAAGGGTTTTTAAGTAGGTGATCATCTTGGCATCATTATCAATCTTCTCCTTGGCATTGGGATTGTCTTCTTGTGTCGATACTTTATCAACCATGAGAGTCCAACATTGATCTTTACAAAATCATTGCCTTTCCACTAGAGGATGATTTTCAGAAACTCGGCCTTCGACCTCAAAAATTGGACTTCAATAGTTTTTCTCTCACCCCTTTTTTCTCGTTTTTTTTTTCCTTTTTTGATACATTTCTTGTAATGCCCCAATGGAATAGAAAAACTTTGGCTTTTATGGCGCCATCAACTCTTGGACAATTCAGTTCATTTGAACTCTTGGGTCTACATCTTCAATCTACACTCCGAACCACATTGTCTCAATATGGTAACTCATTTACCTTGCCCCAGTGTGGGGACGATCACCAACTAGGTTTTTTTTTTAGAAATTAATTTATAGGCTCAATTAGGTTATGCAAGGGATAAAATGTGTGTATGATAGAGAAATGAATGCTCTTCATCATTTTAAGGCACTTAAATTCACATTTGAGTTCATTTGCATTAAAGACACTCAAAGATTGATACAAGTGAAGGCAAGAAAGTCCTATCCATTTTTCACCTTGTAATAGCACCCTCACCTCCAATTTGCCCCAATATGGGGTGGTTCTTGACAGGGCTATTTTTGAAAGAATTTCTTCTGACATTCAAGCTCAAAGGGGTTCAACAATGGTTACCTGTACTGTATAAGGAAGAGAAATGAGATGCCCCTCATCATTTCAGTCTATGTACCTTTTGCAAGAAAACTCTTTACCTCAAGAACATTGAATTTCTTATCCTTGTCTTAGTGTATAAGGGACCGTGTGTATGATAAGGATTGCCTTTCATCATCCCGACACTTCTCATTTGGCATTCTTAGCATCACACATCATTCATTTGACAAAAGAAGCTTCAAATGAAATTGGTGACTTGAATAGGCAAAATTGTCATGCAAAATTCTCACTTCAAAGAATACAAGCAGTGTAAGGATTTATCAACTTTTAGCATGGTAAACATCACAATATTAGCACAAGCAAGTATAAGAGTACTTGGACACTATTCTTGCAAAAGACCAAATGTCAAGTCTTATGACCAGAGCCATTAGGTGTCGTTTCTTGCTTTCTTCGAGGATGAGCTCATAGAGGTTTTTTGCATTGAATCTTCAATTATTCACCAATTCAACACAGTTCTCTGCCCCTGTAGAATTTGGGAAACCTCGACCATCCATGCCCCTAAGCTTGCCACCTGTAAATGAAAATAGTGTCATTAATCAAGCTATGTTCGCACATGATATACACCATTTTCTCTGAAAATTTGGTGAATTTTTTATCTTAGTTCCTTTACATCTCCTCATGGTAGCTTGTCCCTATTTAAAGGGAAATGGCACTCAAGAGATATTATACAAGAGCAAATGCAAGCTAAGATTGAGGAAAATTCGGTCTTCCATTTCAGTTGAAGCCAAGACATTTTCTTGATTAGTCAGTTCGCTATTGCTATCAAAATATGATGTGTCCCTCCAGTTTGTCATCCAAAAACTGTCATTGAGTTAGGTTTAGGAACAAGATGCACTCTTCTTTTTCCTTTCAAGGTTGGATGCTTCTCTTGCATTTTCGTTCCCTTGTATCTCCTTATCCGCAAAAAACCTTGATTTCCTTTTGTGACCTGTTTGAAAGGAGAGAAAAGCGTCAAATACGAAATCGAGAAGTGTTAAAATTAGGAACAAACACTCCCTTTTGCTTTTTGAGGCGGGCATGGTTGCTTTTCCATGATTGTCACCTACAAGAATGAATGATCTTAGTTAATTCATGAGTAGGTTGATTTAACTTGGAATGGATGCTCCCTTTTTCTTTGAAGAAGGCTTCATTTTCATCTAGATCGCTTTTCCTTTGATCCATTTGGGATTTGCCTCCACCTTAATTTCCTTTGCTTTTGTAGGTTCTATAAAAGAGAAAAACAAAAAAGAAACATCTTACTCTCATAACAAGTCAAGCTTAAAGTGGAACAAGTACCACCTTTTCTTTGAGGACATATTTGCGTTGATTTGGTCCTCCTTCATGTAATGTTGGTTTGTTAACCTGTCTCAAACATGTGTTTGAGGAACCACATGCTACCTTTTTTTTTTTTTTTTTCTTTTTGAAGGTGTGTTCTCATTCCTATGCCATTATTCCACATCTTGCAAGATCGAATAATCAAGATGGTTTTGCCCCATATTGACCTTTGCAAATACCGATAAAAAGTGATGAGTTCTTTTGAGGCAACCGAGTTTAAATTGGAACCGATATTACCATTTCCTCAAAGACAAGTTTAAAAGGTGATTTAACAAACTAAGTTTTTTAGTGTCATTTTGAGTTGATGACAAAAATGAGTGCAAAGATAAAGAAAAAGGGACTTGGGGTCTTCAATGAGACTGTCTCTAGGAGTGAAAACGAAGCAACCCGCTTATCTTCGAAGTAAACGAGGATATAATTTTTTTGCTAGGATTTCATTAGAAAAGAAAGTATCTTTGAAGAGGTATTCCTTATTGATCAAAACAAATGCCCCATTATTTTGAAAATAATTATACTTGATCATGAAAGCATATAATTGATCAAAACAGAATGATTGGACAACATGACGTAATAAGGACAAAGATGATAGAATAATGATAGCGGAGTTTAGGAATACACAAAAACATGCACATGTACATGTGAGGTTTGACGCCTAAAGGTGAGATGTACTAAAAAGCTTGATACTATAGTTCAAGAGGGTGTACCAATTAGCCGAACGTGTCTGCTAGCTAAACCAGGCCCTCTTGATACCGGCTTAGTTAGAAGGTTGTCTTTAGCATCGCGTGTCTGTGAATAAAGATGAACACTTCCGACACCTAAAAGAAGTGGGGTTAAAGAGGGTGGCCCCCCTGCGTGTCTGCAAGAATTGCCAGATCCTCTCAACACCATCCTAATTATTTTCCTAGCATGTGACCCAGGTCCGGTAACGGGACGTATGTGTAAAGGTGTAGTGTTGAAACATTTAAAACATGCACAACAATTTATATGATACATACATTGCTTCAACAATAAATTAAATCATTTATCTACAACACTTCCCTGCAAAATAAGGGTTAACATATACTCCACCCTATATAACTTTCACCTGCAAAACCATTTAACACCCAAAATTAGTGGCGTATGTGGTCACCGCGCATGAAAAGCCAAAACATTTTTTACAAGAGAAATTTAGGCCTTAAGTCCCCTACGAATTTTAATTCAAATCCCTAGTGGAGTCGCCAAGCTGTCGTGACCCTCCTGAAGGAGGTTGATGGATTACTAAATGTAGTGCTTAGCACAGACTCTCCCAAGTCCTACCAATCGCAACTTGGTACTCGATTCAACTATGATATTTATCTTACCTATTGGAGCCGCCACTAATCGGTTTCGGGTCGATTAGACACCCAAGTAAAATGTGGGAGCACATTTTACTTCTGCGAACCAAAAATCATGAGTTTGGGGACTTGTACCTTTTCTCCTTATTTTAAAAAATGTTTTGCATACAACCTTTGTTGGATTTTGTAATATTACACCATTAATGTGTAAAATATGACCAAGCAATTGAGTGAACAATAAAATAACATCCAACAATAATGATCATGAAAAAATATGAACCTGAACATATTTTTTAAAAAAATGATATTATCATTATCACAATGTTTCTAAGAGAGATTGGTACAAACTGGAAGCACGATATTATATGAAACAACTAAAGGAATGTAGCAGCAATGACCAGCAGCAATGCAGCAAAAATGACGCACCAAAGCAGCAATGAATGTCGACAAATCAACAGCAAACCAGCAGCGAATCAGCAGCGAATCAGCAGCAAACCAGCAGGGAACAACAGCAAACCAGCAGCGAACAACAGTGAACCAGCAACGACTCGCAATGAACAGCAGCAATGATCAATGATGGAGATCTTCAGTGAGGACAGAGCTTTTGTAGCTGTTATTGGAGACTCATTTGAAGACTAAGGACTCAAGAAAAGGATGCGTTGTGATGTATGCAAGGCACCACAACATTGTGAAAACACGAGAGAGCTTCATATGATGATGAGAAAACTGATGATCCTCTCGTGCTCTTCTCCCCTCCTTTTATAATGGCCCCAAGCGTCTCTTTCTATGGGCAATTTTCTGAGTTTCCTTTTTTCATTGCCTTAATTCATGGTTTGCAAATTGGTATGCGATTTTGTGGCCAGCTTAATCTTTCCTATTTCGCGTCTTGATTCCTTCCTTTGTCGAATTTCTTGCCTTTTTGTTCACTCGATATTTTGGCTCTTGATTCTGAATAAAAAATTAAGATCCTCATTTACCAAAATTCGAATATCCATTACAACAAGAATGGCTGATCAGGATTCCCACCTTCCTTGCATAGCCAATCAGATTGATCCCATCTTATTTTCCAGCTCATTAGCTTCCTTTTGTAAGTCTCCACAGCCCACACTTGCCACAAATGTTTTCGTTTTCTTCCCTCCATTTCGTCCATCTTATCCCATGAATTCCTCCGAAGATTCTTTGTGAAAATTGCAACCCCCTAGTATCCCACTGATTTCCTTCTGAATTTTCTATCCTCACGCGTGCAATTCATTTGTCCCCTTCCTCATATTATGGGCAAGGTTCATGGTCCATTATTAGGCTGAACATAATTTCCGATTTTGCTTAAGGGTTGAGTCAGCCTGCAAATATAACCACACGTTAGGTCAAAATTTAGGTGTCAATAGCAGGACCTAATAACTTTAGGCCCTTGTTGAAGCCCACAAAGTTGCTTTCGGCTAGGAATTATGACTCGGGCCATATCTGGGTGGGCCCATGTGGCACCGGGCCCATTTTTAAGTTTACAAGCGATATCTATAATTAATTGAGTGAAATATTTAAAATTAAGCTTGCTTGATAAGAAAATTTTTCTATCAATAGATGAGATCTAAAATGAGTTTAAGGGCTTTATCACTAATGAATAAATTTATCAAAATTTTCTATCAATAGCTATTGTGGTAAGTATAATTCGTCGGTAACTTCCGGTCGTTTATGATAAATATTGGAGCTCATGGTAAATATAAGTTGTTTCTTAGTAGCATATACAAGTTGTTCTCAGCCTTATAAAACTAACTCATTCTCGCTAAATATAAGTTTCCCTTTTCCTCATTTGGTATAATAATAGTGTAGCATTATTGATGATAACTATAATTTATCAAGAAAAAGTTTATTTGAAGTTATATTCACTAGGAATGAAAAATTTTACAATGTACATTTGATCATGAGTTCACGAGTTTTGTCGCTGTTGTGGAATAGTGCGCAATCTAAAGGATCCTATAATTAATTTGAAAACAAGAGTAAAAGTAAGAAAGCAAATCTGATCCGATTAAATAATAAGGCCTGGATTTAAGAAGTCCTAGGCCCATATTTCCAAAACACGAAGACACTTGGACGCTTAATCTCATCGGATGCCCTGATCTCCACGTGGACACCTTTGATTGGTGGCAAGCCATGATGGCACATTTGACGCATTCCACACTCGAATCCGACGAGAGATGCCGAACGACTCGCCGGTGCCACCGCCCATCCTTCCTCTTCCTTGTCCCCCTTCCTCTCTAGTGTATATAATTTTAGATTTTTTCAATTTTCTTCGTTATTTTGATTCCTCATCAATACGTAAATCCAATTATTTACTTGATGGAAGGGCCAACATGAACAAAATAAATTATATAGTTTAATGACTTGGGTTATCAACAAAATGTTTAAAGAACCTAATTAATCAATTTTATGAAATTTTAGGGGTTACTTGTGCTTTGATCCATAAGAAAAAAAATCGATAGAGCTTGTTAAATCTTGTCTTTATTGAATAATATTCTTTTCCCAAAAAAGGCCCCAGCCAGATTTCAGACGTAGGACAAATTTCCCCAACTTTCAAGTGTTGTACAAAAAGGCTCCCAACTTATACTCTGAAGGTAAATTTGGCCACCATCAGACTTGTTATAAAACTTTGCTTATGTGGCATCTGATTTGTAAGGAGGAGGATGACGTGGCCAACAATGACTGCCACATCACTAGTGGAGCTGAAGATGTGTATATACAGATGAAGAAACTTGAATGTGTTCATAATGCATGCGAGTCCCACGTAACAACACCACCACACACAAGGAGACCATTCAACAGAGCGTGTCGCCGTGATCGAGCTCTAGCTTGGATCGACCGACAGGCTTCAAAATACGATATAGACTGAGTTCAAATGACAAACTACATCCACTAAGACTCGTTTCGAAGAATCGAGATAAAAGTTTTTATTTCAAAACAGTAAATTGGTGATTATCCTGTCGCCACAAGTTGGGAAATTTTGAATGCGATGTGCAACATGCGCGAGTATCCGAAGGTCTTTTAAAGCATGATGAGACTTTTGGAGTCTTCACAAAGGAGTCGTCAAATTTCCCTTCCTAGTAACATCATTATTCCTTGGAATAAGATTCTTTTTTATTATTTGGATGACAAAATATTCAGGTATTCTCACCGATCATGAAGATTGTTGATTGGTGATCATCACAACTACCAAGTAACCCAATGTCGATAGATGGCAATCATCAATGATCGTCAATGGCAACCAAGGAAAACATTTGTTTGAAAGAAAATTGTTTCGAAGAAATTATTTTCCAATATTCCAATGTTTGGATTACAGAAAACTAATCGATTTACGGAATATTTTTCATATACTGGAAACAATAAGTTTAGATTCAATGATAACGATTTCTACTTCTAATAAGAAGGAAATCACTTTCTTTAAACTACCAAACAACTGAAAATTACCTATTTTCCTTGAAAAGGTCTTTCATGAAAAAAATATAATATATATATTATATATTATCATGAAGTTTTCAATGAAACAATCTCATCCTTCATTAAAATAATCATTTTCGAATTATTTGAATAGTTGTTTGCTGGGTATACAGATTAGCTTTAATTTAAAGAATTCATAAATTGCATTCTCCGACTTTCCTATTATATTGCTGAAAGGATCCGTCGAGGTATTCTTCGAGGAAATTCTTAGTCTCTTATGGTAAATTTTACTTTTAATTACGCTTACACTTTCCTTTATATTTGAGATTTGGCTTTATCTATTACGGAACATCTTAAATCTTTAAAACCATTACATTAACATTCCACGTCATTTTAAGTCAAATGATATATTTTTTTTAATGAATTTTTTAAAGTCATGCATACTTTTAACAAGTTAAAGCAAACGACCCTAAAATAACCGGGAACAAATTACATTTAAATTTCAGGAATTATTAAGGGTGATTGGTTCCAAATTTGAAATTTGCAATCTATTTTATTAGAACTGATTTTCCATTTTTGGAACCGGAAACCTACAATGTTTGTCCTAAAATTTGTAAAAAAAGTGCAAAATGAGTTAAAACTTTCAAAAAATGTAATTAAGTCATCAAAATTGTCATGAAAGTGCAATCATATCTTAGAACTTTCAAAAAATTTAATTAAATTATAAAACTTGTCACAAAGGTATAATCAAATTCTAAAACTTTCAAAAAATGTTATCAACGAAAAGACTTGATTTGATAAATTTGACAAATTTTAAGACTTCACTGCATTTTTAAAAGTTTTAGGATTTGATTATATTTTTATAACAAGTTTTAGGACTTAATTGCACTTTTTAAAAATTTTAAGACATAATTGCACTTTGTTGATAAGTTTTAGGGCTTCTAATGCAATTTTCCCAATGATCTAATATCTAATCTAATCTTCATGATCCAATAATAGCAAGTTAATATGAAGTTGGAAGAGATAAAGAAAAGAGAATATCAACAAAGGTTTTATGTGGTTCATACGACCACGAAAAAGTTACTAGGAAGCCAACATCTATAATAGAAATCACTTTTTTTCTTAGCTTTTTGGGAGACATCCATTTTTTTAAATAAAGAAGAGTACATCATAGTTGCTAAACATAACTTATGATTTTTAGGGTAAATATAACTATGACACATTGAACTTTAATTTTCAATCTTATCATGACTTAGCAAGTTTATCATGCCAACAATAATCTAATCCAATTTCATAACGTCATCTATCTCATCGAACAATCAACCAACTTCTTTTACTTTTCTTTTAGTTCACTTCCAAAGATGCTCATCCACAGATTTCACATTACAAAATACCTAGGTCTACTGTGAACTAGTTTAATTAAATAGATGTGTGGCGGTGCGTAGAGCTTTATGAGAAGTTGGCTTTGACTTTTTCTTTTTCTTTTTCTTTTTTTTTCCTCTCTCTCAAAAACTTTGACTCTTGCTCCACCTTACGCCTAGGGGTGAGTATGGTCCGGGTTAGGCGGTCCACCCCCTAACCTTGGGACCAACCCGTATAGTGTTGGTCCTCAATTTTTGAGACTGAGGACCAACCCTATTGAGCTTGGGACCAAGGACTAGACCGACCTAATCGGTTTGGTCCAGTTCCAAGGTCAACCTGAGACCAACCGATAATTTTTTTGTTTTATTTTTTGTATTCATTGAAAAAAAAAACCTACTATTTCAAATTACGTATCCATCAACAATGGGCATTGAGCAACAAAACTATAAATACCATTATTTATTTAACAAATTTAGGATAGGGCAATAATAAAAATTTCACATTTACTAAATGCAAGAAACCATAAAAATAATTAAGACTCCTTATAGAGTTGCGAGGCGAGCATTGCTCACGAGCAAAGAGGGTTTCTAATTAGGGCTTTGTTTCATTTTGATTTACTTGGCGACGAGCAAAGTCAATGAAGAGAGGCAAGCGGCACAAGCATCAAGCAACAAGCAAGGTGAACATCGAGCATCGAGCGATAAGCAGTTAGAGGTGAGCAAGGCAAGGTCGCTCACGAGTAGAATTATTTCTTTTGATTTTACTTGACAAATTGAAGACTAAGAAGAAAAAGAAGAAAGAAGAAAACAATTGTACTAGAGAAGGAAGACGTCGTTTGAGTTAGGGTTTGCTCTTTATAATAGATAAAATAATATATTATAAATAATACATTGCACATACAATATGTAATATATCTCAAATATATTATATATAAATATATATTTAATAGTTAGGGTTGGTCCAAGTTGGATTAGCCCTAAACTCTTAGGGCCGGAGACCAACCCGCATAGTATTGGTCTCAAAATTTCAGGACCAAGGACTGACCTAGTCACCCTAGGAACCAGACCAAGATTGTCAAGGTTGGGTTGGTCCAGAGTTGGTCCAGGTTGACCCCGGACCGATGGTCATCCCTACTTATGCTTGGCAATTTTTTATTTTTTTTTTAAACTTTCTCATGGTAACTTATTTATGATTAACCAATAAAGAAATGCCATAATCACATCAAGCATTTCTTTATTCATGTATACTCCAAAAGTATCACTAAGTATATGTCATTAACCAATTCAATGTTAAGAAAAAAATTAAATGAAAGTAGAGGATTTGATATCATAAATAATAGATTAAGCTTGTTGTTTAAACATTTCCGTATGAGTTTGCCCACAGTACATAGTTTCTTGAGAATATCTTGCTCAGGGGTTTTGAATGGAAGACGTCAACGCAACCCTTCAGTTAGCACTAGATCTCACCTGTACGACAATAAAGATTACACTCCCTACTTCAAATTCAAAAAAAATAAAATTATCTAGTAAAAAAGGTATTGCTATTTTTCCTTAAAATATTTGTTTGAAATCTAACCTACATATGACATATTTTACTTAATTAAATAGAATGCAATACATGAATGAAATGCTTCCTTTATCTTAAATTTGAGAAGATTAGTACAAGGATCAGAATTCCGTGGAATAATACATGCACGTACACCACAAGCAATTTTATATGGGCAGATGGAGTCTTGTCTCATTGAATAGAATAACGTGGGAATGGAATTGCGTCCTTGAACATAAATAAAGAGGATAAAATGGCAAGGGATAGTCTAGTATCCTTTGCTCATCAAAAAAAAAGAAAAGGACTAGTACCTTATTTTCCACGAATCTGACCCAACAAAAGTCAAATATAGGTTTATGATTTTTTTATCTCTTGTTGTTTTTTTTTTGGTAAGGTTTGTATCTCTTGTTATTTGTTTATTTTTTTTATTTTTTTGGTGACCCAGGGAACCCCGCACGGTTTGTATCTCTTGTTATTGATGTTCATATTTATCAATAAATTATAACGTGGGGTGGAATCAATTGAGATCGTATATTTTCTTTTTTGAAGGGTTAACGAACTCATATTAGACCCTACAAACGCGATTATCAAAAGTTCACAAATTGCAAAAAGGGATATTTGATATGTCCCACATTTATTTGTCATAAGTCCAAGGAATTTAACGATCGATATTCCAATCACTCAGATGTTCCAATCACTCACATACGTATCAGAGATGCTCCATCCATCATGGGAATAAAAACAGTATCAATTGCGCACACGCGCGAGAGAGAGAGAGAGAGAGGGGGGGAGAGTCGGACCTTCGAAAGAGCTCAGGAGACCAGGTAATCGAATGCAAGATACTTTGACTTTTGGAACAGAAGCTCATTACAAAAGGAGATTTAAAATAAATTTACCACATCAGCAGCTGATTCACAAAGCGAGAAGGCCAAAGAGGTAGGTGTCTTTAGATTGGCTTTTATTACCGACTATTTGCCTAATTTATGATTGCCCAAAATTTTTCCGACCCTTCCATTAGTGAACGCAACGCAACGAAGGAGAAATCCAACTGTTCCTTAAATCCTCCATAATTACATCGATTAGACACTAATCTTACATCTCACTTTTCATTATTAAACTCATTCTGTATACTTCAGATACTGAAGATGGAGAGCAGGGACTCATCGATTGGAACAACGGCATCGACCACCAATAGAGGCGATGTCCAGTCAGGGGCTGAATTCGAGGTATTTTTGAATTTCAGAGAGCCCGACACTCACCTGAATTTTACCAACTGCCTCTATCACTGCATGGATGTAGCTGGGATTCACGTTTTCAGAGACAACAAAGAGATTAGAAAAGGCAAAGCGATCGGAGCCAAACTAGAGCATGCAAGCAAGAGCTCCACGATTTGTATGCCCATCTTCTCTAGAAGCTATGCATCTAGTATGTGGTGTTTTCGCGAGCTTGTATATATGGTGGATTGCTTTTGAAATAGAGATGGTAAAGCGATGATCTTACGGATCTTCTTTGACGTGAATCCTAATGATGTTAAGCTAAAAACTAGGCTATGCCACGGGCTTTGCAGAAGCACGAGGAGAAGGTCGGCTGCGATGTAGTGCAACAATGGAAGAAGGCTTGAGAGAGGTGGCTTGTCTCAAAGGATGGCATCTCAAAGATAGAGGGTAAGGTTTGAGCTTTTTTTGTGTGTGGCTAAATTAGATATTTAATCGCTATCATAATCCATAATGAGAAATACGCTCATCCTCGCATCAAAAATTAAAACTAACCCCTCTTTCATCAAGTTATCATTCAATTCTTGCATAATTAATAACTACCGCTACAGATCCACGCAATTAGATAATCAATCAATTTCTCTCGAGAATAGATGAATTTCATCCATTTAAAACTAGAAAACAGAATACACTATATGGGAGCAATAAAAAAGGATTGAACAAATTTTAGGCATATATTTAAAGAGAAAATCCAAAGGATTCGATTTTTAGAAATTATGGATGCGGGAACATCTTTTATAAAGTTTGGATTCCTTTTTTTTGTTGACAATTTACATCTTTCACCATTGAGTACAATATACAATTGAATTTGAAGTAAACTGACTTGGATTTTGATTGTTTTATTATTTTTAAAAAACAGTTAAGAGTTTGAAAGTTTATATGAGATCACTTCGTGTATCGTAGAAATAATTTTTCTGGGGCGGAGGGGAGGTGATTTACTTGGAGTTAATTTCTTTTTCCTATAAACCGCAGAGTATATATACAAAACTTTTTGGGAGGGAAGCGGTCCACCCCGCTCGATATGTTAACTTTCTATCTGCGATATTTCTGACTAGATCCTTCGCATCAAATATGACAGATACAGTGAAGTCATTAGATTCATCATTGCTGAAGTTTTGATCAAGCTGAATAGAAGAGACAAAAATCTGCCTGATGATTTAGTTGGAATTCAGGATCGTGTTGAAGACATCATGCTCCTGTTAGATGAAGGTGCTCCTGATGTACGTTATCTAATAATCCACAGTATGGGAGGCATTAGTAAAATGACTCTTGCCAAGGTTGTTTTTAACCAAATTTCTAGTCGGTTTCATGGGTGTAGTTTTCTTTCAGATGTTCAAGAAGCTTCAAAAGGTGGCAAAGTCATTCAACTGCAAAAATAATTATTGTCAGAAATTCTCAACTTCACACCAGTGGTGATTTTTTACTCTAATATTGGGATTAACCAAATTGAAAGGAGACTCCACAACAAAAAGTACTTATTGTTCTTGATGACCTAGATAAGTCAGAACAACTCTCAAAACTTGTAGGAAAGTATAATTGGTTTGGTCCAGGGAGCAGAATTATTATTACAACAAGGGACACCAACTTTTTACCAATGGATGGGAGCATTGAGAAAATAATGTCCAAATGTTTTTCGAAGAGTTCAATATCTATCAAATGGAAGTATTGCACCATGTCCATGCTCTTGAACTCTTCTGTAGGCATGCTTTTAAAATGGATTCTCCTCCACGTAACTATGCTAATATTTCTCACAATATTGTTGGCAAAGTTGATGGACTTCCCTTGGCTTTCAAGATTACTGGTTCCTCTCTTTACCAAAAAAGTAAACGACTTTGGAAAGGCACATTGAAGAAATTAAATTTAATTCCCAATCAAGATATCTTTCACAAATTAAAGATTAGTTTTGAAATGCTAGATGATGAACAAAGAGAAATTTTGCTTGATATTGTGTGTTATTTTATTGGTGAAAACAGATCGCATCCACATTATATGTGGAAAGTGTTGGATTTTTTCCCAAGAAGCAATATCAATTTCCTTACCCGTATGTCTTTGATAAAGATTGGTTGTAATGATAGATTGTTAATGCACAACCTGCTCAGAGACCTAGGAAGGGAAATTGTTTGGCAAGAAGATCTCAAAGTTCTTGAGAAGCATAGTAGACTATGGAATCCCAAGATTCAACTGGACTTAGTGCAGGCCAGAAAGGTAAATTTTATTTAGAGATACTATCTCTCCATCTAGGAAACATCAGCTCAAAGTCTAGAGTACGTTCCTGGATGTGTTTTTTTGTACTAATTTGTTTAATTTTAGTGGAATGAAGGTAATGTGATAAATTATATTAATTAACATAGTGGTTTACTAATATAACAAGTATGAATATTTACTAACAAAATGCCTTCCTTTTTTCATTGTAGAGAGCTCCTTATACCTTTTCATGTCTTTAGGGAACTGAGAATATCATAGCACTCACGCTAACTTGACTTTTGAAAGAACATGACTTTACACGCAAAGAGTTTTCAAGGCCGTCTAACTTAAGGCCCTTGGAATTAGAGGGGGAACTTGGTAGGAGACTTTAAAAATCTTCTCTCAGGTTTAAGATGGCTCTCTTGGCATTGTTGCCCTTTAGACTTGCAAGCAATCAATCTATGTTTGGAAAATTCAAAGGAGATTCTCAATTAATAAAACCAATCAACTTGCCCTCGGTCTCATGAACAACATATTCAAATTTGAGCCAATTCTGTTAATATTTGGCCTTCAAATTGAGACTGTAAAAATTTGCCCTCTTTCTTTTTCTTCTTGACTTCCTCTTAGAGAGATCCTATCTCTCACACCCTCTCTCTATTTTTCTCTCTCCTCAAGCTCACACTATCGGGCACACTCCCGAAGCAACCCCCTCTCTCTTTCTTTTTTACTTTTTGACTTCTACTTCTTTTTTTATTTCTATTTTTATGCTAGATGA
The DNA here is from genome assembly GCA_014182735.1 of Corymbia maculata. Lineage (NCBI taxonomy): Eukaryota > Viridiplantae > Streptophyta > Magnoliopsida > Myrtales > Myrtaceae > Corymbia > Corymbia maculata. The sequence goes on along the minus strand of CM024684.1, from coordinate 25,344,360 downwards.
GCCCCATATAGCGGTGGACTCAGCCAATCCCATCCACATCATGTGGGAAGTTTCATCATGCCCGCTTTGTTTCTACAAGAGCCAAGTCTCATCATAGGCAATGCTTTGGCCATCATGTCGGATTCATTGTAGTCAGTGAGGACTTTCTCAAGGAGAAACAGCTTCTCTTCTAACTTCTCTTAGATCCAATGATACTTCACATCAATATGCTTCGATCTTGAATAAAACATTGAATTTTGCTACCATTGATAACACTCATGCTATCACAATACATAACAAATTTCTTTTACTTCAAATCCAACTATTGTAAAAAATTTTGCATCCACAAGAGTTCTTGACCTCCTTCAATAATAGCGATTTACTCTGCTTTAGTTGTAGACAAAGCAATACATTTTTGCAATCTTGATTCCCATGAAATAGCTCCCCTTACAAAGGTCATCATGTAACTAAAAGTGGATTTTCAAGAATCAACATCATTGGCATAGTCCGCATCCAAGTAGTCACTTAACTCAGGCTTCGCATTTTCATAATACAAGCAAAATCTAGAAAAACTTCTAAAATACCTCAAAATCCAGTTAACAACAGTCCAATGCACTTTACCTAGATTTGAGAGAAACTTTGCTAACAACACCAACTCCATGAATAATATCAGGTCTTGTACAAATCATAGGATGCATCAAACTACGCATGGCTAATGCATAAGGAATTTTCACCATAGCTTCATTCTTTTTCTCAATTGAAGGACACTAATTATATCCAACTTGAAATGGCCAGCAAATGGAGTACTTACTAATTTACATGTGCTCATGTTGAATCTTTCAAGCACCCTTTCAATATAATTCTTTTGGGATAAGCAAAGTTTCTTGTTTATCTTGTCATGAGTAATTGTCATGGCACTGAATTGCTTGGCTAGGCCAAGGTCCTTAAATGCAAAAACTTTACTCAATTCATTATTTAAGCTTTTTATTTTTTTAGCAGCATGCCTAACAATCAACATGCCATCCACATTGAGTAGGAGGATAATAAAATTATTATTTGAGAATCTTTTTATAAAGGCACAAGAATTGGAGTTGGTTTGACCATATCCATGATCTTCTATAAAAGATTCAAACTGTACATGCCATCGCCTTCACGCTTATTTGAGACCAAATAAACTTTTCTCAACTTGCATACAAGATGCTCCTTGTCTTCAACTTTAAATCCGTCCGATTGCTCCATATATATTTCTTCTTCTAGGTATCCATGAAGAAAAGCTATCTTTACATCCAGTTGTTCAACTTCCAAAACAACTCAAATAGAAGACATTTTTACTACTGATATAAATATCTCTTCGAAGTCAATTTCTTTCTTTTAACGAAAGTCCTTCTCAACAAACCTAGTCTTATATCGTGGTTGCAAACTACTTTCTTTTGTCTTCAACTTATACACCTATTTATATGTGAGTGTTCTCTTACCCTTCACCAATTCAATGTGTGATTCTTATGCAAGAATTTGAGCTCCTCTTGCATGGTTTCATGCCACTATTATTTTGTTTATATGATGTGACATATTGGTTTAACTCATAAAAGATATTGTCCACTTTGGCCCATCTCATTTCAAGCCTCACGGTTTTATCCTTTGGAGTACAAGTAAGCACTTTCCCAAGAGGTCATCCATTCTGGTAATGCTCTAGTCTAGGCTCACTTAATTTTGGAGTTCCAAAGTAAAGCTTATCATTACATTAAGAGGCGCCTCTATAAGTTAGTTTTAGTTTTTCACATACATATCCCAAAATCACTTTCTCCCTATTCAGTGCATATTTCAGCTCATTCTTGCTCCATTCACATCGTAGAAACCTGTTAAGAGCTGCTCCTTGTCCAAACACTTTGACCCCTATGACTACTCCCTACTCTCGTCAAACTGAATTGTTACAAGTCCACCGGCTTCCGCTAATTTGTCCTTGAACCAAATACCTACTAGAGGAATCCTGCTCTAATACCAAGTCTAACGGGGATGTCACATCTCAACCCTCAAGCACACAACCCCTACATGCTAGTGGTCAAATGAGTGCAATGTCCCAAGACTCATCATCGATCATTCTTTTTATCTTAAATTTACATGCATACAAAAACGAAACTTCAAACCCCGATCAACAATAATAATAAGAATAGTAAGAAAGACAACAGTTCAAAGCAACTCGTCCTTTTATCTATTAAATAGATACATGTACAGGCCCTATAGACGAGCATTGTTCCAACAGCTATCCAAAAAGATATTGGGGGTAGGAAGGTTAATTTACTTCATCACTTAAGGGTCAAGGTCTAGTCAATCCAAAAAATCAGCAACCAAATGCGTCCACCTGACGGGTCTCCACGCGCGTCCCTCGTAGGGTCCGAACAGGCAACCCTCGAACTAGACAAACCACGCCTTGTATGGGTAAGGAATCAAGTCACCCCATCCTTTGTCCACCCTGACCACAGTGGTGAACTTCAAAAAGATCACCTCACTCCCCACCGCAATAAACATCGACAAGTGCAATTGGGTGTAGAGAGAGTCCAAAATGGGTAGAGCAAAAAGCCATACCTAGGAACCTAAAAAAGGTTTAACAATGACAAATGAGATAAAATCTCAATAGGTTAGGGCTCTGAGCCTCAGTTAGGATACAAATTCATCTTGGGGGTACCTAATAGGTAGACCATCATAACAACCACAATTGAGTCAATTTACAAGCAATCTTACCTCACGGTTATACATAGCCTGCATGATACTAATGACATGTGCCAAAAATCAATGAATAGGCAACCACATAATCATAACACAATATATGCATCTTATGTATATAGCAGTTAAGCTTGTTCCAATTATTACGATTTTGTCATGGCACAACCTATAGGTAGACGATCTACTAGATATAATCAGGCATCGTCCTGCATAAACACGAATCATGACTTAACCATCTCCCCGTGTAAACATGCATCAAGGGTCTACCCTTTTCCCTGTGTCAACACACCTCATGGTACAATCTCAACCTCCTCCCATAATTATGCCTTAGGGCTTTACCTTTTCCCTATGTAAACATGCATCAAGGCATAACTACCACCTCTCCACATACATACACCTCAAGGCTTTACCTTTTCCCTACCTAAACACAAATTAGGGCATAACCTCCACCCCACATCCACATGCCACGCAGCCACACAAGTCAACATAATTCTCAAGGCATATGTGCTTCAACCAATAAAGGATAAGCATAAAATCAACATACAATTCATTTGATGTCTCATATAATATTCACTTATTGTCACCTTGCAATAATTCGACAATTAACTATTCCCGTAAATCAAGTTTCACCATAATTAATTATGCAAATTATTGTTTATAATAATTAATTATGTTTAATTAATTTAGTGATAATTAATATTTTTAATTATAATTAATTTGATAATTAATTATTATGAAAATAATTAATTTACGCAAGGAAAATTATCATAATTAATTATAATTAAAAATATTAATTATCACTAAAATAATTAAACACAATTAATTATTATAAACAATAATGTATTATTACCAAAAATAATAAATCAATATTTAATTATTTCTAAAATAATTAAATATTATTAACTTATTTTATATTAAACTTAATCCTTTAATTAGCACAAATTGCAATTAAACTATAGTTAATTACCAATAAGCAAGATTAAGCAAATTAATTATCATTAAATTTAATTAATATAACTAAATATCTAATCCTGATTAGTCCTAAACTAAATTAACACTAATCGATATTAGTATGCTAACCGAGGGATTAGCATCATAACCCACTATTTTGCAAACTGCGGCGGTGTGGTTGTGATGGCGATGGCGAGGTGAGTGCGTGGGTGTCTCCGGTTCAATGAGGCGAGGCGGCACGCAGGTTGCTTTCGGTCAAGAGCGGTTGTCTGCTTGACCAAAGGAGAGCCATGAGGGGGAGAGGTGGTCGGCGGTTTTGAACATGGTTGAGGAGGTTCGAGGTAGTCCGGCACGAGTACTAGGGCGGTCCGATGGCTGGACGGAGGGGTTGAGGCAGTGGCCGATTCCCGTCCGTGAGGGACCCAAGTAGCCCGAACCAGAAAAGAGAGAGAATGGCGTGGGCGGTGGCGGTTTAGCTTGGGCTCGGCGATCAGGTTGTTCGGCAAGGCATGAGGGAGGTCTGGCGGTGGCGTGAGGCAGTCGGTTGATGGTGGGTGATGGTCCACCCAACCAAAAGTAGTAGCAGCAGCAGCTCACCCGAACTAGAGAAAGAAGGAGGACGAGATGGCTGGATGCGAGTGCGACCGGCGGCATCAGCAGTAGCAGACGAACAGTGGCCATTCAGAGATGACAAGGGTAGCTAGGGGTAGTTGCATTAGGATACACATGTGAGTTGTGTTAGAGAAGTAGTCTCATATCGAAGAATTGATGTGGTGTAGAGCAGATAATATATCCTAGTTGGTCCATAACTCACTAGCTTAAGCTTTTGAGTTGAGGTGAATCCAACTAGATATATTGACAAGCTCGGGCTTGGATTTCTCCCTTGGAGATCTCCCTAGTCTAAAATATCGGACTTCTGTTGCGCACTTCCAACAACTGGTATCAGAGCCGATGGTTATGATTTCTAGGCAGGTAAGCATTGTGGTATAACAACATGGGCCTATGAGCATGACTAAGTGGGCGTTGTGGTGTAATAACACGGGTGGTCCGTGAGGATGATATTGGGCCAGAAGGCTATCTAATTTAAAGGGGAGTAGACCTAACACTAGAGCTCACACGTGAGGGGGAGACTGTTAGGATATATGTGTGAGTTGTGTTAGAGAAGTAGTTCAACATCGGAGAATTGATGTGGTGTAGAACAGTTAATATATCCTCATTGGACCATAACTCACTAGCTTAAGCTTTTGAGTTGAGGTGGGTACAACTGGATATATTGACAAGCTCGAGTTTCCCCCTTGGCAATTTGTCCAGGTGAATATATCAGACTTCTGCTGCGTGCTCCCAATAACTAGTATCAGAGCCAATGGTTATGGTTTTCGGGCAAGTGGACGTTGTGTTATAATAACATGGGCCTATGAGGATGGCCAAGTGGGCATTGTGATGTAATAACACAAGTCCGTGAGGATGATATTAGGCTAGAAGGATATCTAATTTAAGGGGGAATAGACCTAACATTGGAGCTCACGCATGAGGGAGAGATTGTTAAGATACACATGTGAGTTGTGTTAGAGAAGTAGTCCCACATTGAAGAATTGATGCGGTATAAAGTAGTTAATATTTCCTAATTGGCCCATAACTCACTAGCTTAAACTTTTGAGTTGAGGTGGGTCCAACTAAATATATTGACCGGTTTAGGCTTGAATTTCCCCCTCAGAGATCTCTCTAGTCTAAAGATATTGGACTTCTGTTGCGCACTCCCAACAAGTAGTAGTTGTAGTCGATAGCAGCAACAATGCAGAAAATCGCAACCGAATAGCTGCAGTTGTTGTCGACTGAAGAAGAAGGGAAATGAAGGAGGGTGTAGGCGCTCGTGTGGGTGAGGAGAGAGAGAGAGAGAGAGAGAGGGAGAAGGGAGGAAGAAAAGTCAAAGAGAGTGGGAGATGCAATGGTGTTGGTGGGGCACTGCAGAGGGGAGAGGAAAAGCACGTGGGAGAGGAAGAAATATTGAACATTAGAGTCGCACACAACTCTCATAATACTCTCACAAGAGAAGCTCTTAAGGAAGGAGATGAATACACTATTTTTGTTGAAATGTCTTTTCACTTATCATTCTAAAAACTGATTACAAGACTCACTTATATATAGGCTTAAAACACGACTCTTGACATACCTTAAATATATGAAAAGACATGTCTAAATACATAGTAATAAAGACACTTTAATATGTGCGTCAAAACGACTTCCATCGGTTTTAACCAAAAACGTGAAGAGTCACAAGAGATAGGCGGTGATAATTTCAATACTCCCTCTCATCGGCTACTCTCTCTAAAGATAGTCCTCGCGACCATACCAAGCTGAGCTCGGAACTCTTCAAACTTTGTAGCTCCAAGACCTTTGGTGAAGATATTGGCAACTTGATCACTTGTTTTGATGTACTTCATCTTGATCTCGCCCTTCAACACTTTCTCTCATAGAAAGTGATAGTGGACTTCCACATGCTTAGTCCTAGCATGGAAATTTGGATTCTCTGCCAAGCTTATAGTGGATAGATTATCATAATACAATATTGTCGAATAATCTATTGATTGATGAAGATCATCCGATAGCTGCACTAGCCATGTGCTCTCTTGAGTTGCCATTGCTGCTGCTCTGTATTCAACTTCTGTTGTAGACAAAGACACAGTTAGCTGTCTTTTACTACACCAGGATACTATTGCTAATCCAAGATTAAACTAGTATCTAGTAGTTGATCGCTGTGTGCGTTGATCTCCAACATAGTCAGCATCACAATGACCGACCAACTCACTTGATGATTCATTTTTATACAAAAGCCCAAAATCAAAAGTCTTCTTTACATACCTTAGGATATGCTTAGCTGCATCCAAGTGAGGCTTCCTTGGCTTCTCCATGAATCGACTCACTACTCCTATTGCAAAAACGATGTCAAGCCGAGTTATGGTAAGGTAAATTAGACTACTTACCAGTTGCTTATACATAGTTGAATCTTCAAGCTCTCGACCTTCTTCAGCACATAGCTTTACGTTCCCATCCAATGGAGAAGATATAGGTTTGCAATCAAGCATTCGAAAAAATTTCAAGAGATTTCGTGCATACTTTTGTTGACATAGGAATAATTCTTTCTTTGTCCTATCAATCTCGAGCCCTAAAAAGTGTTTCAATTCTCCAAGCTCCTTCATTTGGAACCACCCAGAGAGGTTGGCTTTAATTTGACATATCTTATCTTCATCATCTCCAGTAATGATGAGATCATCCATATAAACCAGCACAGCTGCAACCTTTCCATCTTTTGCCTTCATGAACAGGCTCGAGTCTGTTGGAGCTACATTATAATTGTTCTTCAATAAGAATTTTGCAATCTTTCCATACCACGCTCTTGAGGCTTGCTTCAAGCCATATAATGCTTTCTTTAGCTTGCAGACATATTCTGGATGAATTTTGCTCTTGAAGCCATCCGGTTGCTCTATGTATATATCTCACTCGAGTTCTCTATGTAGGAAAGCATTCTTCACATCCATTTGCCACACATTCCACGACTTGCATAAAACTTGAACTTTGGTAACTTTTGCCACTGGGCTAAAGATTTCTTCATAATCAACCCCACATTTATGTGAAAATCCTTGAGCCACTAGACGTGCTTTATACCTCTCAATCAACCCGTTTGGTCGAGTTTTAATTTTATAAACTCATTTACAAGAAATAGGACGTACCTCTTCAGGTTTTGGTACCAAGTCCCATGTCTCATTCTTCTTTAGTGCAAGGATTTCTCCTTCCATGGCCTTCCTCCATTTTGTACCCTTCGAGGCTTCTTCATATGTCGAAGGCTCGACCACGCCAACATCTTCAGTCAATGCCGCATTGGCATACTTGGGGTGTGGCTTCCTTTGCCTTGTTGATCTCCGAAGTTGAGGCTCCTCCTCTTCAAGCTCTTCGACCTGACTTGGTCGAAGTTCTTCTGTCAACCTTGGATGCTCACTAGATGAACTTGTCGATCCTAGTGATTGTGCTTTGACATCTTTTTCAACGGGTTAATTCTCATCAAATTCTTTCAGCATTTCTTCGACCTCTTCGTTTAAATGCTGTGAATTTGGCAATTCGGCAGCTCGATGTGACCACCAAGATAACATTTCGTTGAACACCACATTCCTTGAAGTATAGCACCTCCCTATTGTAGGGTCGCTACACTTCCACCCCTTTCATTGATCATCATATCCCACGAATATGCAACAAACTACCTTCTTGTCAAATTTGCTATGAAGATGATCAGGTACAAATGCATAACATACACATCCGAACAATTTAAATTGACTTACCACAGGCTTGTGTTTCCATAGCTTCTCGTATGGTGACATAAAACCAAGCCTTACTTGTGGCAACCTATTAGTCACGTGAGCCGCCGTCTTCATACATTCAGTCCAAAACCTCGATGGAACATTCTTCGTGTGTAACATGCTCCTACATGTCTTAGCTAGATGCCGATTCTTTCTTTCGGCAACACCGTTCTGCTGTGGCGTATACGGACAAGTATATTGTCGACGTACCTTGTACTTTTGCAAATACTTCGTAAACTCGTAGGAAGTGTACTCTCCCCAATTATCGGTGCGTAGGGAACGAATTTTTCTGCCTACTTCACTTTCAACATTCTCCTTAAACACCTCAAATTTGATAAATGCCTCTGATTTTTCCTTCATGAAATCAACCCATACATACTTGGAGAAGTTGTCGATGAAAGTGATCATATATTTGAATCCGCTAATAGATTGTTGCTTCATTGGACCAAACACGTCCAAGTGAATGAGCTTGAGAGGCATCCGAGATTTGAATGACGATTCCTCATACGGAAGTTGATGTGCCTTCCCATACTGGCACCCAACACAAACCGCATTTTCTTGCACTTCCAACTAAGGAAGACCCCTCGCAGCATGTTCTTTTGCATCATCACCTTCAACTTGTGATAACTTACATGCCCAAGCCACGCATGCCATAAATTAGGTGTATCATTCCTTCGGGTTTTGTTTACGTAAGCCATTTGAGTAGACGTCACATAAACGAACTCCAGCCGACATCCCTCCATGATTGGTCGACCAGTGGGCTTCAAACTTTGGTACACCTTAACATCTCGTGGACCAAACACCACATAATTACCTGAGTCTGTGAGCTAGGACACAGACAATAAATTCTTCTTCATTCCTAGCACATGATACACACTTTTCAATTCAACTTGTTGTGAATTGAACTGAGGAGTTATCATAGTCTCGCCGATATGAGTAATCGGCAACCTCGAGCCGTCTGTAGTAATAACAACATGTCCTCCTGTATAATTACACATGTTTGACAGCTTGGCTTGATCTCCAGTCATATGACTCGAACACCCTGAATCAACAATCCAATTGTAATCATAATTAATTGACTTTTCACTTACAGAGATTAATGCCATCACATCGTTTAACTCAACTGCAGAAGAGGCGGGAATTCGTCTGACATCACTATTGCAACAGATGTTTGGAAATCCCATTCCTTATCTTCATCGAAATCATTCCTCTTCGATGATGCTGCGACATTTCCTTCAATTTTCTTCGCTTGACAATCTTTGGCAAAGTGGCCCTCCTTGCCGCATACATAACATCGTCCACTACGTCTTTTGCCATCGCGTCGCCTAGCTCCCCCTAGTTGAAGGCTCGACTCTCCTGAACGATTTTGCCATCCTTCATGAGCTGGTTGCTTTTGCCATTCGACATGTCTTTTCCTGGACTTGCCATCTTTATTGTCAGCACTAGTTTGCCTTTGACCCTTGAACCCTCTTTTATCACTGAAGAGGACACTTTCTTCTTCTTTAATCGAAACCTTAGACATTTGACTATCTAAAGTCTCTTGGTTAGCCAAAATATTCTCCAGATTGGTCAATGTCGGTTGAGTTGCCCATCCACGAGTAGCCATAATAATACCATTTTACTCTGTCTTTAACCCGTGAATAATAATTCTTCTCATTCTTGTTTCTAAGATGGCATTAGCACGATCCAACCTTGAAATTTCGTCACAAATAGAATTAACTTTGGAGAAATTCTGACTCACCATCATATTTTGTTGTGACATAGACAGCAGCTCATTTTCTAGCCTTTGTAGCTTGGCATCATTCGACCTTGCAAATATCATTGCCAAGTTATCCCATGCCTCCTTGGGAGTCTGCGCTCTTAATGTGCGGCAATAAATCATCTTCAACAGTTACAACAAGAGCATAAAGAGCATTTCCCACTTTGATCTTTCATCTCCTTTGTTCATCATCATCTCTGGGTGCCGTGGTGTTGTTGCCGCCAACAATACCCCACAAATCCTGACCTAGAAAATAAAACTGCATCCTAACACTCCAATTATTATAGTTGGAGTAGTTGAGCTTCTCAATGCCATTCGTCGAATTTGAAACATCCACCATTTGACTTGAAATAATGCTCGGCACTACTCCAAGAAACCTTGATCCTTGACCAATCGATCACAGTCCCTAACTGTACACCAGCAGAACTTCGACGTTTCCGGTCGTTGACCGCCTGCTCACGAACAATGGTCCTTGACCATGATCTTCACGAACTATGCTCCGGAGGACTTGACTCACGATCCTTGACAACCGTGCTCTCGGTCCCAAATAACCTTGCTCTGATACTAATTATTGAACATTAGAGTCACACACAACTCTCATAATACTCTCACAAGAGAAGCTCTTAAGAAAGGAGATGAATACACTACTTTTCTTGCTGAAATGTCTTTTCACTTACCATTCTAAAAACTGATTACAAGACTCACTTATATATAGGCTTAAAACACGACTCTTGACATACCTTAAATATATGAAAAGACATGTCTAAATACATAATAATAAAGACACTTTAATATGTGCATCGAAACAACTTCCATCGGTTTCGACCAAAAACACAAAGAGTCATGAGAGATAGGCAGTGATAATTTCAAGAAAGAGAAGAAGATAGAGAAGAGAAAAGATAGAGAGAGAAAGAGGGATGACGGGCATGCATAATAGGGGGAGGGGACGTGCCACCCACTCCCCATGCAACATTTTCCCCAATTCCTTGTCTGATTCTCATAAATGATGGGGAAGGTATTTTCTCTCTTCCCCAAATTTGGCACACCATTTCCCGAAATCTCCTTCACCAAAGATAAGAGGCGAGAAGTATCGAGTTTAAATTTTCGATCCGTCAACCCCTTTCCAGAATTCTTGAGTGAACAAAAAATTTTGTGAATCAATGAGGTAAAAATTCAATAATTTAATCTCGACGCTTGGAAAATTTGATAACTGAGTCAATCAATTACAACTTGAGTACCTCTCAGATTAATGAATGACTTTTAGGAGTCATGTGCATGCACAAGAATCCTAATTAGCCTTTCACTTTTGATTAGTATTTCATGAGTGATTATTCTCGAGTGAGACTTAATTGATAGTGCATTGATGAAATATTTATTCATATAATCCAAAAATAGATCGAAAATTCAAGACATCACATATTACATAGCCTCTTCATAAGTTTTTGGCTCTCCTGCACCAATGAGTAACACATACTCATATGACAAGTAATTTTTTGAAGGACTATGCTCTCTTTCAAATCTTCTAACTTGAGGTCAGACCAGCGGCTCTTGCTCAATTGGCTTAATGGGCTATTTTTACTCAATTGATTGTTTTAACTCAACTATTTCACATGTCTCAACCAAAAAATAAACATTATGTAAGGATTCACCATCTTCATGATTTCTATGATTTCTACCCATCACAGGAGGATTTCGGCTAAAATTAAAAGAATGTTGAGCTCTATTCCTTGGTTTCCCTGACCTATCGATGTTTTCAATAGTTTGATGCTCAAAGAACACCACATCTCAGCTTTGAATGACTTTCTTTGCAATCGGAGCTCATAACCTATAGCCAAACTCCTCATGTCCATAACCCCAGAAGATATACTGCTTAGACTTCTTATCAAGTTTCGACCTTTCATCTCTTGGAACTTGTATGAGTACTCAGCAACTAAGCACTTTTAAATGATTGTAGGAAACATCTTTTCTAATCAAAAGGGTTAAGATCAATTTGGCTTGCGTTTTTGCTTTTATGGGGATTGGGTGGCCGTTGATCAAATTGCAAGGCTGGCATTTTGGGGGTGGATTAAGTTCTGATTGATGGTGGGCTATCACTTTTGGTAATTATCCTTTTCCGACTGCATTAACGCATGCTTCGTTGCCCTTCTTTACTGAAGATACCAATAATTCGTTGACAAGCAGTCCCCACAGTCAAGCTCCAACAGAATCTAGTGGTCTCTCATCTTTTTGTGGCTTTTGATCACTCAGGATATTTGGTCAGAAGTTGTTCATAGTCGGTCATTATTACCGACTGTAGCTGACCGTGAATACCTCAATCTTATGATTTGGATTGCCTGAAAATGAGGAGTTGTATATTTAAGAGCTTTCACTTCAAGCTTCTTTGCTCTGTTCATTCAGTTGCCCTGGCTATGGAAGTCAAGCAGTCCGCATTTGATGAATGAGAAGAGCAATCTGTTTCTTGTTTTTAGATGAGTACTTCACAATAGTTCATCGCACGGCACCTCAAATTCCTTTCAAATCTTCCGATGAGTGGAATGCTGCTCAAGCCCAGCTGAACGGAATTGTCCACTGCGATTATCCTAAATGGTAATAAATGTTTGACTTTCCTCAAGTTTCTTCATTGCTTGCTCTCTTTTGCCGCATCTCAGATATAAATGAACTAGCAATGTCTTGTACCTTTAAACTTAACATGTTTGGCATTGCTTCTGGGCATTGGCATGCAAAAATGTGTATCAAGAAACTTTTGCATTTTTGAAAGTGGAAGATTAAATTGTTATCTAGTTGATGTGGTTATAGGTGAACTAGCTATCCTAGTTGACTGCATGCCCCAGAAGATGGTTTTGTCACTTGTTTTGTCAAATAAGTTTATTTGACGATCTTTGGGTGCAAGGATGAGTAGAATGATCAAAAAGGAAACCGATAATGAAATTGTTATCTAGTTGATGTGGTAATAGGTGAACTAGCTATCCTAGCTGACTGCATGCCCCGATGGTTTTATCACTTGTTTTGTCTTATAAGTTTATTTGACGATCTTTGGGTGCAAGGATGAGTAGAATGATCAAAAGGGAAACTGAGATGCTCCTCTTGTGCGAGGATTGAAATTCTATGCCATCACATAAATGTCCAAATACCCCCATCATAGATCACCAAGGATTCTGAGTTACAACTTGCATGCAGCTCACAAGTCTACATAAGAAAACCAATGGGAGTAATTTATTGTATGGATGTCAGTTCAGTTTTAAAATTTTCCATGTAATTAATTTAGTCCTAAATCTTTTGACAATTTGTCAATGTAGCCCTTGGGCAATTTTGGCCCAAAATTGATGACATAGATATTGACCATCCTACATAATACAGCCAGTGGTGACATTAACAATTTTTATAATTTTTTCAACTTTTTCTAAAAATATTTATTTGCTTTTCCTTTTGTTGTTCTTCTTCCTTAATTGGTTGACTGGGCCTCAGGTCATAGGTTGCGGATGGTCATAACATCCTTGTCGACTGTGAAGCACTCACTAGCCATTGATGGCCTTCACTGGCCATGAGCATGCCACACACAGATCTAGCAATGCGAGGGCATCATGGCCCTCACCAACCACTTTGCATAGATTTGGCGAGGCCAGCTTACTCGCGATTGTTGACCATAGTCAAGGTCCCATCGGCCTTCAAAGAAGAAGAAAAGAAAAGAAAAGGAAAAAAATATAAAATATAAAATATTCATAAAATTTGAAGAAAAGTCACAAAAATTGTCTAATTAGCCAGCCATGCCATATAGGACAGCTAGCATTGACATCATTGTGTTATGGCTAAAATTAGTCGGAATGACTATATTGGAAAATCATCAAAAAAATTTATGAATAAATTGGCAAAATTGAAAAATTTAGAACCGATTGACATCCATACAATAAGATGAGAACTTTTCTAATTATTATTCATTTATTTTTTAGTCAACAATTTGAAAAAGAAAATATCGAGTAATCAATTACATAATAGATTAACATATCATTCAATTAGCAAACATATTTGGATAATTTAGCAAATGATATCGTGCAAATTCATAGCGTGTAATTCTTACTTAAACCGGACTGTGATTATCATGTGCAAGAAAGATAATACTTTGAAAAGATAAAAAAAAAAAAAAGAAGGAAACTTTTAGTTGCTCTCTCTCGGTGTTGCCATAAAAGACTCACACCTATTACAGAATGTTCAATTTGAACTCTTTGTCCAACAATAGAGTTTCATCTTAGAAATGGTTATTTTGAAAAAAAGTACTTATTACTTTTCCCTTGAATTTTTATTCTAATAACCAATATATGATGTATTTCACTTGATTAAATAGAATGTACTACATCAATGAAATGCTTTCCTTATCTTAATTTTAAAAGATCATTCACGTATTGGCTATTGATTAGAACAAAATGTGAATAGATGTGCCGTCCCTTGAACTCAATTGGCTGCTTATGTATAATGTTTTTTTTCTTTTCGTGGATTGATACTTTTCATATCCTAACATGATTTATAGTTTATACATTAACGTCCCCATCATTTCCAAAATTCTCCCTTAAGGAAATAGGAAGGTGGGACGTGGTAATCTAGGGCCCTTATTTTCCACGAATCTGGCCCAAACAACATTGAATAATGGATTACAATTTCTTGTATCTCGTTGATGTTCTTATTTATTACTAAATTAGAACGTGACGTGTAATCAATTCAAAGTATATATTTTCCTTTATAGAATGAAAGAATAAATTTTCATTGTGGGAAATTTCTCGGGCCCTCCCAAGAAATAACGCAATGCAATGAAAGAGACTTCCCAAAATTTAATATTAATACACGAAGAGGAATCAATTGATGTTATATATTTTCTTTTTGGAGGGTATCAATTAGAATAGTTGATCGAATATTTTTGATTAGGTCAATTTTTTGTGTTTTTTTAACGTTATCCAGTAGTGTAACAACAAAACAAATGAAGATAATACTTTGGAAAGAGGGGAAAAACCATTCTAGGCATCAACATAAAAGTCTCGCAACTGTTAAAAAATCTTCAGCTTGAACTCTTTGTCCAACGAGAAATTTTCATCTTGGAAAATTTTCTTTTGAGAATAAGTGTTCGGTATTTTCCCTTTAAATTTTTATTGGAAATGTAACCTATACATGACATAATTTAATTAATTAAATAGAGCGAAATACATGGATGAAATGCTTTCTTTATATTAAATTTAAAAAGATTACTACAATTATCGGACCTTCGTGGAATCTTACATTCACATGCACCACGGGCAATTATATTTGGACATATAGAGTTCTCACTCATTGAATAGGATGTCGTGTGAATGGAAGCGCCGTCCCTTTAACTTAATTGGTCCCTCATGTTTCGTGTTTTCTTCCCTAGATTGATACTTCTTTGTCTATCATGCAGACCTCTGATTCTTTCTTCAAACGAATTATTATAATTCTCTATGCATCTGGCCCAAAAAACATTATATAAAGGGCTACGATTTCTCGTATCTCTGTCGTTGATGTTCACGTTTATTAATAAATTAGAATGCGATGTGGAATAAATTAAAATCATATAAAATAATTTTTTATTATGGGAAATTTCAACAAAATTACCTAAAAAGTCCTAAACATATTGCACTTATATCAATTTAGTTCTAACTTTTAAATTAAACCAATTGAGTCATAAACATTTTGATAATTTATCAATGTAATCAATCCAGCCAATTTTAGTTGAAAATCACCAATGTGGATGTCGACCGTCCCACATGGAATAGTAGACGTCATTACCTATGGCCAATTGCCCACTGTGGCTGGTGAGGCCAAGGCTTGACCTCACTAGCTTCAGACAAGGTTTGACTTTATCGGATTTGCCATCCCCACCGGTTGTTGCATTTGGCTGGTCGCTAGGCCTTGCCATTGTCCATTGTCGAGGCTTGGTGACAGTTAGAGAAATATGAAAAAAAAAAAAAAAGGAAAAGAAAAGAAAAATAAAGAACAAGGAAATAAAAATATAAAAAAAAATTAAAAATTTGGAAATTTTGTCAATGTCAACACTGGTCATGCCACGTAGGACAGCTATCATTCATGTCAATGTTCAATCAAAATTGACTAGAAAGACTAAAGGTTTAAGATTAAATTGGTTAATTGAAAGATTTATGACTAAATTGGTAAAGTTGTAATAGGTTTAAGATTTTTTTGATAATTTTTTGAGAAATTTCTTGGGCTCCTTCCAAGACAAAGTGCAACACGATGAAGGAGACTTCCCATGACTTAGAATATGAAGTGGAATCGATTGAAAGTTTGTATTTTCTTTTTTTGGAGGAGAATGGATTGCAATAGTTGATTGAATAACTTTTTAGAGGGGGAAATTTCTCTAGAGCTTCGAAGAAAAATGAAACGCAATGAAGGAGACTTTCCACGGCTTTCTGGCTTGACCATAAATCCTCCAAAATCACATCTATTAGACTCTACTCCTACATCATTCTCATCATTATTAAACTCGATCATTATACTTGATATATTGTTAGTGGCATGGGATGGTCATAAGTTAATGATTTATGGTCCGAGCATGCATATCTCGCATACGCATATGTCAATCCAGTCAACCCTGCCTAGACTTTAAGGGGGAAAAATTACTCTGTCTGAATAACTAAAAAACAACACAGTTTCTCTTCTTTTTTCTTCTTTTGAAAGTACATAATGAAACACGGTGGAAATTAATGACAAATGCATGACCCTGGACTAAAACTTATGTCGCAGATCAGATGTGCTGATATAGCCAAATAGAATATGAAACTATAGTTTTTGTTAGCTCCATTTATGTGCAATATTTAACATTATATAATAGATTAATAACAAAAGAAACAAGGGAATTGCAACAAAACCGATTACACATAGTATATGGGGAGAGTTACCCTTCGTCTTGAAGTTAATAATACTAGCTGTGAGGATAAGTGTAATAGAAGTCTTGATATTTTGATGGTTGATTAATTAAGCCCTAAATATTAATCACACTATTTATGTGAGAATAAGTGTAATAGAAGTCATAATGTTTTAATGGTTGATTAATTAAGTCCTAAATGCTCTATTTTTAATTCAATTCAGTCCTATATGTTTTGACAAAGATATGATCAAGTACTAATTTCATTGCCGATGATTTTTAGTGGCTGGACAAATATAAACTTTTTAGAGTATTGTGAAATGAGGAATCAATTTAAGCAACACATATGAATCTTGTCGATCATTGAGTAGACAACTTAATTATGGAAGCCAATTACAAAATAAAGCCTTAATTTTATTTAAAGAGATAGTAGATTTTTTCTTGAGTCACATAGAGTTATGAGGAAAATTTGAATTCTAATTTTCAATAAAATCTCAAAATCAAGTTTCCCGCTCAATTTTCAAGAAACTTGTGTGTTTTATTCTTTGATTACTGTCAAAACAAGATTTAATTTTGTGAAAGACTAAAAACAACATGATGTTGGAGAGAATTACCAAAATAGTCCTTAACTTATTATAATTATGCCAATTCAGTCCTAAACAACTATTTAGCTAATTCAATCTTAAATCTTTTGTAATTGTATCAATTTAGTTCATTTGGCCAATTTTGGCTAGTCGATGCCAACATGAGCGCTAATCATCAGGCCAACGTTGACGTGGCAATTTTTAGATTATTTTTATTTTTATTTTTCCTTTTATTTTTCCATTTCTTTTATTTTCTCCTTTTCCTCCTTTGGCTTCTTTCCCCCACAATGGCCAACGAGGCTCATCTTGCCATGGCTTTGTTGATCGTGGGCAAAGGCGGCCTTGCCTGTAGTTAGTGTGGCCTTGGCCACCTTTGTTGTACGCCGTTGTTGTCTTCCCCCCCGTTGTACACCATTGTCGTCCTCCCCCTCGTTGTACGCTAGATCATACTCTTGCTTGTCCTTCATGGCCACAAGCTCGAAACCCTAACCATCTCTAGGTTTCTGGTGTCATTGAGCTTATAGTTATAGTGTTAGCAGTTCAAGTTTAGAGTGAGTTTGTTCGTTCATTCAAAGGAGCTCGATTCTTATTGGGAGCAAAGTTCTTTGCAATGTTGCGCCCTACGGTTGGCAAGGCCGTGGCGAGGCTGGCCTCACCCACCGGCGAGCCTCACCTCGTTGGCCACTATGGGGAAGAGAAGCCGAAGGAGGAAGAAGAGAAAAAAGAGAAGGAAAAGGAAAAAGAAAAAGAAAAATTAATAAATAAATTTGAAATAGATAAAAATTACTAAAATTTGCCACATCAAAGTTGGATGTGCGGTCGACATCCATGTTAGTGCTAGTTGAGCTGGCCAACATTGGCTTGATAGATTGAATTGGCATTAGATTCATTTAGCATAATCATTTCTCCATATATATAAAATCCCTAACTAGTAGAAGTAAAATGTTCACCACATTTTACTTCGGTTACTAATCGACCCATATTAGATTAGTCATGGCTCCTAAAACACATAAAATTACATGTCTAATTGATTTAATTGATACTCTAAAGTTGCGATTGGTATGAGATTGGGAAAGACCATATTAGACAATGTTACCATTCTTTGATGAATAATCGTTACATTAGCTTTCTCTTAATAGTTTACTTCTAGGAAAGTTGCAACAGGAGGTAAGTGACTTGCATATT
Organism: Corymbia maculata; assembly: GCA_014182735.1. NCBI lineage: Eukaryota > Viridiplantae > Streptophyta > Magnoliopsida > Myrtales > Myrtaceae > Corymbia > Corymbia maculata. The sequence goes on along the minus strand of CM024684.1, from coordinate 25,325,952 downwards.
TTCCAAAAAGGCTTAGGAGTTAATTGATTGAGAAGAATGTTTAAGACTTAATCAACAAACAACCAATACATTTTGGGAATCTATACCTTTATACTGTGTTTTGAGAACCTTTGTTATTTAATTCACAATTAAAAAAATGTTAAGTTAACAATTATAATTTAGATTAACACATCACTCAATTGGGGAATATTTTTGGATAATTTTTATATTATAATTTTTTTTGAAATAGAAATATGTGGTATTTTTCCTTTAAACTCTGATTTGAAATATATAGCATATTTAACTTAATTACATTTAGATAAATGAAATGCTTTATTTATCTTAAATTTGAAAAGATCATCATGGGCAAATTTATATGGACAGATGGAGTCGACAGTTACTGAATATAATAAAATGTGAATGGAAGTGCCGTCCATGTAAGACAAGAACGCCATTATCTCTTTATAATATATATAAACAGGTTTTGTCGTTAATGATTATTTTTCCTGACTGATTCGTGGCTCTGCCTTCCTGCCACAAGTATATAATATGTGATCACTGAAACCGAACGTGTCCCGTGCATGGATTATTTTAAAGTACATCATCTGTTTGCTTTTATAGTTTGAAATCAGGGAAAGTTTTTCGTTTAATAAATTACAACGTGACGTGAAATCAATTGAATTTTTTTAAGGAAAATGACATCAAAAATCCCAAACTATGCCATTTAAGACAATTTTACCTTGAACTTCTTTTTGGGTCATAAAAAACCCCAAACTATTCCACTTGGGACAATTGTACCTTAAACTTTTTTTTGTGCAACAAAAAAAGCTATGCCACTACAATTTTACTACCAAAAACCCTAAGCTTGCCAACAATTTTACCCTGAACTTTTTTTTATGTCACGAAAAACCCTGAACTATGCCATTTGGGACATATTTACCCCAGACTTTTTAACTAAATGGCATTTTCGTATTTTCACTTTTTTTTTTTATCTTTCTTTCTTTCCCTTTGCCGGCCATGGCAGAGGGAAGCCGGCGAGGGCCGCCCTCGGTCAGGCGAGGGTCGCCCTCGCCAGATCCGACGGGGGCAAGGGCGGTCCTCCCCGATCTGGCGGGGGCGGGGCGACCCTCGCCTTTTGGCTGGGGCGACCCTCGCCCGAGGGTCGCCTCCACCGAATCAAGCGGGGGCAACCCTCGCCCAATGCCGGGGAGGGTTGCCCTCGCCAGATCTGCCAAGGGAGAGGGCGGGCCTCCCCGATCCGGCGGGGGCGACCCTTGCCCCCCCTGAGTTGGGCAAGGGCCGCCCTAGCGCGATCCGGTGAGGGCGTCCCTCCCCCGACATTGGGGAGAGCCGCCCTCGCCCCGCACCAAGGAGTGCCCCCTGGCCGGACGGTGCCGCCGGCGAGGGCCCTCACCGGGAAGAGGAAGAGGAAAAAAAGAAAAGAAAAGAAAAGAAAAAAGTGAAAAGACAAAAATGCCCTTCAGTTAAAAAGTCTGGGGTAAATGTGTTCCAAGTGGCATAGTTCAGGGTTTTTCATGGCATAAGAAAAAATTCAGGGTAAAATTGTTTCAAATGGCATAGTTTAGGATTTTTAGTGGCACAAAAAAAAGTTTAGGGTAAAATTGTCCCAAGTGGCATAGTTTGGGGTTTTTTATGACCCAAAAAAAAAGTTCAGGTTAAAATTATCCCAAGGGGCATAGTTTGAAGTTTTTGGTGTATTTTTTTTTTATCAAGATAGTTTATAATATAATATTTTATTGTAGGAAATTTCCCCAGCCCTTCCCACGACTCTTTGGCTCGTCCATAAATACTCCAGGGATCAGACACTGCTCTTACATCTCTCCTCATTATTAAACTCGACCACTACACCTCAGCTCTAGATGACGGCAAATAGGAAATATTCAGATGGACCAGCGGGGTCGACAGATAACGTTGAAGTCAACTTGTCGCTGGGGGCGGAGCACGAGGTGTTATCCACCAACGGAGGCAATTTCGCATCGTCACTAGGGGCTGAATTTGAGGTGTTCTTGAATTTTAGAAGACCCGACACTCGTCTAAATTTTGCTGACTGCCTCTATCATGCCATGGACAGTGCTGGCATTCACATTTTCAAAGACGATGAAGAGATCAGAAAAGGTGAAGCGATTGGAGATGAACTAGAGCATGCGATCAGGAACTCTGCAATCTTGTATACCCATTGGATAAACTCCAACAATCCCCCCTTCACACATCAAGCCTTGAGTTGGAGCTGCAATAACTCATATGTCCTGAATGACTAAGCTGAGCTCTAATAGTAGTGTTAGGAGGGTGTAGCTAAACCCCAATAGCTGCACCAACTCATTTTCTAAATGACTAACCTCGGCTTCAATACCAATGTTAGGAGACTATAGTAGAGCTCCAATAACTTTGTTTAGAAGGATTGCCGAGAGGAAGCCTAAGTCCAAGCCGTTAACATATCCAATTAGATCCACTTTTATTCAAAAACTTAAGATAATAAGTTATAAGCCAATTATGATATATTAACTATTCCACATTATACCAATTATCTAATGTGGAACTTCTTTAACATAACTCACACATGCATCCTAATACCAAAAACTTTATGACTCATCTATAAATCCTTCAGAATCACATTTATTATGTGACATCCTAGAATTTTTCGAACTATTTTGAGGTTTTAATTATGAATGTTTTGTCAAGGCATTATTAATCGAGTCTTGTTCTGAACTGATCACTCACAAGATACTAACTAAAGAGGAAATACTACTAAGGACTCATGCGCACACGTGACTTCTAAAAGCCACTCGTTAATCTGAGACACACTAAAGTTGCAATTGATTGACTCAATCATAATTTTTAATCCAAATTTGGCTATCGGACTTTTTAGACATCGGGATTAAAATTATTGAATTTTAGCCTCATTAATTTCCAAAATTTTTGGTTTGCTTGAAAAATGTCGGATGTGGGATCGCTGAGCCGAAAACTTAAAACGGGACTTCGCCGTTCTTCTTTCCCCTCCTTTTTCCCCAACGTGCGCCCCTCCTCTCTTCTCTCTCTCCCCTTTTCTTTCTTCTCTCCTTTTGCCGGGCTCCCTCACGTCCCCTCCATCCCTTCTCTTTTCTTTCTCCCTTAGGGCCCTGTCCTTTTGCCCCCCTGTCACACCCCCCTCACTTTTGACTTTTCAAAAACTTCTCTCTCTCTCCTGCTGAACCGCACGTTCAGCTGCTGCTTTTCTTCTTCTTCTTCTGGTTTCTCTCCTTCGCCACCCGCTGCTGCTGCTACTATGTTTCTGCCTTGCCGCTGGCTTGTTGACGGCCGCTGCAGCCTCGCAGCTCTGCCGTCTCGCTGACGCACTGCCGTCTGCCGATTACAACCCAAACCAGCCCCTGTTTCTCCTCTCCTCCTCCTCCGTTTGCCAGCAACAGCAGTTGAGCTACCCCTATTTCGGCTGCCCCTGCAGCTTGGCCGGTCACCAGTTACCGTCTGCTACTTGCCGGCTTGTTGCCAGAGCCCCAACAAGCCATCTGACCAGCAAGCCGACACCCCGCTCAACTGCGGCTACTGTTGCTGCGTTCTTGCTGCTGCCGTCGCCTCGTCGGTCTTCACCAGCTCTCAGCCACCAGCCACTGTCCGTTTGCCCTTGTACTGCCGTTGAGAGCTAGCCACGAGAAGTTCGAGCAGCTGATCCCCAACGGCCGAAGCTGTTCTACTGCTCCCTTCTCCCTTGTTCTCTCGGCTGCGCTCCACTGGACCATCTGGTCATCATCCGGCCACCTGCTCGCCGCCATCTGACCACCTCGCGCCACTGCCAGGAACTGTCAGTAGTCCACCCCAACAGCTGGAGCGGCTGTTGTGCCTCCCTCTTCTGCGAACCAGCTTGGTCTAAACCTTCTCGGCTGAGATCCGGCACTAAGCTGCTTCGTCTTGATGCACCGGAGGCATTTGTGCGTCGATCTCGCCGCCCCCGTCGCAGCTGTGTCACCACCATTGTCATTAAATGGTAGGTTTTGGCTCTAATCCCTTGTATTAATCTCGATTAAGGTTAGTTTAGTTAGGACTAACTGGGATTGGGTGATTAGTTATGGTTAATTTGAGTAAATGACGATTAATTAGGTTAATCTGGATTAGTGGTAATTAACTAAGGCTTAATCGTAATTTATTTTAATTATATGATTATTTTATTTTATATTAATTATTTATATTTAATTATTCCGAAAATAATTAAATATTATTTTTTATTATTTTAATAATAAATTATTATTGGTGATAATTAATTGTGATTAATTATTTTAGTGATAATTATTATTTATAATACTGATTGATTAGGATAATTCTCCATGTTTAAATTAATTACTTTCCTAATAAGTAATTGTGGTAAATGATGATTCACGGAATTATGATTGTCGAATTATTGCAAGGTGACAATAGATGGATGTATATGGGATGCCAATCGAATTATATGCTGATTGCATGCTATCCTTTATTGATCAACGCATGTGTGCATTGAGAATTATGTGGACTTGCGTGGTCACGTGTGATTATTTTATTGCACTTTCATGTGTGAAATTTGCAATATACTACTGTGTGAGCATGAACTGTGTCCATGTTGGCTGATGATGGAAGAATAAAATGAACTTGAGTGGTTGTTGTGCTCGTGTGATCACATAAAGGACACTCGACATTGCCGGAAGATTGCCAATGTTTGGGTTGTGCCGTGACCCTATGAGGTCGTTCAATTTTTATCGATTGCCCGGCGGGAGTCCGGAAGTCATGTCACGGTAGAGGCCGGACCAAATACTCCTTCAGGGAATGCCGTTTGGGCAGGAGATCCAAACGTAGCTGTGCCCAATGAGGTGGGACAATGCTCGATGACTGCCAACCTTCGGGTTGTGCTGTGGCCTGAGGGGTCGTAATAATTGGAACACGCTTGATTGCTGAGTGCATGAGATATTATATGTGGTGTTATAATTATTTGTTCACCTGTTGTTTATGTCTGGCATGCGTGATTGGTGTCGTGCAGGGTATGTGTAGCCGTGAGGTAAGGTTGCTTGTGATTAAATTTGATTGCTGGTTGTTATTATGAGCAATGTGCTTGTTAAGTACCCCCGAGGTGAATTGGTACCTTAGCCAAGGCTTAGCGCTTTAATCTATTAAGATTTTATCTCACTAGTTATGGTTTAACTAATTTCAGGTCCTTGAGGAATGCGCTCGGCTGTGGACTTTTTGGACTAATCAGACCTTGAACCTTAAGGATAAGGGATGAAGTAGATTAACCTCTTTTTGCCTTATATTTTTTGATGGTTGTTGGAATAATGTCCAATGATAAGGTTGCACGTGTATCCATCCTTCAAGCATTAAACGAGGTCATTTTGAATTGCCTATCTTTCGGACTATACCTATTGTTGATGTTTGACCAGGGTTTAATATTCGTTTCCGCATGCGTATAATTATAAGATAAATAGAATGGTCGGCAACGCATCTTGAGACGTTGCACTCTTTTGACCATAAGTGAGCAGGAGTTGTTGCATACTCGAGGGTCGGGGTGTGACATATTGACACTACTCTACATCTCTCCCGTTTATTAAATTGGATCACTACACTTTGGCTCTTGAAGATGGAAAGGAAGGACTCAACAAATGGATCAATTGCATTGATGGTTGATAAAGGTGTCGAGTCGTTGATGGGGGCTGAATACGAGGTAATCTTGAATTTCAGATAGCTCGACACTCGCCTTAATTTTGCAGACTGCCTGTATAACTCCATGGATGTAGCTGGAATTCGCGTATTTAGAGACAACGAAGAGATTAGCAAAGGCAAAGTGATTGGAGGCGAATTGGAGCGTGCAATCAAGAGCTCCACAATATGTATGCCCATCTTCTCTAGAAACTATGCATCTAGTGCTTGGTGTCTTCGCGAGCTTGAATACATGGTGGATTGCTTGAGAAACAAAGACAACAAAGCGATGATCATGCCAATTTTCTTCGATGTGGATCCCGATGAGTCAAGCTCAAAAGCGGACTATACCTAGAAGCTCTACAAAAGCACGAGGAGAAGTTTGGCAGCGATGTATTGCAGCGATGGAAGGATGCTTTGAAGGAGGTCGCTCGTATCAAAGGATGGGATCTCAAAGATAGAGGGTAAGGTTTTAGCTTTTTTATTTTATTTAATTGATATAAATAAAGAAAATACAAAGTATTTTCATTCTTGCATCAAAAGTTAAAACTCTCTTTCATGAACTTATCACTCAATTCACACATGTTTAGTAACTATCCACTATAAATTGGTCACTTAATTCCTTCTAAATTATAATTCATTTCTCTTCATACATAATTTACACGACTACACAAGCGTAGAGTGTGTCTCAACACTAATAACAAACTTTACAGTCAATTATATCTAATGAATTATATAATTATTATTAAACAAATATCAGTTACGTTTAAGGATCAATTATGAATGACGATTAATAATAGTTATGTAAAGTTAATAAAAATGAATTATATGAAAAATATAGATATCTAATAATTCTAATTCATATTTAAGAAATATCAATTAATATACTAGTCAATTATAATCACAAAGACACTAATATGATTTAAATAGAATGCTATTATAATAAGCAAAAGTAATTACTATATTAAATACATTTATTAGTATTTGTTAGAATACTCTCATTCAATACTATTCCTACAATATTTTTTCTTACAATTAAATATCATTTCCATTCCATTTCCTCAATTCACCAAACAAAAAAAAAACATGCTAATAAAAAAGAATTAATATGAAAAACTTTTATTCTGGTATAAAGAGGCTCTATTAGTTTGTGTTAGTGACGGAGCCAAGATTTAAGTCGAAAGGAGGCCAAAGTAATTGGTGAAATATAGAGTAAAAAAAAAAAAAAAAAATCCTTTTACACGGGAGTGGTGAATAAACTTATTACACATTAAGCTGTGTATTAAGTTATCTATAAGAAATTTAAAAAGTTATTTTTTTCATGTCATATTGTAATTTAAGTTATAAAAAAATTTTACCTAAACAACGTAGCTAGTAATAGTTATCTATTACTGCATATAAGGTAAGATCTACGGATCATTTAGTTTTTTATGAATATGATATAGAAAACAATGGTTCCAGCTTTTACTATTTTAATCCATTTCAAACGGGAACATCGATAGCTTTTTAATTGAAAAAAAGAGCTTGAAACTATACATGAATTGCGAGTAATCTCTACTAGTAATTGATTTTTTTTTACGCCTATTAGATGGCTAAAATTTACATTATTCCTGAACTTGATGTCTATATTCTGTCTGCAATCTTTCTTACTAGACCCTTTGTATTAAATATGACAGCCAAGGTGAACTCATTAAATCAATTGTTGATGATTTTGATCCATAAAAGGTAGCTTTGAAGAAGTCATGCGCCTATTAGATGGGATGGGAGGCATCGGTAAGACAACTCTTGCAAAAGTTGTCTTTAATCATATATCTAGTCGGTTTCATGGGTGTAGTTTCCTTTTTGATGTTCAAGAAGCTTCAAAGGGCAGGGAAGTTGTTCAATTGCAAAGACAATTACTTTCAGAACTTCTCAACATCAAAGGAATGGAGATTTCTGACTATGATGCTGGAATTTATCAAATTAAAAGGAGGTTCCGCAAAAAGAAAGTTGTTCTTGTTCTTGATAACCTAAACAAATGGGATCAACTTACAAAACTTGCAGAAAAGCCTGAATGGTTTGGACGAGGGAGCAGAATTATTATTACGACGAGGGACATCAACTTTCTACCGATCAAAGAGGAGAACCAAGAAAATAATGTCCAGACACATCTTGAAGAGTTTAAAATTTTTCAAATGAGAGAATTGTGTCATTGTCATGCTCTTCAGCTTTTTAGTAAGCATGCATTCAGAATGGATTCCCCTTCCCATGATTATTATCATATTTCTTGTGATATTATTCGCAAAACCGGTGGACTTCCTTTGGCCATTGTTGTCATTGGTTCCTCTCTTTATGGCAAAAGTAAATCACTTTGGAAAGCTACATTGAAGAAATTAGATTTAGTTCCCAATCAAGATGTCCATCACAAATTAAAGATTAGTTTTGAAATGCTAGAGGATGCACAGAAAGAAATTTTTCTTGATATAGCATGTTACTTCATTGGTGAAGAAAAAATCTTTCCGCATTATATGTGGAAAGCGATGGATATTTCCCCAAAAGTTGAGATCTTTGTCCTTTCCCATATGAGTTTGATAAAGGTTGATAAAAATGATAGACTATCAATGCATGACTTGCTCAAAGACCTTGGAAGAGAAATTGTTCGAGAGGAAGACAAAATTCTTGAGAAGCGCAGTAGACTATGGTCTCCCAAGGTTGCGATGGACATTTTGCAGAATAGAAAGGTACATTTTATTCACAGTTAACATCTTCCCAATCAAGGAAACATCCACTTGAAATTTAAAGTATGTTCCTGGATGTGTTCTTTTGTCTCTGTTGTGCATCGCAGAAGACTAAATTTGTTAATCTTAAGTGAAATGAAGGCAGAATTATAATTTATATCCGCTACTTTTTGGTCTGATATCACTTGTTGGTTTTTGGTCTTACACCAATGTTGGATTGAGGAAGCGTGATTTTGATATCACCATTTAGTTGGTGGCTTAACGTGCAAGCGTGAATGTGTTTGGATTATAGCAAAGGATGGCCAAAGAACAAGGAAAGAGAACTTCAAGAAAAATAGGCAATGGCATGACTGCTCCCCACGCAAATTGATGAATGACTCTAAGCTCTATTTATAGAGCAATTCCACCGACTTTGATAGGAAAAATCTCTGCCGAGTTCTGCAGATATATACATATAATACATAAATACACAGACACAAGCATCCATGGACTTATATCCAAGATATTTTGTTGCCTTTGCAGATGAGAGGTCAAGATACTTCTTGAAAATGAATCTCTTATATTAACAATATATAGCAAAAGATAGTAGTAGCTTACATTTACATTCCGAAAGTTGAAGCAAACAGAATGGTTTACTTATAGACCAAGTCTATGCAATCTTTACTCACGCGGACTGCACTCTCTCTTCATCGTAGAAAGTTCACTTATGCATTTTCATGTTGTCAGGGGACAAAGAACATCACAGCACTCAAGCTAACTGGACTTCCCAAAGTGCGCGACTTCACAAGTGGAGTTTTCATGGTTGCCTAACTTAAGGTTGCTGGAATTAGAGGGAGGGAACTTGACAGGAGACTTTAAGAATCTTCTCTCAAGTTTAAAATGGTTGTCTTGGTGTCATTGCCCTTCAGATTTGCAGGCTGTCAATCTGTGCTTAGGAAACTTAGTGGTGCTTAAGCTTTTAGACAGCGAAATACCAGAGAATTGGAATGGATGGGGCCCATGCTTGGTATGATTTTGTATCACATATATTAGTCTGTTGCCATTTTCCCTGCCTTACTTCTCTAATTATAATTTGTTTTGGCAGGCAAATTGTGACTTGAAAGTTATGCATCTCGTGAGATGCCATCTCTCAATAGCTCCGAACATCTCCACGTGCTTGAATTTAAGGATATTGGTTTTTGCTGAACACTGTCCAGAGTTGCCACAAATCGATAACTCTATTGATAAGCTACAGCGCTTGAAGCACTTGGAAATAACTGCAGCTAGAGTTCAGCCATCAAGGTTGTTTGGAAGCCCCCGTTCTGACCTGTGCGTAGTGCCCTCTGCAATATGCCGTCTAAAGAACTTGTCGAAACTAAAGCTAGAAGGGCAGTGTACACGAGAGCTTCATGCATCTATTGGAGAGATGGCAGGCTTGAAGTGCTTGTCTTTAAAGCATTGTTATCGGCTTGGAAAGCTTCCAGACTCCATTGGAAAATTGAGATCATTGCTCGAATTGGATTTGTTTAACACAAGAATTAAAGAGTTACCTGATTCTATTGTGCATCTCAAAAGGTTAGAGAAAATGTGCTTGGGACGCACTCGAATAAGGGAGCTGCCAAACTCGATTGCAAGACTAGAATCATTGCTCTACTTAGACTTGCAACATACAAAAATTACAACATTGCCTGCTTCTGTTGGATATCTTAAAAAATTAAGGTGCCTAAATATGGTTTCTAGCAAGATGAGGGAGTTACCTAATTCTATTGGAGATCTCAAATTGTTGGAGCACATTGTCTTGGACTCCACTCAAATAAGGGAGCTATCAAATTCCATTGGAGGACTAGAATCATTGATCTACTTAGAATTGCAAGAAACAAATATTAAAGAACTACTTGCTTCTATTGGATATCTCAAAAGGCTCAAACGCTTAGATACGGCTCGGTGTAAGATAAGAGAGCTACCATAAACCATATGTATGTTGGAGAATCTTTATTCGTTGGTATACCATGATTTTGGAAATATGGATATCACATTGCCTCCTCAAATCCAAGAACTTTTCATATTTTGTGATGATCCTCGATCTCTCCCAAGGCTTCCTTTAGGTCTTCATTTTTTGGAATTTAACGGTATCAAGTCACCAATAGAACAACCCCTCTTCTCTGAATTGAGATGTTTGTCTAAGTTAAGACTCTCTAGGTGTGAATTGAGAGACATCGACTTTAAATGGCTAGAGAATCTCCATTGTTTAGATGTGCGTGGCTGTAAATCGCTGGTGAGACTATTGGGTCTATCAAGCTTAAGGATGCTTGAAAGTTTGAATATCTTTTCGTGTTCAAAGCTAATTGAAATTTGAGATTTGGAGGAAATGGAATCGCTGGAGGAATTATCTATTAAGAAATGCAGCTCCTTAGGAAAATTAGCGGATCTATCAAAATTACATAAGTTGCAGAGTTTGCTCGTAAGTGATTGTAAATCACTACGAGGTTTGCCTGATTTACCAAACTCCCTGGAGAACTTATCCATTGTGAATTGGAGAATCATAAGAAAGTTACCTGATCAATCAAAGTTACTTAAATTGCAGAGGTTGTACATAGGTCATTGTAAATCCCTGCAAGATTTGCCTGATTTACCAAACGCGTGTCATCTTGATGTTCATGCATGCCCAAGGTTGGGCGAGTCTCGTGGCGTTTCGGCATCTTGCTGGCGGTGTCGGAAATCCAACCCGCGCCTCCTTTCAAGGTGGAGACCTCCTTTCTATGGTTGACACCTGATACGCTTTACAATTTCGCACGTACTTTGTCTTACTTTCTTCATTTTTCTTTTCCCCTCCCATTTCTTAATTTCATTGTCTCCTTTCAAACAATCAGCCAACTTCTTTTAATTCTTCCCGTTCACTTCTATGAATGCATATCCACTTTTTTCCAATTACAAAATAACTCAGTCTAATCTTATCTGATTTAATTAACTAAATGCATGGCGGTGCGCAGTGCTTTACGGGAAGTTGACGTCGACACTTTCGCCACCTATCACTTGGCAATTTTCTCCTTTTTTTTCCTTTTCTTATGGTTAAGTTAATTACTCTAAACAAATGAAGAGATGCCACGAATTCTTTTTTTTTTTTTTTTTTAGAAATATCACATCATGCTTCGTCATAGTAGTGTTAAATGAGTAGACAAAAACTTGTCTCCACCGGGTGACGAAAATAGAGGAACCCCGTAACAAATGATAACTGCAAATATATTACTAAATTATATGTGTTACCCAATTCAATGGCGAGAGCAAACTGACTAAAGCAGAGGATTTTCAGAACTAACATAGCATGGGGTCTTCACAAACTTGGCGTTGAAGTTAAAGAGGTCAAACTCAAATTATGTAATAAACAAGAAATGACTGAATGAGGAAAAATTGTACAAAGATCGAAAGTCTACGGTATAAAAAAATGGGTAAAGGCACAAATAGATCCTGAACTTTTATAAAATGTTCAATTATGTCTCTAAAATTTTTTTGTTGGCAAATTGAGTTCTTGAAATGTATACTATGCAGTTCATATTGGTCCTTTCGTTAAAAAATAAAAAATAAAAAAACTGCTGACATGGCCGTCAAATAACCATTAAAGGCCACGGTAGCATCCTTGTTCACAATGTGGGGTGTTAAATATCAACATCTGAAGGTAATTTCTATAACTGATAAATGTAATGGTGGGTTTGGGGCTGTAACAGGAAAGCCAGATAAGGAATTAGTGTATTTGAGTGGAACTAGGTATGATCTGGTGGGGTATGACAAATAAATTAAGGTGGAACGTTTGAAATGATGCCCCTCAAGTGCTCTTGAAAGAACACGCAACTTTGCTATCGATCTGCTTTTACTTCCTTGATTATGATCTTTTGGTTCTTTTGGTTTTCTCTCCTAAATATTGTTTCCAATCGGATAATCAATATATATACAGGGAACCTTGAGGATACTTTTATCCAAGTTCGTTTACCTGCAAGGAAATAATCGAAACCACATGTGAGTAGCTCCTTTTAAGGTTTGTAAACTTTTTAGCTCTTTTGAGATAATAGAGTCCGTCTACTGCATAATTGATGGTTTCGGGCTTGGAATTTCCTCTGTGTTTCTCTCAGTTGGTAACTCTTGGCACAATATATTATTAGCTAGACATCATAGAGTTGGGTATGATGAGAAACAGAACTTCCTAGGATTCTGACTAATTATATAGTTGATAGTATAAAATTCGTCTTATAGTTTTCGAATTGATGCTACAAGTTTCATGAATGAAGAGGTTGAAGTGTGCTTAAGATTTAGTCTTTTTATCATGGACGAAAAGCTTGAATCTCCCATCTTGCGGTATTACCGATTCCAGTGATACTGAGATTGCTAATGTCCCTGCAAACTATAGCTTATGTACTCATGCTGATATAGGAAACTCTTACATTGCAGATTGCTAAATTTGGCAATGTGAACAATAACCAGTTCTCCAAACAATTGGAAAGTGTTTCCAGCAAACTTTTGAAATCTAGGAAAATAACTAGTCGTAGTCTCGCGTACAAAGGTCAGGTCCTCTTAGTTCCGGCTTGGTCAAAGAAAATCCTATAGCCATGCGATCTCGCAGACAAGGATAAACATTTTGACACCAAGAAAAAAATTTCGGAGTTGAGAAAGGCAACCTCTACATCGCAGTCTCGCATTCAAGGTTGGATCATTTCTCAACACCATCCTAACATCCTTAATTGCTGTCCAGGTCCGACGGTAGGTAGTGTGTGCAAAGTGTAGTGCTAAAACCATTTAAAAATCATGCACAGTAATTAATAATGCAAACATCACTTCAATATAAGCAAAAAATTCAACCTCAACACCTTCCTGCAAAACAAAAGGTTAGCAAACACTACACCTCTTATAACTCCTTTCTGCAAAAACATTTAACACTTCATGTTAAGGGCGTACCTAGTATCCATGCTGCCAAACAAAAAAATATTTTTGAAAAGAGAAAAATTAGGCCTATGTCCACTATGAATTTTAACTCATATCTCCAGTGGAGTCGCCAAGCTGTCGCGACCTTCCCAAACGTGAAACACTAAGGGAAGACTAATGAATTACTAAGCCCGAAGACTTGGTGCAGACTCTCTCAAGCCCTACCAACCGCAACTTGGTACTCAAAATTTGACCTATTTAAACATGTAATTTTATATAATTAGGAGCCGCCACTAATCAATTAGGGTTGATTAGAAACCCAAGTAAAGTATGGGAGAATACTTTACTTTTGCGAACCAGAGATTCAATAGGTTCAGGGACATGATTACACTAAGTTAAACTAGCGCCCTTTCGGTACCCTTTCTCTTTAAGTTTCAATTTTTTATTTTTTTGCAAGCAATCTTGATTGATTTTAACCTAAGCCACTAACATGGAAATGAGTGGTCATGCAAATCACAATTAATAACATTCAGTAAATCCAAAAGGACGAATATATAAATCATAATCAACCCTATTATGCGACAGATTTTTTTATGCATTTTTCGTAATCTTACTAAAAAAATCAACACATATAATGCAACCGATAATGTAAAGCACACAATTTAGCCCCGACCCAAGATAGAAAATCAAAACAATCAAAAACCTGATCCGACGTCTCGCGGCTCAATATTTTTGATTATTGAGATTTTTTAACACGACACAACGACTTCACTTAATTGGAATTCAATCAAGCATGCAATACTTTAAACGAGAAAACAAAATATTCAAGAATTAATTTAGATAGGAACTTTACCTACCTTGTCTCTTAGGAGGAGACCTCTTTTTGTGAGCCAACCTTCAAGACATGTAGCAAAAAAAGACGTTTTTTCTCCTCTCTCTCTATATTGCGTTACCGTTGCTTTTCTCTCAATTGTGGCTGTGTTTTTTTTTTTTTGTGGTGTCCCCTTCAGTGTTTGTGGCCCCCTTTTTATGAGTGAGAAAAATATGTTATTTAAGGAAAGATGATAAATTTGCACGTTGCATATTTAGCTCTTGTATCCCACGTGCAATATTTTTCCAATATTTCATCCGACACTTTTCCTGAATTATGAGAATATTCTCGGGAACATTCTCATATTCTCGGGAATATTCTCATATTCCAACTCGTCATCCCTTAACGAGAATATTTCATCTAACACCTTTTTTGAATAATGTGAATATTCTCAGGAACATTCTCATATTCCAACTCGTTACCCCTTAACAGGCTTAGCTAAATTCTTTTTCCTTGTGGACTTAGTCCAACTTGTTAAATTAAAGCTTAGAACCATCAATGGAAACCCATCTGCCACAAGTCCAAGGCAAATGCAATAATAAATGCTCTTAAAACTATATGCTATGTAATTTAATCCTAATATTTTTTTTTTAGGGGTTAAAATTAATCCCTAAATTTTTGTGCATTAAATTACGAATGATCAATCAAAATTTAGGTGTCAACACTGAGGCCCTTGCTTGTGTGCGGAGGGGCAGCTTAGGACTCACTCAAAAGAAAATATATAGTGCACCTGGTTTCATATTTTTGCAGAAATTACTCAAAGAAAATGCGGAGCAAATGCATTTTTCTTTTTCTTTTTTTGTCGGCAGAGCAAATGCATTCAATGGCTGGTTTTTTCCCATTTATAGGTACATTGTTTCTTCAAACAAAAGGGAGGTCTTCGCAAAACTGTGTAATAAGCTAAGGAAATCATTCACTGAATTTAAAATAGGCCAAAAGGGTGGGATGATATGTAAGCCTCGAAATGTTCTGTTGGTGTCTGTAAACTGGAATTTCTTCGGAAATTTAGTCTTTACTACATCATCGGGTGTTTTACTGAATGCATTAGTTCCCCTCTCGCATGGTAGAAATCATGTTGAAGACCATCTGATACAATGCACTAAAGAGAAGCCTCTGTTTACAAAGTATACTTACTGATTGAAACCATGAACAGATCATACAGTTGCTTTGTCCTTCTATTTGTAATCAAAGCTATTATAGTTCCATATGGTATTTTCTTTGCATAGAAAGTCGTCTGATACTAGCACTAGGATACTGTCTTCAAATGTGTGGCCTTCTGCTTCCAGGGGAATACCTGGCTCTCAGGGGGACAAGCTTATTTGTGTGGAAAGCTTGGTCCCTCAGTAGTTCCTAAATTCGGTTCATTTTTTTAGTGCACATTTGACCGCTGCTTCTGTGTTTTTAGACTACTTACCTTGATAATCTGTGAGTTATCAATGATGACCTTGACAAAGATTGGCTTTGATTGAAGAGGTCTTGGTAGCCGGATTAATGATGATCCGTCAAATGTAGAGACATCTCTTTGACCATATGGCGATCTTGTTTGTCCTGACAGAAGTATCGTTCCTAAGTAATGTTCAACTTTACTCTTTAGCTTCTGCGGTCTTTGCAGCATGGTTTCTGACTTTCATTCTCTTCTGTTTATGACTATGGTTTTCAATCGATACGTTATAAACTTTACACCTGTCTGGGGGAAACCCGCTAGAGAAGCTTACTAATGAACATGTACATTGTGAGTAGATTGCGTTTTAGCGCACATAACAATTATAGCCTTCTTTCTTTTTGGTGCAGTTGGTTACAAGGCAAAGAGAGCTTTTATTTGTTTAGAATTTTTGTACTAGCTATTTTTTACACTTTTCTGTGCTTGGTTCTGTTTTATCCAAACCCGAGTCGAACAATGAATTAGTCATCTTAAAAACTTGAAATGTAATTGAGGAGTTATTAGTTATAGCATGTTACTAGTCGCGCATATCAGAAACATGTGAGAGAGAAGTACTAGCATTACAGATAGCTTAGTGATTACTGCTTTTATGGACAAAAAGAACAAAATCTTCCTTCTCCGTGCAAGTGTACTCCTTTTCACCTCTATTAAAGAATGAGCCTATATCTTTGTTTTGCTTACTGCGAGCAATTCTTTTGCGCTCTAATCTCCACATTTATTGTTGGAAAATGCACAATGCTTGACATCATTTTAGATGGTACGACTGATGTTTTATTTTTCCAGATGACATGATATTAGAATTGAGAGAATAAACTGAGACATACAATGAATCAACAGAGTTAATATCGTAGATCTTCTGCTATTGCCATCTTATTAAACTTGTGTTGCTTAAGAGATTAATGAAGCTGAATCCAATGATGAATCGTGCGCTATGACCCTCAAGAAACAAAGGGAAGCTTCTCCACTAAGCTTAAAAGTCACCTTAAGATAAGTGTGTTACCATTCTTTTGATTTTATTTGTTGGACGTAGATTTCTTCCTTTAGACATTGACTTGGTTATAATTGATGCTTTCAGAGATTCGTGAGGGAAGATTCCAGACTCTTGGTCAATGTTTTAAGTAGGAATATAGAATATCCTTTCGTGGAATCTCTGTAGAAATTTCCAAAGAAAATCTTGGATATCCATTGCAATTGTATAATTGAATATAGTGAATTTTTTTTTTTTTGGAGAAGGGCACTAAAAGTGTTAAAAGTTGTATACAATACTCTCTTTAGTGTTAAAAGTTTTTGCTGACTCACTTAAATGTCAAATTAGAGAAAAAACATTTACTTAAGTGCCTTCGACGAGAAATTCCGATTGGAAAAATTACATGGCTTCTATTAAAAATTTTATCTAAGGTGGTTTTTTTTTTCACTAAAGTGATCACTTTTCATTGATATTGGCACTAAAATGATCAATTTTTAACAATGACTGACATTACAAGTAATCATTACAACGATTGGCACTAAAGTGATCACATTTTTACTTACTACATGTTAGGTTGCATGCTAACTAGACATGCCAGTGATCTAAATCGGAGTTGTACATAAGTGATTTTTTTTTTAAAGAAAGTGATACTTAAGTGATTTTAGAAAAAAAAAAAAAGTTTTGGCCAAAATAAGCATCGAACATGACTTTTTGTATTTCTAGTGTCTTCCTCATTCCTATCATCAGGATTGTACTCTACGCCATCTGTGGGGTGGCAAAGGTATAGTTTATGTTCTGATTAATAGTACTCTTTGCCATCGCAGGGTGTTTGGGCACGGTTAGTAAGTACCACTTGCTTAGGTAGAAGTTAGTCCCAATTTTTCCAACCTTATACATTCTTTCAACTTACATGACCAAAACTTGTTGCAAGTTTTTCTACATAACATGCAAGAAACTTATATTCCAAACACAAAATATAATATACATACCAAATCAAATAAATGTTGTTTCGATTCAATAGAGATTTATACAAATCAGAAATATATATTTAATCCATCATTGATCAAATATTAAAGGTCAAATCTATTAATCGATCTCAATCAGATCACACATCAATAGTCCATTCTATTGACCTTCTTTTCTCATTCCAGCTAATACTATCTACCTTCCTTCACTGCTCGGGACTTGGATCTTGTCTCAGGACTACGACATGCTTTAGAGGAGCGACAATTTCACCTTGCAAGTCACACATGGACAAAGTTATCAGTTATGCATATATTTGGAACAGTAAGAAGCATACACACGGATAGGATTAGGGCATTCTAAGTTGTCATCATGTTTATTGATGTAAGGCTTTCTTGCAAAGTTCATTGCATCATGCTTCCGAGTATTAATCTGGGTCATTCACAAAGCAATGTCTTGTTTTTAACAAATAACACGTGGTAATGAAATAGGGAAAAAAGTGCGAAGTTTACCACGTTAGGTTAAAAAATCTAGTAGCCATATCGTTGAAGTTGTATCTTATGAGTTCAAAAGCTCAGTAGTTTGGCAGAGATCTGAAGATTTAGGAGGGGGAATTAATTTCTTTTCTGAAGCTACAGCAACCGCGACGATGGTGGAGGAGTCGCTTCCTAGGCACCGGTGAGGGGCCCGCCTCCCTCTGTTAGCTCAGGCGAAGCGGGAGTGACTATGGCTGATGCCTTCATCAGCAAGAGCAAAGATAGAAAGAGTGTCTCGACGACCACTAAGTCGAGGCAAGCGAGGTCGAAACCGTCTCCGGCCTTGCCACTCGCCTGTGAAGGTCGCTGGACCTCTCCACTACAACGGAGAGGAGGGTTAGTGGCCCTCGCCATGGGCACAGGCAGTGAGGGCCGTGACCTTGTTTCGAATCGACGGCCTTGCAGCAACGGAGACGTTATCTCTTCGAGGGTGGGGGTCAACTGTTCCCATCATCAACAAGAAGAGGCTCCCACCACCATCGGGGCTTCTCGATTTAGGGTTTATGACAATTAAATTCAAATGTAAGCTGGTAAGCGTATGATATTATGTCTCAACGGTTTGGTTCGGATCAATCTGAACCAAAAAAAGAAGTTATTTTTCTAATGACTAAACCGAAATGCAACAAATTTCAGTTCGGATTGGGTGGTGTTGTGGTTTGGATTTCGGTTCTGTTTTTGACACCCCAACCTAGTACTCTTCTCATTTTACACATACCTAACTTTGAACTAAATCAGAAGAGTTGTATAACTGACATAGCATGGCCATAACAAACTCGGCATTGAAGTTATAGAGGTTAACCTCAATTTATTAACGAAACAAAAAGTAACCTTATAAGTAAACATTGTAATAAGATTGAAATTCTATGGTATAAAAAAGGGATAAAGGCACGAATAGTTTTCACCAACTATTTCCTTTTTCGTCATGTTGGTCTATTTCATTCAAAAGTGCCAACATGGTCATTAAATTATCATTAAATGCCACTATGACATCCTATTTGGCCGTTTCGATTAGAAGAATAAAGTAAGCATTTTCTGAAAATTCCAAAACAGAAAGTTCGAAATGGAGAAAAAAAAGATAAGTTAAACAAGAGCAGCTGTACATGACATCGGACCTTCTCCGTCGTCTTGGTGCGCACAATCGGCAAACTCTAGGCCAAAGTGAAACTAGAGGTGTTGAAAGAGTCAATAGTCGAAGAATCGTGGAGAATAATCTCGAGGAGGTTTAAGACGGACTTGTCGAATCCAAATCTGTTATGGCCATTGCTATGGTGGGCGTTTTTGCTTCCTCAGATGCTTTTAATTAGACAAAAAAAACCTTGTTCTTAAACTCTGAACTTAACCGTCGAGAGCCAGCTCCGGAAGTGCCGAAACAGAGAAGAAGCCAAAACGGACCGGGCCAGCCCTAATAAACGTAGGCTTTTTTGATCAGGCCCATGATGATGCTTTCGGCTGGCCCTTATGGCTTAGGCCATAACTGGGCAGGCCCGTGTACTGCAGGGCCCATTTTTTAGTCTGATACCGATGGCTCTGATTTCTTGAGTAAAAATGTTTATTTAAAATTAAGCTTGCTTGATGTGAAAGGATCTTCTTTTAACGGATTGCGTTTACAACAAGTTCATGATCTTTATCCATAATAAATAAATTTTACCACTAGCTATTGTGACGAATATAATTCATTCTCGATAATTTCTTCTTGTTCTTGACAAAAACTGGAGTTCATGGTAAATATAAGTTGTTCTTGGGAAGTTGATCCTGATTAATGGGAGGAAAGGGAAAACCCGGGAGACGAGGAGGAGTTGAGGGACCAGAAAAACGGCTATGGAAGGGGAGGGCTTGCGGAGGAGTATGACGGCGATCAGAGTCTTGCCTGAACCTGTCACCAAGTACACTGGCCTAGCGTGCTATCCTTCGTAGTTCATCCCTTACGCCTCCACCTGATAACTGGTTTCTTTTCTCTTTTTGACAATCATCAACACCCAATAAATCATCAGCCCGGATTACTAAATTAAAAATGGGTAACTAGAAAGGGACAGTCTTGATAAGAATACGATGATCATACTAGATGGGGTTGTCAAACAAGAGTAGAAAAGGAAAAAGGAAATGGCCATCTCGGAAAGGGAAGAAGATCAGTGGAGAGCTGCATATCGGCCTGTACCACCATGGAACCAAATTTTTTAAGTCATTCATGACTGACCTCATGAAGGAACGACGGCGATGCTTTGTTTCAGGGTTGCGTGCCTGGGCATGCAGAATAGGAGGAAATGCAGAATCACCAGAACTGGGAAAGTGCAGTGAAACTCGAAGGGAAGAAGGAAAAGGCAGCATCAAAGCAACTCACATCGGATACGAAAGGCACAGGAATCAGAATGAATGAGAGTGGTGGTGTTCTTTCATATTCATATATGGAGTAGTGGGAGTGAGTGGGTGTTTGTGTGTGATCGCTGCTCGTTAGTTGTCCTGGTTGTTCAAGTTAAGCTGTCTACATTTGCTGAATATAGAAAAGCACTATTGTTTCTTGTTTCTAGATGAGTACTTTCACAATGGTCCATCCCACGGCCCCTTGACACGGCGGCTCATATTCCTTTCAAATCTTCCAATGAGTGAAAATCCACTCAAGCCCACTGAATGGAACCATCCACTGTGATTATCCTAAATTGGGGGAAAGTACAGCGGGAGTGCCAAAAGTTAGCACAAAGGGACACTTAAGTGCCAAAACTTACAAACGGTACACTTAAGTGCCACTTTTCAAAAAAAATGGATCACTTAAGTGCCGGTCGTCGGAACCCTGCCGGAAATTATATGTGACATTTTTTTATTAATTTTTTTTGCCTATGTGGCTCGCCGGAAATTGAAACGACGAAAAATTAGTGCAAAACGACGTCGTTTTTGTGCTGACGTGGATTTTTAAAATTAATAATTAAATAATTTTAAAGATAAAATATTATAAAATTTATTAATTAAAAAATTTAAAAAAAAAAAAAAAAGGGAGGAGGGGAAATCGGCGGGGCCACCGTCGCCGGGAAGGGTCGGCGACAGTGGGTGAGGGTAGGTTAGGCCCCGGCCGGTGGCCGGCGACTCCGACGGCTGCGGCGAGGGCCCATAGGCCCTCACCCGGATCTGGGGAGGGTCACGTGCGGGGCGAGGGTCGCAACCCTCCCCCGGATCCGGCGAGGGTCGCCGGCCCTCTCCCCCGTAGGGCCAAGGGCTGTCGGCCGCCCAAATCCGGCGCGGTCTGGGCGGCCAGCCACCCTTGGCCCGGCGGGGCGAGGGCCGGCGACCTCGCCGGATCTGGGGAGGGTCACGACCCTCGCCCCAAATCTGGGTGAGGGCTGCGGGCCCTCGCCGCGAGCTGGCCGGGGCCTGGCATCCCCAGCCAACCCTCGCCCACCGTCGCCGGCCCTTCTCAGCGACGGTGGGGCGGCGACGGTGGCGGCGGTGAGGGCTGCACAACCCTCGTCGATTTCCCCTCCCCTCTTCTTTTTTTCTTTTTAAATAAAATCGATTTTAATTTTTTTTAAAATCTCACGTGGACTTTAAAATCTGACGTGGATAATTTTTTTTTATTAAAATTACCATGTGGAATTTTTTATTTTGAAAAAAATGCTCCGTTAGCAAATAAAGTCGCCGGAAAATGGACACGTGGCAATTTGGCCGGATTTGACACTTAAGTGATCCATTTTGCTCCGATTTTGGCACTTAAGTGTATCGTTTGTAACTTTTGGCACTTAAGTGTCCCTTTGTGCCAACTTTTGGCACTCCTGGGGTCCATGTGCCTCCTAAATTGTAATGAATCTTCTTCTTGTTTTTTTATTCTTCAAGTTTTTCCAGTACTTGCTCTCTTTTGCTCGCATCTGAGATGTAAATGAGCAACCAATGACATCATGATGGTGGCAACTGGATCTCGTACCTGTAAACACATTTGGCATTGCTTCTGCGCATTAATTGTGTGTCAAGAAGCTTTCGCATTTTTTGAAGTGGTGGAAGATGGCAATTTTTATCAAGTTGATGTTCTTATAGTTGAACTAGCTTACTGCATGCTTCGGAAGAAGGTTTTGTCACTTGCTGTGTCTGAAAAGCATATCTGACGACCTCTGGGTGCCAGATGAGTAGAACAATCAAAAACCAAGTTGAGATTTTCTTTTCTTGTGCAGGATAGAAATCCTATGCCATGATATCAATGTCCAGATACCCCATCTTAATTCACCAAGGATTCTAAGTTCCAATTTACGTGCGGCTCATAAGCCTCTACAAGAAAAGTAGGAAAAGGTGAGCTGGTTTACATCAAGTATGTTAATTCGACATTCATAAGGCCAGCTAGAATAGGATGGTTCGAAATAAAGTCCGTTTTATTTTCTTGTCATGAGTAACAAACGCAGAAGTGATGTCAAGATTGCACGTTCGCCCAGTGACCAGTCCTCTTGCTGTTGCCGAAAAATGCCTACTTGCTATTTTGCTCATTTTAATTTACATGTCATCAACGGTACTTAAATGAAGCCACATGGAATCGGTGATTCATGAAGATGGTGGTGACGATGTGGAGCACAACTATGTTGCATTTTTTAACAACTTGCGCCGGAGGATTCCTTGCCTATTGCATTCCCCAAAAAAGTGATGCCTAATCATCCTTGAGATGATTTCTAGCGGTCTCTAGCCATCTTCACTTCTCTCTCATGTGTGGTCTCTTCTTAATTTATACCGACGGTAGGTTATTAATCACTGAAATGATTTTGCACTTGTTGAGTTGATGCTTATCCATATTAGAGATGAAAATATTCTTGTGAACATTATAGAAGATCAATTTTTTGTTTTGTCCCTATGATTGTGCATTATGACACATTATACATCAGCGGCAAATTGATAGGAAAATACTGAGAGAACATGAATTAGTGAATAGAAAACAGGAAGAATATTTTTGGCTCTTCAAAGGTACTCCTCACGGCATGACAGCATCGTTGCATATTCTCCTCCTTTCTTCTGAGTGCTAAAATCGATCATTTTAGTTTACCAAAAAAAATCATCAATTTATCCTTTTATTTTAACATTTCTATCAAATTTTATTGAATTGTGGATGGATATGGTTACGCCATGGATGATTAAACTCAGAATAACAAACTCATTTCATATCAAGTTCGTTAGTTTGATGCTCTACATGATTTCTTATAAACCGACGAGATGTATGACTATTTAAACTTTGAGACTCATTAAAAGAGGCAAGAGATATAATTACCATTGAAAGAGGACCAGAATTACTAAAACCTGATGAGCCATGTAATCTTAAAGTTACGCAAAACAAAAGCACATTAAAATTGGCTAGAACCACTGTGTGTGTAAGGGAGAGGGAGAGGGAGAGTGAGATGGAGAGTGAGATGGAGAGAGAGACTCTCTAAGTAAATGTTGTATTAAGAAAGAAAGTCTACGGTATAAAAAGAGGTGTAGAGGTCAAATGTTCAATTGAGTCTCTAAGCTGTTATTATTATTATTATTTTGGTCAATTCAACTCTTGAACTTCAATTTTTAGGTTCGCCGATGAGTATTGTGAAATAAAGAGAAGGAATAATCATGATTTTGTGAAATTAAATGGGCGTTTTAAGATGTCCGAAAACTCAATGCTTTGATTAGATAACAGCTCATTAAAATTTTCTTCCTTTACATGAAAAATAAAGTTCTGAATGTTTAAATTTCAGAAGAGCACAAAAGTTTTGCCATCCTTGGCCAGTGAGGATTATTTAACTTTCTTTGCCCGGAGAAAAAAACAAACAAGAGAAAGATTGTTGTTCTTTCTTTACATGAAATATAAAAGCACGATATAAGCTCGTTGCTGTAGGTAACCATATTTGGATTAACTCCATTAAATGCCACAATGGCATCCTATTTGGCCGCTCAAGTTGGAAGAATAAAATAACTATTTCCTGAAAATTCTAAAAGGAAAGTTTCAAATGAAAGGTTAAAAAAAAGAAAAGAAAGCAAAAGACGAATCAAACAAGAGCGACTACGTATGAGATCCCAACCTTCTCCGTCATCCCGGGTGCACCCCATCAGCAAGCTCTTTCTTGGGCGAACCGAAAACTTGCCGTTAAAAACAATTATTTGCTTCCGTCGCCGCTGTTTTACTGAGACAAAAGAACCTCGCTGTTGAAACTCTACTAGAGCGTCGTAAGCTTGCCGTGAAAGTGCCAAAAGAAAGTAGAAACCAAGACGAACAGGAGTAAAAGTAAAAGAGTTGATCTAATTAATCAGTGTAGGGTCCGGATTTAAGAAGTATCTAGCTCGGGCTGTATCTGGGCAGGCCGGTGTACCGCTGGGCCCATTTTCAAGTCTCCTACTGATAAGTCTAATTTCTTTAGTAAAATGTTATTTAGAATTAAGCTTACGAGATATGAATTGCGTTTACAACGAGTTCATGATCTTTGTTCTTTAAAAATAAACTTACCACTATAATTTTCGTTATACTCTATGAGATTATTATGAAACGAAGCATCATTTTAACCACAATAAAAAATAAACCATATAAATTTTATCGATCATTGGATAGAGAACTTGATTATGGAAACCGATTAAGAAATAAAGCCTAAACTTTAACTAGATAGATAGGAAAAACCCAAACCATATGATTTTGATTTTTTCTTGAGTCCATTATAGCTATGAAATTTTTTTAATTCTATCTTTTAATGGAATCTCATAATCAAGTGTCTTACTCAATTTTAAACGACACTTAAGTGTTTTATTTCTTGATTATTGTCAAATTAATTTTTAATTTAGTAAAGAACTCAAAGGACATGATGTATGCGATGAGTTAATGTCACTGGCAGGGAGGTTAGGTGACTTTCATATTTTCCAAAAATGTTTAGGACTTAATCAACAAACAACCAATACACTTAGGGCTCCTATTGTTCGTACATTGTATATCATTTAGTTGACGCTTTAGATTTAAAAAATATTAGGTCATCCATCACATAATAGATTACTATAACATTCAGTTAGGGAATATATTTGGATAATTTAACAAGTGATCTTTTCAAGCTAATAGTGCTTAATCTTTAATTAGAGGGAAATAGATTATTGCCGGCGAGAAAGATATGACTTTGAAAAGAGGGGAAAAAAGAATTGTTTAAAGTGTCCTTTGGACCTTATCATAGGAATTCCTCATCCGCTATGGAGTGTTCAAGTTGAACATCTTGTCCAACAAGAAAAATTTATCCTAGAAATTATTATCTTGAAATAGAAATGTGCGGTATTTTTCCTTTAAAAACTTATGTGAAATGTAACCTATACATAACATACTTTACTTAATCAAATTTAGATGAATGAAATGCACCGAACCTTCGTGGAATCATACATTCACGTAAATCACGGGGCAATTTTATATGCACGGAGGGAGTCCTTGTTCATCGAATAGAACAAAATGTCAAAGGAAAGTGCCGTCCAATAATTCAAGAAAAGAACACCATCATCTGTTCATGTCGACATATGAACAAGTTTTGTCAATTCATCCCTTGTTTTTGTCAATTGACTAGGTCCTGTAGGCCATGCCGTTCTACCACAAGTAGGTATTATTTTAGAGTACATCTTCTGTTTGTTGGTTTTCTTAGTCTGAAATGAGGGAGGGGTTCATGCATCCGGCGCATAGTTAGCTATCTGAATCAGATAGCCTTTGTCCTGCTGTGACATGGGGGAAGATAACACGAGACAGTGACAGAATTGCAAAAGCTTCTAAACTTTTTTATGCAACTATTGTCTTATGTAATAGGGACACTTTGTTGATATACTTTTTTTTAATTAACCCATCAAATGCGCATTTGTCATTTTTCTATACCCGATCCAACGCATCTAATTAGATTTTAGTGCCTGCAAAATTTTTTAGTTTAATAAATTATCACACGAAGTGAAATCAATTGAAATTAGGTGTTTTCTATTTGGAAGGGTAATCAAACTCATATTACCAACTAGAATGTGAAGTGAAATCAAATGATTCTTTCTAATCAATAGAAAATAATTTTGAGAAAATAATTTTTCGTGGAAAATGAGTTGTTTTTTTATGGTTGATTGTGTGGAAAGTAACTTGAAAGAAATTCTGCCGTTTAACAAAAAAATGAAATTGATAGGAGAATCCATTAAAAATTGCCTTTAAAACAACAGTTCAGTCATAAGCTAAAGTAACTCGTCTAGTTATTGTTCACGACGCAACAAATGAGACGAGTTTGCGAAATCATATTTGAAATTGAACTAACAGAACAAATCATAGATCGGAAAAACAAAGGAACGTCAGCTATCTCCGTGAAGATTCAAACTTCAGCCGGAGTAGCTTCCCCCTTGAAATCAGGGAGGTGGTTCTGCATACATGTGTGGTGCGGGGAGAGCGGAGCGTGGGTGCATTGTTAGCCGTCTGAATCAAGTAAGCCCTTGTCTTATTGTGAAGTGGAATCCATTGAAATTATTAATTAATAATATAATATTTTTATTGCAGGACATTTCCTCAGCCCTTCCCACGATTCTTTGGCTCGTCCATAAATACTCCAGAATTCCGTGCATTAGACACTACTCTTTCGTCTCTCCCCTCATTATTCAACTCAGTCACAACACTTTAGTTCTGGAAAATGGCGAAGAGGAAATACTCGGATGGACCAGCGGCGTCGACCGATAGCAGGGATGACGATTCGTCATTGGGAGCTGAATGCAAGTTGTCGTTGACTGATGGAGGCGATGCCCAGTCATCGCAAGGAGCTGAATTCGAGGTGTTCTTGAGTTTTAGAGGGCCTGACACCCGCATGAATTTTGCCGACTGCCTATATCACGCCTTGGACGGAGCTGGCATTCGCGTTTTCAGAGACAATGAAGAGATTAGAAAAGGTGAAGAGATTGAAGGCGAATTGAAGCATGTGATCGAGACCTCCTCAATTTGTATTCCCATCTTCTCTAGAAACTACGCTGTCAGTGCGTGGTGTCTTCGCGAGCTTGCATACATGGTGGATTGCAAAGCCATCATTCTACCGGTCTTCTTCGATGTGAAACCCAGAGATGTCAAGCTTAAAACTAAGCTGTACCAGGACGCTCTGCAGAAGCACAAGGAGAAGTACGCCTGCGAGGTCGTGCAGCGATGGAAGGAGGCTTTGGAGAAGGTCGCTAGTATGAACGGATGGGATCTCAAAGATAACGGGTAAGGTTTGAGCTTTCAGTTTTTTTTTTTCCTTTGATATAAATAATAAGAAATATTATCATCTTTGCATTAAAAGTTACAATTACCCATCGTTCTTATTTTCATCAAATTATCACTCAGTTCCCACATATTTTATTGCTACTCACTACACTTCCACTCAATTAAATCGATTCCTTTCAAAAGTAGATGAATTTTCCACGCATTAAAGTAATTCCTTTCAAAACTAGATGAATTCTCTATTACAACATGACATATCCAATCTGAATTCATTATTCAGTTTGCATTTTTTAGATTGAATATAAATACCTTTATTAACTTCTAGATCAATGTTATGTAGGTTTGATTTTATAAAACAATTATTCTGCCTGTTACTATTTTACTCCTTGCAAAACTAATAAACCGAGCGCACAATATATAAGCAATAAAAAATGAATAAACAATTCCTTTGCACATATGTAAAGGAAGAAATTCCAAAGGTTTTGGTTTTTACATTTATGGATGAGGGAGCATCTTTTACAAAGTTTGAGATTTCATTCTTATCTTAACAATTTACATCTTTAAACATAGTATAAAATACCCAATTGCAATTCATTTTAAGAAAATCGACAGGATTTTAGTTGATTGAGGAGTGAGGGCATTTCACTTGCAGTTGATTCTTTTCCTATATATTTAAAGAGTATAAAACAATTTCTTTTCTTTTCTTTTCTTTTGTTTTAGAAGGGGGAGGTCGCCCCCACTTCTCTCCACCCCTCTTCTATGGTTGGTTTAAATTTAATTCATAATATTCCAGAGCTTGACAACTTAATATTCTATTTGGATGTTTCTCACTATACCCTTTGTATCAAATATGACAGCCACGGCGAACTCATTAAATCAATCATCATTGAAGTTTCAATAAAGCTAAATAAAAGAGACAAAAATCTACCTGACCATTTGGTTGGAATTCAAGATCGTGTTGAAGATGTCATGCGCCTATTAGATGAAGGTTCTCCTGATGTACGTTATCTAGTAATCCATGGTATGGGGGGCATCGGTAAGACAACTCTTGCCAAAGTTATCTTTAACCAAATTTATAGTCGGTTTCATGGGTGCAGCTTCCTTTCGGGTGTTCAAGAAGCTACAAAGGATGGAAAAATTGTTAAATTACAAAAGCAATTATTGTCAGAACTTCTCAACTCCAAACCAATGGAGATTTTTGACTTTGATGTGGGGATTAAACAGATTAAAAGGAAATTTCTCCACAAGAAAGTCCTTATTGTTCTTGATGATCTAGATGAGTGGGACCAACTCTCTAAACTTGCAGCAACAGGTGATTGGTTTGGTCTAGGGAGCAGAATCATTATTACAACAAGAGACACCAACAATCTAGCAATCGAAGAGTATAACGTTTATCAAATGACAGAATTGCATCAAATGATAGCAACATCACCACGCTCTTCAACTTTTTAGTAAGCACGCTTTTAGAATGGATTCCCCTCCATATGACTACAATGATATTTCTTGCAATATCACTTCCATGACTGGTGGGCTTCCTTTAGCTCTTGAAGTTATTGGTTGTTCTCTTTATTACAAAAGAAAGCCAATTTGGAAAGAAATGTTGAAGAAATTAGAGTCAGTTCCCAATCAATGTATCAATGGCAAATTAAAGATTAGTGTTGAAATGCTAAAGGAAGAACAAAGAGAAATTTTTCTTGATATTGCTTGTTACTATATTGGTGAAGAAAGAATCTTTCCATATTATATGTGGAAAGCATTGGACTTTTACCCAAATATTGAGATTGATTTCCTTATTGGTGCATCTTTAATAAAGATCGATGATGATGATAGACTATTGATGCATGACTTGCTTAGAGATATCGGAAGAGAAATCATTCAACAAGAAGACCTCAAAGTTTATGGGAAACATAGTAGACTTTGGCAATCCAAGATTGCGTTAGAAGAAGTACTGAAGACTAGAATGGTAAATTTCATTCACAGTTATTGTCTTCTCAATCAAGGGAACATTAGCTCGATTATAGTATATTTCTGAATGTGTTGTTTTGTTTGCTTTGCACATTGCAAAAAACCAAATTTATTAATTTTGAGTGAATGAAGGTAGTAATAGCTTACATTTAAAATCTAAAAGTAGAAGCAAACAATAATGCTTTACTTATAGAACAAGTCTATGTAGTATTTACTCACGGAATGCGTTAAGCTCACTGATGCCTTTTCATGTTGTCAGGGAATGGAGAACATCATAGCTCTCAAACTATGTGGACTTTCCAAAGAGCAGAACTTTACAAGTGAAGCATTTTCAAGGCTACCTACCTTAAGGTTGTTGGAATTAGAGGGGGGAAACTTGGTGGGAGACTTTAAGAATCTTTTCTTGAGTTTAAAATGGCTCTCTTGGTGTCATTGCCCTTCAAACTTACAGGCAGTTAATCTATGTTTGGAGAACTTAGTCGTGCTCAGGCTTTTGGACAGCAAAATTCCTGAGAACTGGAATGGATGGGGCCCATGCTTGGTATGGTTTTGTATCACATATATACTTTTGTTTCATTTTCCCTTGCCTTACTTTTATAATTTTAATTTGTTTTGTAGGCAAATCGTGACATGAAAGTTATACATCTCGTTAGATGCTATCTCTCGACAACTCCTGACTTCTCAATGTGCTTGAAGTTGAGGATACTAGTTTTTGCTAAACATTGTCCAAAGTCACCACAAATCGGTAGCTCTATTGGTAAGCTAGAGTGCCTAAAGCGCTTGGAAATTATTGCAGCCAAAATTCAACAGTCAAAGTTGTTTGGAAGCCCCCATTTTGACTTGTGCATAATGCCTTCTGCAATGTGCCATCTAAAGAACTTGTCAAGTCTAAAGCTAGAGGGGCTGCGTATGCAGGAGCTTCATCCATCTATTGGAGAGATGGCAAGCTTGACATGCTTGTCATTAGAGCATTGTTATCAACTTAGAAAGCTTCCGGATTCCATTGGGAAATCGAGATCACTCCTCGAATTGAATCTGCTCAACACAAGAATCAAAGAGTTACCTAATTCTATTGGAGATCTCAAAGCATTGGAGAAAATGAACCTAGGATGGACTAAAATAATGGGGCTACCAAACTCCATTGGAGGACTAGAATCATTGCTTGACTTAGACTTGACGCATTCAAGATTACTTGCACTTTGCTTTCTATTGGATATCTTAAAAGACTAAAGCGCTTATTTATGGCTTACAGCAAGATAAGAGAGCTACCAAATTCTATTGGAGATCTAAAAAACTTGGAGGAATTGGACCTAGGATATACTAGGATAAGGGAGCTACCGAACTCCATTGGAGGACTAGAGTCATTGCTCAACTTAAGCTTGTCCAAGTCAAAGATTACTACGTTGCCCGCTTCTATTGGATATCTTAAAAGACTGAAGTGCTTATGTATGCTTTTCAGCAAGATAAAAGAGCTCCCCAATTCTATTGGAGATCTCAAAAGCTTGGAGCAAATGGGATTGGCAATGACTCAAATAATGGTGCTACCAAACTCCATTGGAGGACTAGAATCATTGATTTCCTTGGACTTAGGAGATACAAAGATTACCGAAATGCCTACTTCTTTCGGACATCTTAAAATGTTGATACACTTAGACGTGAGGCAGGCTAAAATAAGAGAGCTACCAAAGGCCATTGGGATGTTGGAGAATCTCGAAATGTTGTCATACCTTGATAGTAGCAATATGGACATGACATTGCCTCCTCAACCTTGGAGGCTTTTTCTATCTTGTGTTGATCTTGGCTCTCTCCCTAGGCTTCCTTTAAGTCTTCGTGATTTGACATTAACGGGTGTCAAGTCACCGATAGTATGACCACTCCCTTCCGAATTGAGATATTTGTCCTGGTTATGGCTCTCTGAATGTGATTCGAGAGAGATCGTTATTGAACAGCTAGAGAGTCTTCATAGTTTGACAGTGCTCAATTGTAAATCGCTGGTGACATTGGCTTTATCAAGCTTAGGGAGGCTCGAAGAGCTAGATATCAATCGGTGCCCTCAGCTAATCGAGATTCGAGATTTGGGAGAAATGGAGTCGCTGAAGTATTTACATATTGAGACATGCAGCTTGATAGAAAAGTTACCTAAACTATCGAAACTACATAAGTTGGGGGATTTGATCGTACGGGACTGTAGATCACTGCAGTGTCTACCTGATTTACCAAACTCGCTTTTATCAATCTGGAATCGGAGGTCCACGGAAACTTCACCCGAGCGATCAGAACATAGTCTGTTGCGGATATTGCATTTGTCTCACTGTGAATCACTGCAAGTTGGTGTACCAAACCTGTGGCGTCGCAAAATTCATGCATGCCCATTGCTAGGCGAGTCTGGTGACGTTCCCGGTTTTTGCCGGTGGTGTTCTCAAATCAAGAGGTGAGGTATGTATGGTTGACACGCGGTACTCGTTCCCAATTCATACGTGCTTTGCCTTCGTTTCTTTATTACATTTTCTCCTTCTAACTTCTTTGTAGTTCCTCCTGTTCACTCTAAAGATGCATATTATTTCCCCATTTTCCCCATTTTCCCCATTTTCCTGTTTCTTTATTTCATTGTCTAATCTTATCTTGTTTAATTAGATAAAATGCGTGGTGGTGCATACTCGTAGTGCTTTATGAGAAGTTGATGTTGGCACTTTCTCTGCTTAACACATGGGGATTTTTCTTCTTATTTTTTTTCTTTTCTTAGGCTTTCTTCTTATTTTTTTTTTTCTTTTCTTAGGCTAACTTAGTTGTGATTTAACAATGAAGAAATGCCTCCGATTTTTTTAAAGAAAAACTAAATCAAGCTCCACGATAGTCGTATTAAATGAGAAGATAAAACCGTCATCTCCACCAGGTGATAAAATTAGAGGAAAATCGCAACAAAAGAAAGCTACAACAAAATATCACTAAAGTATATCGATTCTGAGGTAAGAGAAGATTGAACTAAAGTGGAGGATTTATAAAACTGATGTCGTGTGGTCATAACAAACTCGACATTGAAGCTAAAAGAGGTTAAACTCAAATGATCTAATAATTAAATATTGTATTAGGATAGAAATTCTAGGGTATAAAAAGAGGGATAAAGGCATGAATAGATCTTGAACTTTATGAAATGTTCAATTGAGTCTATGAACTATTTTTATTGATGAATGCAGTTCCATAGAAAGGTTAATTGATCAATCAAAGCTATGCAAATTGTTGAGTTTGTCCATAAATCAACGTGAATCACTGCAAGTATTAAGAATTGATAACTTGACCTCTATAAAAAGGTTACATGATCTATCAAAACTACATAAGTTGCGATACTTGAGCGTAAGTCACTATGAGTCGCTGCAAGGTTTGTCTAATGTGCCAAACTGTTGCCATTGCATTGTCTCATGATTTTGATATGTATTGCAAATGGTGTCAGAAATCCAACCCGGGCCAACCTTCAAGGAGGCTAGCTATGTTTATTTGAACATGGCAATCTTTCCCATTTCGCACGTAGTTGGCTGTAATTACCCTTATCCTTTGTACTTCCCATTCTTTATTGTCTCCTTCCAACCAATTAGCCGACTTTTTTGCAGTTCTTCCTGTTCACCTCTAAAGTTGCATATTCACATTTTGCACATTACATAATAGCTCAGTCTAATCTTATCTAGTTTAATTAAATAAACACGTGGCGGTGCGTAGTGCTTAATGAGAAGTTGACATCGACACTTTCTCCTCCTAACAACTGGCAATTTCTCTTCTACTTTTTTTCTTTTCTTAGGCCAACTTAATTATGATTACCAAGTAAAGAAATGCCATCATGTATTTTTGAAAGAAAAATCACATTAAGCTTCATCATTATAATAGTACATAAATAGACAAATGGTCGTCTCCACCGGGTGACAAAATTACAAGAAAATTGTGAGAATAGAAAGGTACATAAAAAATATATTATAGTATGAATTTGTTTGTTTTGCAAAAAATAAAGGTCAAGAAAATGTTGTCCATATTTTTTGGCATTTGATACAGAAGATTTCCGGTCAATGAAAAAGACACTTTTAAAGTACCAAAAAATGATTTTCACTCTGAAAAAGAAAGGAAATCATTTTCTCTGAACTCACCTCTCACACAATGTGGCGCCTTGGTGGCCAGGGACGCACGGGCATAGATAGCGTTAAGGTGGATGTGCAGTGTATACTGGAGACGCTCGGAGCCAGGTTGGGCAGTAGGGTCGAGTCGACACGGCACTTGGTGCGTTGGTGGCCACCAACTTCCCGGATAACGGTTGCGTTGCTCGCATAAGCCATAAAACCGACCCGCTGTACTGACAAGGTTGGCCTCTTCGTTTCAGGTAGTTTTGGTAATTTTTTACATTACATAGACATGAAATCTTAGTTTGATTCTGTGTCTCTTATATACTCTGAAATAGTTTTTTTGTGCGAATGATGTTACAGCAAACAGCTCGAACCAAACCGCCATATTTTCTACCCAAAGGACCTTGCCTCGCCTAACATCCACATAAAAGCAGTTGCGTACAACCGTGTCTTCCTAGGAGAATTCATGCAGCCCGATTGGGACATGTTCCTCTCCGTCGTGACCCTCCATTTTGAGTGAGTTTTCAGTATCTAATGTTATATTATGTGATATATAGGTGAAGTGCATTCTGATTAGTTAATTTTACTGAAAGGTGATTCTCTTTTTTGGTAATACTGATTCGAGCATTTTCCCTTTTGAGCAGTGATGCCCCATGAAGCACAGTGAATTGATATGATGAAGTTGCATTTGGATTGGTTTTGACTATCTAATCGAGAATGAAAAATTTGAAATGCACGCACGATGGAGAGAGTGCAAATCTTCATAAAGTATGGATTGAGATTTTCTAAGTACAAGAGAACATGTTCAGTGATACATTTTCTTGAGCTCCGCTGTGAAAACATTCATATGTATTCTTTCCTTTAATTTTGTTATTTCTTAGTACCGTGAGACTTTTTTTTAGCATGGATATTATTAGGTCAATTCCATGGGTCATCTTCATATGTGTAACTATTTTGCTATCAGCTCGCTTTGGCACAAGCTTTCTCTCTCCCTTAAAGTACCACAACGGAGTGAAGCGAACTGTAAGGAGGAGAAAGAATTAGTGTATTTGTGATTGTCGAAATGAAGAAGTATTATTGTGCATCATCATCTTGTGCAGTGAAACATGATACTGAATTTGCCTAGCTGGTTAATGCTGCTTCTTGAGAAACATCTTGAGTGTAGCACCACATTTACATGAAAACCCATGATGGGCCCTCAACTCACATTTGTTGATTAACACTTAACAGAGGCCCAAATATACATTTAGCCTCCGTGGACCCAGGCCCAGTCTCCGTGGACCCCAGTCCACTGTCGATGGACCTAAGCTTGGGCATCGGGGATCCTGACACGAGCATTAAGGTCCTACGCCTGGTCAAACGGAGCCCACATGTCATCAACTATTTGAATGGTTAGAGCCAATTAAACTGAAGCGGGTGATTTTTATAACTAACATAGTATGGTCAGAAGCTTGGTGTTGAAGCTAAAAGAGGTTAAACTCAAATTATGTAACAAACAAAAAGTGACTTTATAAGTAAATATTTTATTAAGATAGAAAGTCTATGGTATATAAGAGGTATAAATATAAAATGTTCAATTGAGTCTCTGAGTGTTCTTTTTTTTTAGGTGAATTGAGTTCTTGAACTTCAATCGATGAATATTGTGAAGGAAAGAAAATGAATAATCACGATTTAGTGAAGTGAATTGGGTCCTTTACGAAGTGCGAACACTAGATGCTTTGATTACATAGCCACTCTGGCATGGTGGGACATCGTATTTCAATCTAAGGTCGCTCATTAAAATGTCATTAGACACCATGATCGAGACGTCACTGTTTCAAAGGTGTAGCAAAGTACCACCATCACCGGAGCCCCTCACAAAGGTGTTCTCTTTCTCTCTCATGAACTTCCTCGTTTTGTGCCAATGGCATATAATTTCTAAAATATTAATTTTCAAATGAGAATAAAGTGAAATTGCCAAAACAAAGGAGGAACCGAAATGAACAAGAGGAAAAGCGAAAGTGCAAATTCGATCTAATCAATTAATTAGCATTCCGACCAAAAAAAAAAAAAAGAAAAATTAATTAGCATGAGTCCTGGATTTAAGAAGTCCTAGACTCGCTCTTTTTCTTTAAACATGAAGACGCTTGGATGCTTAGACTCATTGGGTTCGCAACCTCACCTCAGCAACGCTGCGAGGCGCTAACCAAGACGCCTCAACAAAGTTGTGGGCCCTTGCTAAGGCCCACAAAGATGGTTCCTGGCTAGCCCAAACGGACCGGGCGGGACCTAATTAATGTGGGCCCTTGCTAAGGCCCACAAAGATGCTTCCTGGCTGGCCCTTATGGCTCCGGCCGAATCTGGGTGGGCCCTTGTGGCGCCGGGCCCATATTTAAGTCTACTACCAGTAACTCTAATTTATTGAGTAAAATATTTAAAATTCGGTTACTTGATACAAAAAAAAAAAATGTATAGTAATAAGTAAGGTCTTAAATGAGTTCACGACCTTCATCACTCAAAAATAAATTTACCACTAGCTATTGCGGTAAGTATAAGTCGTCAGTAATTTCTAGTCATCCTTGACAAATACTGGAGTTCATGGAATGTATAAGTTGTTTTTGGTAAATTCTATTATTCAATACCCAACTTACATGCTTTTTTCAATATAATCCTTACACTTTTAATTTGCCTAATTAAATCGTTGAATTTGTTTAAATTATATAATCAGGTCCTTGTAGCAACAATTCTAATCAATTTCAGTATTTTTGGCGCACATTATTAGAGCACAATGAAAACAGAAGCGAAACAAGATTTGAGGCTTCCATGGACTCCGTATAAAGGGCTGCACTACAGGACCTACTTTTTTTCTTCGTTTTTTTTTGCCCAAAGAAGATTGTATTCATTACTTAAAAGGGTACATGAGAAGTACATAAACTACGAGACCTACTTTGCTAATAATAAAAAGGAAGAGTTACGAGAATGAGATCAATTACATTACTCCCCTTCCTCCGTGGAGCAATGATGACATCGCCTAGAGTTATTAGAGATGGCCTAACAATCTTTATCATGGATGTTTCATGAAAAGGAACTATAGTAAATAACAGTCCAAGGTTTCACAGCTATAAACAAAGCAGAGCAAAAATGAAGATGTGAAATTTTTGCATAAGACTAGGGCACAAGCGACATTGGAGAATTTTCACATTCGCAACCCAGGTGATTAGAGTTGTGAAATTTTGCACAAGACTAAGCACAAGCAAGATTGAAGAATTTTCGCATCCACAACGCCAGTGATTAGAGTTATTATATGATTTATACAAGGTTAAACTCACCTAAGAAGGCCCAAAAGATTGGTGTTAGCACATGCACAATAATGTAGCATAAACTGCTTTTAAGAAATTTTAATGTTTCATTTGTTTTGAGGAAAATAAATAATTTCGAAAATATTTTCCTCAAAATGATCACTTGTTCGTCTACATATAAAAATGAACGAAAATTCCATAAAAATGTTTAAACGTAAATTTTGTCAATTATGATGACATCCCATTAACTAATTATTTTAATCAATACAAGCCATCGTATTTTTTTTCAAATATCTTTCACCAACGGAGCCCAAGAGCTAAACTGAAACCTTCAAAGAGGGCATCCAATGGACGCCTGCTCCCCAGAGTGAGAAAAATATTGGGGCTGGTTGCACGTAACAAATGAAGCAAAATTTTTGAGAAACACTGTCGGCATCCTTAGCTTGTCAGATCTACGAAAACAAGCTTGAATCTTTACTTCACTGCTTGAGGAACTGTCCTTCAGTGAGAAAACCTGTGTCAAGTTAGTTCATGAGATCTTCTTTGCTTCGAACGCTACAACTCTGAATGGGACTTTATGTTCAGATTGGTCGCCAAGCCCTTACTCGATTGGAGGAATAAGCTGTCTGTGTTTCAAAAGGATTTTTTCTTTCTCAAAATGTTGCCTCTAAGTTCAGCAGGATGCAAATGAGTTGCAGAGTGAGTCGTCAACTGGAGACTCTCCCTCTGTAATCCATTTTGGATGGTCAGAGTTTCGCATTGGGCCGGTGGGTTAAACTCGTGGGGCAGTATCTTTTGCGATGATGCTGGTGAGTGCCCGGGAGTTACGTTAGCTCTGTAGTTACTTCTTCCTCCATGTGAGCAGAACCATGGGTTTCCTTTCTGAATTTTTCATGGGGTTGGAACAATGGACTGCCTTATTATTTTCCACAAAGTTGATTCAACAGGGCTACTAGACCTTCCTTCAAACAAGAAGCAGGTCAAAAGCAGGACAAGTGCGAAAGCAATCTATCTGCAGATTGATTGGCCAACCTTGCTTCGAATCAATAAGTCCATTGTAAAAAAAAAAAATTATAATTTTTCTAAAATGATGATATAGACCTAACATCGAATGTTCTAAGAGATATCTACCATATGAAAATAGAAAAAAAACTAGGACTTGATCTGAAGAAATCTCCGAAAAAATGCATTGAGAAATGATAATTTTTTATAACTTTTTGACGGAATCTTTACAACTCATTCGTGGGGCTCATTCAATATCATCTAGACATGGTATGAATCATGTAGTACACATATTCATGAAATGTAGAGTATTTTGTGTGTGGTAAGAGTGACTAGTCATGGTACAATAATTTCTCTATGCTGTTCCAAAAAATGTGATGTCTTATGCACTGTGCTTGAGAAGAACATTATTATTTTACTTGTACCACAATATGGTCTAAGCGTAATCATTGAGTAGAGAACTTCATTATGGAAATTTCTAAACAGATAAGAAAAACCTAAATATATTATTTTAATTTTTCTCAAGTCACATATAGTTGGGAAAAACTTTTAATTTTATATTCAATAAAATCTCATAGTCAACTTGCTCACTTAGTATTTTTACAAGAATTGTCAAAATAATTCTTAATTTTGAGAAAAACTAAAAGGATATGATTGTGCGGTGAGTAAACGTCACCAGCAGGAGATTAGGGCTCAATTGCATATTTTCTAAAAAGGCTTAAGAGTCAATTGATTAAATAATAATGAGACTCAATCAACAAACAACCAAAATATTTCGCACATATATTGAGAACCTTTATTATGTAGTCGACACTCTAGAATATGAAAAGTATTGTGTTGTCAATTACAAAACAGATAAACATATCATTGTATCAAGGAATATATTTGTATCATTTAGCAAATGATTTTATACAAGTTAATAGCATGTAATTTTATTTTGAGGGAAATTGATTGTCATCAAGAAAGATGATACTTTGAAAAAGAGGAAAAAAGAAAAGAAAATTGTTTTAGCTATCCATTCTGGGCATTACCATAAAAGTCCCACACCCGTTACAAAATGTTTGAATTAACTCTTAGGAATTTTAATTTGAATAAAAATATTTCGTATTTTTCCTTTAAATTTTTATTTGAGATTCAATAGATAACATAATTTACTTAATTAAATAGAATGGTAATACATGAATAAAATGCTTTCTTTTTATTAATTTAAAAAGATAATCACAAGCATCAGATCTCCGTGGAGTCATCCATACACACCACGGGCAATTTGATATGGACATATGAAGTCTCACAACATATTTTAAGCAAATCCTGTTCCATCCTTGGGAGTCCAACTTCCTCATGAAGGATGTCTACAGTATAAAAAGGACGTCCAGGTAGAGTGATGAGGAGATACGAAAAAAAGAAAAAGAGGCATAGGGCAATACACGTTCACGACAAGGTAGAGGCAGGCTGCGTAATATCCTGGAGACGAAGTTCTCTCACTTCTGTGGTTGCGTCTCTCCCAGCTGCTTCACGCCAACACCGTTCTTTCCCGCACTGTCTTGCGTGTCGGGTCTTGCACAGCGAACCCTGCTCCGCATTAGTGAGTCCCTTGCTGATTCTGACGACGGCGCAGTTGT
Source organism: Corymbia maculata (assembly GCA_014182735.1). Lineage (NCBI taxonomy): Eukaryota > Viridiplantae > Streptophyta > Magnoliopsida > Myrtales > Myrtaceae > Corymbia > Corymbia maculata. Next base: position 25,286,794 of record CM024684.1, on the reverse strand, counting down.
TCCGCTACTAGCGCAACTTTCTGCGTTGTGCCACCAGCACCCACGGCGAGTCGTTTATGTGCCACATGAGCCCCTCCAACTGGCTTTTGATTCACTCTGCATTAGCCCAGCGCCGCCAAGTCTGACCGTTACTGCTGTCCAGTCTTCAGCCACACCTGGCAGCCCTCACCATGCCCGAGGTTCCTCTTACCGATCCTATTCAGTCCATAGCAGTTCCTGCAGTCCCAAGGAACTTATCAATTGTTGATTTATCCTCCTGACCGAGCGGCCGTAATCTGGTCCTTGCCGTCGCCATTCCCAGCAATCACCAACAGCCCATGGAAATGTGGTCGTTGCTGGTAGACATCCTTTACCAAGCGCAAGCCAGCGGAGTCTATTTGGAGTGTGACACTCTCGTTTTCCCTCATGCCCTCTGGAGACGTTCTTATCTTTTTATTCTATCCAAGGCAAGTTTAAGTGCTAATCTTAGTGGTGATGGAATTAATGTTACTTTACATGACTGGCGTGAGTTTGTGATGTGCCATGTTTTAGTAGATAGCTGTCTAAATTTGGTTTATTGATTTCTCCTAAGCTTAGCTCATATCACACCTCGCATTAACCAAAGCAATATTGGGAGTCTGATTTTTTGAGACTAAAGGTTAGATCTCCAATTATCTTTGGATATCTTAAAATATTTAAGGGTCACGTTATTTTTACTCTTCATTTGACTTAGACACTCCTTATTATATTATTTTGATCATATTATCCCTTATGTAGCTCACTTATTAGCATTATTCTCCTCTTTTTAGTTGGTCAACTAGGCTGTCCCTCTTATTTTCTCTCCTTTCCTTTCCTCTAGCGTCCTACCAACAACAGCGTCCCACTCTATTTCCTTTTATTCATGTTTTTGTTGGGATTTCATGAATCATGTATAGGCAATTTAATATAAACCCAGCGGAAACAAGATAAAATATTTCTACACATGAATCTCCAAAGGCATTGTTCGTGCGTTTCAATCAAAAATCCGATTATAAGAAGGGGGTTAAACGAATTATCCTTTGAAGCGCGCTTTAAACGAATTGGTCCAAAAGTTCTTCAGTTCGAGCCCCACAAATGTCGGACCTCTAGTTCAGACACACCACCAATGGACATGGAACGAAGAGAGAACTTGCGGATAATCACCACTACGATTGTGCTAGCAACTTCGTGGAGATAATCCTTTGTATCCTTGGTATTTTCAGTCACAGCCCAATTGAGAGAAAAATCCTTTCTTCTCTTTTTCTTTTCACTTTTTCATACGTGCGCACAAAAATGAACACACTTGTTTCTTATATAAGAACTGTGGGTAAACCACCCACGATCCCATGACCAGCAACCGTTGCTGATCGTGGGACGACCAGCAACCGTTGCTGATCGTGGGAAACTACCCCCACGACTAGCAACCGTCGCTGGTTGTGGGTTTATGCATGAGGATCATGCATGATGGTTAGCAACGGTTGCTGACCATCATGCCCCATATATATATATATATATATATATATATATATATTCTTTTAATATTAAAAAGAAACATTTCGCACATCACATGGGCATTGCACACGGTCAGCAACAATTGTTGACCATGTGCATCTTTTAATTAATAAAAATTAAATAAAAAGAAGACATGACTTTATGTGCATATTTGAGGTACATTAACATGCATCCACTTTAGGCATGCGTGTGCATCATATGCACATAGGCTCATGACTATAATACAAATTAAATTAAATCACATTTAATTTAATTTCATGTCGGCTCAATGCGACTGTAGTAATTTGCCAACACATTTGCAAAATTATTTCTCTCTCGTTCTACGTTATCCTAATTGGTTATGGTGTGTGACATCCCTAGGTTCATCACTAAGCTGGTAGTAAGACTTGTATTAACACATTAGCACTCTCAAAAGAATTAATTGTCCCAATAAATTTTTTGGGTCCTACAAGCCATGATTGACATCTAGCAATATGTCATGGCTACCCAGATAGTGTGAATGTTTTAAGAACATAATGAACCTATCAGTTTTGGCTACAATGTAATTTAATCCCTCTATCTTACTATGTCCCGATCGAACAAAGATCATGGAATATTTGTCAAGTCACCAATTCGATCATATGCACAAATCTAATTGAAATGTATTTTATTCGAGACATAAACAATTTATTCTCGGTTACAACCCCGGCCGAGGATTTCAATACATTGTCATAATCATATTACATAGGACATCATTATAATACCTTGTATGTAACAAGGAGACAGATTCCATATTGCATACACGTGCAACTTCGTATATGAACAAACTATGACCATCAGGTATAAAGACGGATCAACGACCCGGCATTATATGCACCCGTAAACCATAGTTGCTTGATACACAAGTTAACACTGTACCTCAGGTTTAAGGATTATTTACACAAGACCAAAACATGAACAATTAGACATTGACCACGCTAAAAGCTTCCATGTTCTAATCATTCCATATGCGTCACGTTCAGTGAATTTGTCTAATACAAACACTTGTGTTCTAACTTAGGCATCGCAATACCTAATGACTTGCAACTCGTCATTCCCTCAAGTATCCAATACTTAATGGTGAAGTTAAGAACTCACTGGTCTCAACAGGATAATAAATATCCCCTCAATAATCCATTGACCAGGAACAGTTTAAAGATTCAGTCTAACTATGAACCCGTCACAATATTCTTGACGTCTCAAGAATGGGTCTAGTCACAACTGATCTTATGGAATCATTCATAAAATAATTGGACAAATGAATGAATACGTCATTGCCATTAATTAAATAATAATAATGATAGTACAACCGAAATCCCTAATATGTAACTATTACATAGTAACTTTAGGGGCATACATCCAACAATCTCCCACTTGCACTAAAGCCAACTTGTTTGGTACCTCAAACCCATTTTGTCATTGTGCCTTTCAAAAGAAGACTGAGGTAAGGCCATAGTGAAGGGATCTGCCACGTTTTCCGCTGAGGCAATTTTCTACAAGGCGATATCACATCTCCCAACAATTTCTCTGATGAGATGGAAGTGTCTCTCAATGTGCTTAGACTTTTGATGAGACCTTGGTTCCTTAGCTTGAGCTATTGCCCCATTGTTGTCACAAAACAATGTAATTGACTGCTCAATTGAAGGAATGACTCCAAGTTCAAAAATAAATTTCTTCATCCAAGCGGCTTCCTTTGCTGTTTCAGAAGCAGCTACATACTCTGCCTCAATGGTGGAATCAACAGTTATACTTTGTTTGGAACTTTTCCAACTAACTGCACTACCATTGAATGTAAAGACAAACCCAGATGTAGACTTATAATCATTAGGATCCGATTCAAAATCGGAATCCGTATAAGCTATAACTTTAAATTCTCCTTCTCCATATATCAAGAATAAATCCTTAGTCCTTCGTAAGTACTTAAGAATATTCTTGACTGCTATCTAGTGCTCTTGTCCTGGATCAAACTGATATCTGCTAGTAATACTTACAGCATGCGCAATATCAGGTCTAGTACATAGCATAGCATACATTATGCTTCCAATGGCAGATCCATATGGTATCTTCGCCATCCGCTCTCTTTCTTCAGAAGTGTTGGGACACATCTCCTTAGAAAGACGGATCCCTTGCCTAAAAGGCAATAATCCTCTCTTGGAATATTACATGTTAAAACGTGTTAACACTTTGTTTATGTACGTAGACTGTGAGAGGCCAATCAATCATCTCGATCTATCTCTATAGATCTTGATACCTAAAATGTAAGTTGCCTCTCCTAAGTCTTTCATGGAGAATTTCTGTGACAAGAATAGTTTTATCGATGATATCATTGGTACATCATTCCCAATCAAAAGTATATCATCAACATACAAAACTAGAAATGCAATTGCACTCTCACTGATCTTCTTGTATACAAAAGGTTCATCCGGATTTTTGATGAAGCCAAACGATTTGACTACCTCATCAAAACGAATGTTCTAACTTCTGGAGGTTTGTTTGAGTCCATAAATGGATCTTTTAAGCTTACACACCTTATGATTTTCACCATTGGATTCAAAACCCCGTGATTGTTCCATATAGATGTTCTTCTCAAGAAAATCATTTAAAAAGGCAGTTTTAACATCCATTTGGAATATCTCATAATCAAGGTGTGCAACTATAGCCAACATAATCCGAATGGATTTTAACATAGCCATAGGTGAGAAAGTTTCGTCATAATCAATTCCTTCTTTCTGACGATATCCTTTCGCCACCAGCCGTGCTTTGTAAGTTCCAATTTGACCTTCAGCATTCATCTTCCTCTTAAAGATCCATTTATAGCCAATTGGTACAATACCATCAGGCAAGTCAACTAAGGTCCAAACATCATTGGAATACATTGAATCCATTTCAGATTTCATGGCTTCTAACCAATTACCAAAATCGATGTCCGACATCGCATCCTCATAGGTTTTAGGATCACCGGGCTAATCACTATCATTCACAATGAATAATGGTTCAATAAGATCAATCGAGTGTCTATAATGAACAGGTGGGCGAGAAGTTCTCGCACTTCTCCTAAGAGGTTGTGTATTAGAAGCTCCTACTGAATCAGAGATTGGTATCTGAACTTGGTTGTTTGGTACTTCATTATTTTCTTCTTGTAAGACTATTTTCCGCCCAGCACCACCTTCTTGGACGAACTGATTCTCCAGAAAAGAAGCGTGCCTACTCACCGAAATTCTTTGGTCTGAATGAAAATAGAAATAATATCCAAGAGTTTCCTTTGGATATCCAATGAAGTGACCTTGTTCAGATCTTGCCTCCAATTTGTCCATTTTTAGCTTTTTAATGAAAGCTGGACAACCCAAAATCTTAAAATGATTGAGACTTGGTTTCCTACTATGCCATATCTCATAGAGCGTAGTTGGAACAGATTTGGACGGCACTTTGTTCAGTATATATGCAGCTGTCTCAAAGGCATATCCCCAAAAAGAAATAGGTAAATCGGTGTAACTCATCATGGATCGAACCATATCTAATAAAGTACGATTTCTTCGTTAAGATACACCATTATGTTCTGGAGTTCCAGGAGGTGTCCATTGTGATAAAATGCCATTCTCTTTTAAATAGTCCAAAAATTCAGTACTAAGATATTCACCTCCTCGATCCGATCGAAGAGCCTTAATACATTTTCTTGTTTGTTTCTCAACTTCAGCCTTGAATTCCTTGAACTTTTCAAAGGATTCGGATTTATACTTCATTAGGTATAAATAACCATACCGTGACTGATCATCGGTGAAGGTAATGAAGTAAGAATAACCACCTCTAGTAGTTTCATTAATTGATCCACATACATCTGTATGTATTAATCCCAATATGTTAGCAGCTCGCGCACTATGTCCCACAAAGGGCGCTTTGATCATTTTTCCTAGAAGACATGCCTCACAAGTTGAGTATGACTCAAACATTGATGGATCAATGTACCCATCATTACTCAACTTGTTAATTCTATATTCTCCAATATGATATAATCGGAGATGCCAAACATACTTTTTATTTGGACTGTCTCTAGGACGTTTATTAGTTATGGCATTTATATCAATTCTATTTTGCTTATTGACATTGGTAATCGCATTACCGGATATTGTAATGGTATAAAGATTATCGATTAATAAGTTAGAACTAACACATCTTCTATTTTGATAAATAGAACATACATCATTAGCAAAAGAAAATTCATAATTCTCTTTACCTAAACGAGGTATAGAGATGATGTTCCTAACAGTATTCTTGTAATGCAAATAGTTCTTTAAAACCAATACATGTCCAGAAGGAAAACATAAATGAAAAGTCCCTATAGCTAACGCAGCAACTCTTGCTCCATTGGCAAATGTCAGGACAATCTCATTTCACCCTAACATCCTGCTTATTTCCAGATTATGCAAAGACATACAAATATGTGAAGTTGCAGCAGAATCTAGAACTCATAAGTTAGATTCAGCACTAACCATAAGATTAGTTTCAATAAGCATAGACACAATACCTTCACAAGGTTGGTCCTTGGGCTTGACCTTCAAGCTCGCGAGGTACTTCTTACAGTTCTTCCTCTAGTGCCCCTTAACACCACAATAATGACGTTTCCCTTTTTCAATCTTGGGTTTTGGTTGCACAACAAGTTTGACAGGCCTCTTCCAGTTCTTTTTCTTCAAAACAGTCTTACTCCTTGAAGAAGAAGCCTTAGCCATAGCCACTACATTTGGCCTCGTGTTGTGCATTTCCTTCTCATAAACTACCAGCATGCTATGTAACTCAGCAAGAGTTTTATCCATCTTATGCATGTGAAAGTTTTGGACAAAACCAGAGAAAGAATTGGGCAGAGATTGGAGGATCAAATCCACAGCTAACTCGATGTCCAAAACAAGATTCAGCCCAGCCAATTCTTCAATGTGCCAAATCATTTTCAAAGCATGATCATTAACTGATGATCCTTCAGCCATCCTCATATGGTACAATGCTTTAGATGTCTCATATCTAGAGGTTCGACCATTCTCATCAAAATATTCCTTTAAATGCAGAATGATCGACCTAGCATCTTCTATGGATTCATACTTCTTCTGTAATTCATTATTCATCGAAGCAAGCATATATGACCTAACTTTTAAGTCATCATCATGCCACTTATCATAAGTGACACGTTCCTCTTGGGTCCCACCCTCAAGAAAGGACTTTGACATCTCTTCATTAAGCACATACCCAATTTTTTTCGAATTGAGAACAATTCTCAAATTCCTCACCCAGTCAGTGAAATTGGGTCCAATCAAACAATTCTTGTCAAGTATAGAAGCGAGTGGGTTTGTAGTCACCATTTTCAAAGTAATAATATATCTGTTGCAAAAAATAAATTGTTAGCCGTTGTACATTTCAAAATAACTATTTCATTTTGGCCTTTAAATGAAATAGATCCTCTCACTAAATTTATATTCGAATCCCATACTCCTTAAGATGGGAAGCGGTAATCTTTGTTGGGTAAAGATTACTAGTGGGGATTGGAGTCCCACCAGTCTAAAGCCCACCTCACCTAATAGTTATTGGTGTCCTATGAACTTAGTGAGTGAACCAACTTGTTCAATGCATCATATGCGAGTCCCAATCATAACTTTGGCCTCTAGACCATCAAGCCTCACCTAACAGTTATTGGCATCATGATCATAATTAATTCTAACCCATCGTCTCATGCAAATATTGAAAAGCACAAAAGATTTCCTCACCTGACAATTATTAGAAATCATTTGGCTCCAACCTCACAGCATCATATGCATAAGGAAGTGGTCCAATATTATGAATGGTAATTAACCCCTATGTATCCATAGCTGATCATTTAACCACCATAATATTGGATCAAACCACGACGATGGTAGGCCACGAGTCCGAAACCCGTTTTGACTTAATATTATTAATAAGGAGATTTGGGTCCTTATTAATGGTCTCACTTTGCACATTAACCGATTTAACATGCACAATAACATAAATACAAAAATAAATAGATATCATATAAACATCTATCCTATGTGATGATCATGGAATTATGGTTCAATGGGTCTCGAGCCAATGAGACCCATTTAGCCATTTTAACGTTTTAACAATAAGGACTTGCTCTTCACTTCTTCTTCAATCTTTGAACTCTTCAAAGACTGGGCCCATAGAGCTCTCCGGCTTAATGGCTCCTCCAATGGCTCCTCTCTCGAAGTTGTAGCATTTACACCAACAATTGATATAATAAACTATGCTCTCTTACATTTCATGAAAAATTAAAATAAAATAAAAGGAAGGACGCAGCCTTCATTTAATAATTATAACCCAAAAATGAATACCTGTAATCATCATACATTCATCCATACAACCATCATAATGATTAAGGATTTTTCCATGATCACCACCCTTCCTTACGAGCCATAAATTCAAAATTTAAAGCTCCGGAAGGCATAAATAAAATTCTGCAATTAATCAAATTTAAAGTTGAACACCGCAAATTATGTTAAGGAATCAAATCGATGAAACAAATTTCATGAGTGTGATTCCAAACGGAAGTTGCGTCGTCATCTTTAAATTCACAATTGCGAATCATATGGAAAATATAAATGCAAAAATAACAAGTTATGGATTTTTTTTTTATTCAAAATTGATTTAGTTCCAATTTTGCATAGTTGATTAAATTTATCACATAAATTAATCAACGTCTACGCAAAAATCTACGAACTATAAATCAATTAAACGCATGAAAAACGCCTAAGGTTGGCTCTGATACCACTATTGGGATTTCATGAATCATGTATAGGCAATTTAATATAAACGCAACGGAAACAAGATAAAATATTTCTACACATGAATCTCCAAAGGCGTTGTTCGTGCGTTTCAATCAAAAATCCGATTATAAGAAGGGGTTTAAATGAATTACCTCTCGAAGCGCGCTTTAAACGAATTGGTCCAAAAGTTATTCAGTTCGAGCCCCACAAACGTTAAACCTCTAGTTCAGACACACCACCAATGGACATTGAATGAAGAGAGAACTTGCGGATAATCACCACTACGATTGTGCTAGCAACTTCGTGGAGATAATCCTTCGTATCCTTGGTATTTTCAGTCACAGCCCAATTGAGAGAAAAATCCTTTCTTCTCTTTTTCTTTTCGCTTTTTCATACGTGTGCACAAAAACGAACACACTCATTTCTTATATAAGAACCGTGGGTAAACCACCCATGATCCCACGACCAGCAACCATTGCTGATCGTAGGATGACTAGCGACTGTTGCTGATCGTGGGAAACTACCCCCACGACCAGCAACCGTTGCTGGTCATGGGTCATGCATGATCCCACGACCAGCAACCGTTGCTGATCGTGGGTTTATGCATGAGGATCATGCATGATGGTTAGCAACGCCCCCACATATATACCTTTTTTTTTCTTTTTATATTAAAAAGAAACATTTCGCACATCACATGTGCGTTGCACACGGTCAGCAACAATTGTTGACCGTGTGCATCTTTTAATTAATAAAAATTAAATAAAAAGAAGACATGACTTTATGTGCATATTTGAGGTACATTAACGTGCATCCACTTTTGGCATGCATGTACATCATATGCACATAGGCTCGTGACTATATTTAATTTCATGTCAACTCAATGCGACAGTAGTAATTTGCAAACACATTTGCAAAATTATTTCTCTGTTGTTCTACGTTATCCTAATTGGTTATGGTGTGTGACATCCCTAGGTTCATCACTAAACTGGTAGTAAGACTTGTACTAACACATTAGTACTCTCAAAAGAATTAATTGTCCCAATTAATCTTTGGGTCCTACAAGCCATGATTGACATCTCGCAATATGTCATGGCTACCCAGATAGTGTGAATGTTTTAAGAACATAATGAACCTATCAGTTTTGGCTACAGTGTAATTTAATCCCTCTGTCTTACTATGTCCCGATCGGACAAAGACCATGGAATATTTGTCAAGTCACCAATTCGATCATATGCACAAATCTAATTGACATGTATTTTATTTGAGACATAAACAATTTATTCTCGGTTACAACCTCGGCTGAGGATTTCAATACATTTTCATAATCAGATTACATAGGACATCATTATAATACCTTGTATGTAACAAGGAGACAAATTCCATATTGCGTACACGTGCAACTTCGTATATGAACAAACTATGACCATCAGGTATAAAGATGGATCAACGACCCAGCATTATATGTACCCGTGAACCATAGTTGCTCGATACACAAGTTAACATTGTACCTCAGGTTTAAGGATTATTTACACAAGACCAAAACATGAACAATTAGACATTGACCATGCTAAAAGCTTCCATGTTGTTAATTGTTCCATATGCGTCACGTTCAGTGAATTTGTCTAATACAAACACTTGTGTTCTAACTTAGGCATCGCAATACCTAATGACTTGTGACTCGTCATTCCCTCAAGTATCCAATACTTAATGGTGAAGTTAAGAACTCACTGATCTCAACAAGATTATAAATATCCACTCAATAATCCATTGACCAGGAACAGTTTAAAGAATCTAACTATGAACCTGTCATAATATTCTTGACGTCTCAAGAATGGGTCTAGTCACAACTGATCTTATGGAATCATTCATAAAATAATTGGACAAATGAATGAATACATCATTGCCATTAATTAAATAATAATAATGATAGTACAACTGAAATCCCTAATATGTAACTATTACATAGTAGCTTTAGGGCATACATCCAATAGTTTTCGCCTCACGCACACCTTTGGTGACTCGTGAGGATGAACCATCTTAGATTTCATCTAAATTCTACCTAGAACCTATTTATCAAAATAGATTCCCTAATTTTTCTAATTTTTGGAACTTGAAACTTATCCTACATATTTAGGAATATGAAACCGACCTTGTCATAGATTCTACCTAGATTTCAGTTGTACTCTATGAGCAGACATTGAGCTACAGATGTTTATTAAACAAAGTCAGAGAGGACAACCTGACTCGTGACTATTGTATCAATGATTTTTGGCCGTGAATGCAAGAGGACCTCATAACTTGCTGAAACCACATCACTATCACATCACTGTTCCAAAACAAGATTCACATTATCTTTGAAGCATGAAGAAAAGAGATTCACTCTTCTCTGCGACAATTCTCACGTATTTCATCATCCATCTTGGACTGTGTGTATATATATATGACCCGTCAGGCCTACGCGCCGCACCAACTTTTTACTCGTGGTCACATGTACCGAGTTGTCGTTGAGTTACTGCACCGAATTACCAAGACTTTGCTCCAAGAAAGCCACATACAGGTTGGATGCTTTAAGCCAACTAGGATTCCAACGATGCTAGCAGCCTAAGAGCTCGATTCTAGCAATGGCGTCCAAGATCTTGTTGGACCTCCGCTCTCTGGATTGACCATAGTTTATAGCCAACGACCACATTTTCAAGTTACTCAATTCCATTCGCATTTTATCATGTCAAAGCATTTCATTTTGTTTCCTCTCTCATGCTTCCTGGTTGTGGCTGTACATTCTGCGTTGGATGTTTCTTTTGTGATTGCTCATGAGAAATGGGCATGGAGTCGAGCCTATTTTTGGGACATCCGTACATCAAAGTGTATCGCTCATTTATTTTGCATTTCCCTGATTTGTGGCTGTGAATGGTAAATAATTAGCAGTAAAAATTAGGGCGTTGCTCTGTAGTTCGAGCTAGTTGGTGGAAGCGAACCACATTGGTGATTAGTGGAGGTCGATAATTAGCAGTTTTTATACATTGGTGATTGATGGAGGAGGCATAGTGACGGCATGGTGATAAACGAATTTGGCGGTTGACGATGAAAACCTTCTGATAAGCAGAGGCGATTGATGGTGAGATATGCATGCTTAATGTACCGATGCTATGGTGAGAGGAGTAAGGAACTGGGGATCTTTAGGAGCGATCGATGCTGGAGTTCAGTCTAGTCTTTTGGACCTGTGCTGGAAAGTCCTAGTTCGTGAACTTGACAAGAAATAAACCTGGGAATGGTGAACTTAGTGAACTTAGTGAATTGTTCTCAGATCAAGAAGAAGATGAACGGTTCCAAAGAGGGAAGAAAAAAAAGGAAGAAAAAAAAGAGGGAAATAAGGAAACATGCAATGAAGGTTAGAATTTATATCAGAAGGTTATAGTGATTGAACAATCACAAGATCAGGTATATACAACCGATGAGTTTAAGTGATTTCAGTTGAATATTGTAATTTGTGATGGACACAATGTACTAAGACTGTCATAAGCATATATCAAGTAAAATATTTTTGATATTGGTCAAGAAACTGAACCACTAATAGGACATTAATACATTCCAATACTGCATTTTTACAGACTCTTGATTCTATTTCATTTGAAATCCACACACAAAAAAACAAAAACAAAAAAACCGGGGGGCTCTCAAGCCAGAGAAGAGCAATGATCAAGTGTGAACTCACTATTCAAATCGTACGCAAAGCATATCCGAAAAATTGTCTAATGCAATCTGTGATGGCTTGGTACTTAAAACTGTTCTTTCAAACCATCACATTGGCAATGGATTGACGTACAGAGAAGTCACATGCTTTTTAAACTTGTCTCCAGAATGAGTGTAGATATCTTTTTCATCTTTATACACCATATGCATGGCTCGTGTAAAATTGAGAAATCGCACCAAGAGTGGCCTAGGGACGATGGTCGGATGGCATAGCTCTTCGTTAATGTCCTTCCACGCATTAGCCACTTGTTTACGGAGTTCCTGCTTAGCCTCTTCCTCCGTAACTCCATATTGTTTCATGAAACACTCTACTGAAGATGCAATATGACCTCTCTCTTGCTCAAACTATAAACAAATATCACATGGAAATTTTCTTTTTCTTATTGATAAAATCTATTGGAAAAAATTTAGATAAATTAAAAATGTTCACCGATATAGCTTTTATATACCTTGTGCCCGGCAATGTCATCCATGAGCCGACCTACTACCTGCACAGCCTTCACCATCTTGGGGTTGCTATATAACAACCAGTCAAAAGCATCTTTTGTTGCAATATCTCCCATTCCCAGAAACGACATCACCAATAGCAATTCAAGAGCGGTGGTTGGTAATGCAATGTGCATGTATTCCTCCATCGTCGGTATGTGGTTTTGGTGGAACCATTTGGCTTCCATGAAGTATGCTCTCGCTTGTTTTTTCATCTAAGGAATCATTCTCATACATAAAGCTATGTCAATATTCAAACTTTAATGTGTTTGGTGGACTAATATATGACAATTTGTCATCCTTATCTAAAAACCTGATATTTTGTTGCCAGTGGATGGAATAAAAATGGCATTTGATTGACATAACGTTGAATGGCTTACCGCTTCTTTGGCATAGAAGAGCTGGTATGATCGTCCTTTATTGGTCAACTCATAGCCAATTTCATCATACAAATCAAGAATTATCTTGTAACACTCTTGCATGTACTCTGGCAATCCACCTTTGGCTTTGACATCCCACCTAAGTTCAAGTTCGGAGAATATCACACTTGACCATAATTAACCGTTGATCAAATTAGAATAAGTAGAGAATCGGTAACTAAGAAGAGCATCCAAGTGTGAACAGTACCTTTCAATTGCTTTTGTGAAGAGTTCTAATTCTTCCAATGTCCCATAGACATCATAGATGTCGTCGATAATGGAAACCACGCTCGCCACTTTGATTAGTATTTCCCTAGAGGCTTCATGCTCCGGCTCAAAATAAACTCCTGACATCCAAAGATACATCTCCACAAGCCTATCTCTAGCAAATGGGAACTTCCTTTCTACATCTAGATCCTTCCACCACCTATGGGATACCAACAAATCCTATTTTAGGCAAACACATTGATAGAATTATAGAATGTGTTTAGACTGATAAGCCAAAGAGATTAACATTCCTTGTAACTTTTACAAACGATTTTTAGTTCAAATAAATTGAAATTGCATGAGTCAATCTATGATGATTTGGTGTTCGTGGAACATCTAGCTACTTTAGACATGCTATCATGAAGTTAACCTTGTAAGGTTGCCGAGTTCCTTCGGTGTTGCTTTTGCAAAAAGTTGAAATCAAGTTTAGCCAAGGAGATCAGGACTTCATTATGCAATGGCTCCTCTTGGTAGAGTGGAATGTAACGCCTCGCCTCTAGCCTTGGTATTCCCTTGTAGATTGGTTGGTTTAGGGCATGATTCACTTGTTTTCTGAGATTAAGGCTTGCATTCCCTTTATCGATTGTTTTGAGGTGAGTCATAGTAAAAGCAAGTGCATCGTTCAAAATGTGATCGCCATGAAACTTTAGATGGCAAGCTTCAAATAGACTTAGCAATCCTTGCACATCGATGCTCAGTGATTCATTGAAATTCCCTTCGTTGTCCTTGAACTTGTTAAAGATTTCTGAATTGCCAAACGAAAAGTGGGAAAAGATGCTGTCATGAGATTCTATGAAAAAATCATGTTCAACATCTAGATCAATTCGCAACAAATGAAAAAATGACATGCTAAACCAAGGAATTAGTATTGGACCCAAAAAAAAAAAAGGGATCAATAGAAAGGACTACTCACCTTAGAAATTTTGAAAAACTCACAATATTAAAAATTATATAGAGAAAATTGTAAATAATAAAGAAATAAAAAATGGAGTAAACTAAACATGTTAGTGACATTATGTGGCCGCTCTAATCAATCAAATGGACCATCAACTAGTGTTTGCAATATAGTTTCACCAACTATTCAATCAAGGAGAATTAGAACATTACATACCGCTTGAAATTGTGTAACCTTGTTGTCGCAACAATCGAAAGAGAAGAGCGACTGTGTGTAGGTCGTCTTCATCGCCACGATGAAATTTGAAATAGCTTCTATGGATTTGTTCCAGCTGTTGATCTATCTCAATTTCAAAAAGGTAGGCAATTCCTAAGCGTTGGATCTGATCTATCAAGTTCAACTTCTGTAAAGGCTTATCCATAGCATCCATCAACATCTTTCTCGCTTCTCCTTTCAATCTCTCTATTTGATCCTCTGCTATTGCATGAGAACCCTACAATATATGGAAAATTGAAAGTTCAAAAAATAATTAGTGGAAAATGACACAAGTTTAGTATGAATGCAACAAATAGATTAGGTTGCCTATGACCCAATTGACCACGATAAATATGAATTGAAATTACCTAAAAACTATTCCATGACTGGTTTTATTAATTGTGGAGAAACCCTTTCTACATTCCTTAAGTCATATGTGCATATCATGAGATTAACAAAGAAATTTTGAATCATGTAAGGATGAACCCATGCATGGAATTTCAAATCAACTTGAACTTTTTTTCTTTTTCCTTATCAAATGCTGTGGGATGGTGCCCAATCATTCAAGATTATTATGTTCTACGCCCTTAGTTTTCAGAAAACATAACGATGGAAAAATTTTCTAAATATAATCCAAGAAAAAGAATAACTTAAATGAAATTTTCTGAATATAATCCAAGAAAAGGAACAACTTAAATGCTACCGTGGAGTTGGAGTCACAAGTATATTTGAGAAAATAATCCCCCCATATCCCTGGATGAAAATTTGCTGAGCGGCGTTCAACGACGTGACTTGCTTTTTGAGCAGGAGAAGATGGGATTGCTGAAATCTCAAGAGACATTTGTTTTTCGTTGTTATCCAAGTGACCGAGCAAATATTGATGAAGAGTACTAGAGGGTAGAGACTTTTCTATGAGTGTCGAAACCTTATTGATGGGTATTTATAGGCTATAGCATCGTATGTTGGACAGGCACATAGAACGAGGAATAAAAAAGGCAAAGGTTTGTTTTCTCAAAATACGCTCTTTCATTAAATTTCAAGGTGGCCATGAAAATAGGAATAGCTCACTCGGAATTCAATTTGATTCTTGTGCACACTATCAGAGCTCCATTCTCGGTGGGTGGTCACTTTCACGGTACCGTCTCCACTAAAGTGAGCGTACAGGTTCAGTCAGAGTCACCATTTTGGTCACCTCAACGATCCAATGTCCAGAGTTGTGGGCCTTGTGGCCTTGAGTTGTCCAATATTTCACAGTACCGTCTCCATTAAAGGGAGCATGCAGGTTCACAGTCACCATTTTGGCCACCTCAACGATCCAATGTCCAGAGTTTGGCCACCTCAACAATCCAATGTCCAGAGTTGTGGACTTGCTTCTTGAGCAGGAGAAGATGGGATTGCTGAAATCTCAAGAGACATTTGTTTTTCGTTGTTATCCAAGTGACCGAGCAAATATTGATGAAGAGTACTAGAGGGTAGAGACTTTTCTATGAGTGTCGAAACCTTATTGATGGGTATTTATAGGCTATATAGCATCGTATGTTGGACAGGCACATAGAACGAGGAATAAAAAATGGCAAAGGTTTGTTTTCTCAAAATACGCTCTTTCATTAAATTTCAAGGTGGCCATGAAAATAGGAATAGCTCTCTCGGAACTCAATTTGATTATTGTGCACACTATCAGAGCTCCATTCTCGGTGGGTGGTCACTTTCACGATACTGTCTCCACTAAAGTGAGCGTACAGGTTTAGTCAGAGTCACCATTTTGGTCACCTCAACGATCCAATGTCCAGAGTTGTGGGCCTTGTGGCCTTGAGTTGTCCAATATTTCACTGTACCGTCTTCATTAAAGGGAGCGTGCAGGTTCAGAGTCACCACAGAGTTTGGTCACCTCAACGATCCAATGTCCAGAGTTGTGGGCCTTGTGGCCTTGAGTTGTCCAATATTTCACTGTACCGTCTCCACTAAAGGGAGCGTGCAGGTTCAGAGTCACCACAGAGTTTGGTCACCTCAACGATCCAATGTCCGGAGTTTGGTCACCTCAACGATCCAATGTCCAGAGTTGTGGACTTGTGGCCTTGAGTTGTCCAATATTTCACGGTACCGTCTCCACTAAAGGGAGCGTGCAGGTTCAGAGTCACCATTTTGGCCACCTCAACGATCCAATGTCCGGAGTTTGGTCACCTCAACGATCCAACAAGAAGCAAGTCAGAAGCAGGGCTAGTGTGAGGGCTAGTGTGAAAGCAATCTGTCTGCAGATTGATTGGCTAACCTTGCTTCGAATCAACAAGTCCATTTTTAAAAAATTGTGTAATTTTTCTGAAATGATGAAGACCTAACATCACATGTTCTAAGAAATATCTACCATATGAAAAGAGAGGAAAACGGAGATTTTGTCTGAAGAAATGTCCGGAAAAATGTGTTGAGAAATGAAGTCTTTTATAATTTTTTCGACAGTTTCTTCACAACAGCATTTGTTGGGCTCATTCAATATCACCTAGACATGGTACGAATCATGTAATACACATATTCATGAAATGTAAAATACTTTGTGTGTGGTAATAGTGAATAGAGCTAGCCATGGTACAATAATTTCTCTGTGCTGTTCCAAAAATGTAATGTCTTACGCACAGTGTTTGAGATGGACGTTTTTATTTTACTTGCATCATAGTATGGTCCAAGCATAATCAACAATTGCTATTAGAACACAAAATACTAGGTGTAACCAGAGGAAAATACTCCACAGAAAATAAATGTGATTCACGGAAGTAATGAACAGATAGAGAAGAAATGGCAAGTTGCACTTCCAAAATAATAACAGAAGCCACGAAGAGAGAGTGCACCTAGTTAGGTCCAAGATGAATATCATATCTCCATAACGATTGAATGAGATGCAAACATTTTTACGTGGACAGAACTCACTTAATGAGCCCCTTGCAATCCAAAATTAACATCTCTCACCCATTGGGTGTATTTGTGTTTGCTACATCTATCCATCGTTCCAATGATCCACAGTCACCGACAAGCAATTGACACAAATACTCTAATTGATCGAGGCCCTCAACAGCTCGAACTGCAGCTCACAAGTCGCAACAAGAAAGCTGGGGAAAGGTGTTTTGATCAAGTACGTTAATCCGACACCCTAAATATTGCATATTTACTTGGTGACCAGTCGTCTCGTTGTTGTCCAATAAGCCTACTTGCTAGTTTGCTCATTTTGATTTACATGTCATCCATAGTACTTAAATGAAGTCTTATGGAATTGGCGGCTCATGAAGACGATCATGACAATGTGTCATGCATACGATGAAGAGCACAATCATGTCGCATTTGACCAACTGGCGCTTGAGGACTCCAAGCCTATTACATTCAGCTCTCTGATTATGCTTGAGAAGATATGCCAGTCGGACTCTTGTGATCCTCAGCTCTGTCTCACTTGTGCTTTTCTCTTCTTGAATTAACCCGACGGTAGGCTACCGATCAGTAAGATGATTTTGCACTCGTCGTGTAGACGCCTATCCATAAAAGAGAAGAAAATATTCTTGTGAACTCCTTGGAAATTGAATTTTTTGTTATGTCTCTAGTGTGTTTCAGCATGATGACATATTATATATTTTCTTCCATGACGACATGATAGTTGCTCCAAAGATGCCCTTAGTATCTGTTGATTCGGGTCATGCTATTACGAGAGGACTTGACTATAATTAGACCAAGTTTGTTGTTTAAACAATTAGTTTGCACAGTTTATTTTTCTTGTGAATTGCTGGCTCATGGGTTGTGAATGCCAACACAACCCTTTAGTTAGGATTAGATCCCACATATATGGCTATGAGGATAACACTCCCTACTTCAAAGTTTGTTTTCATTTTGCAGATTTCTGTCATTCTAGATTTCCATTGAAGATACTAGTGGTGTGGTCTGAGTATACTACTCAGCATGAGAGCATCGTCGCCTTTTCTTTTCTCTCTTCTTTTGTGGACTAAAATTGATCGATTTGGTTAACCAAAAAAAAGAAGTTATCGATTTCTTCTTTTGAGACATTTCAATCAAATTATATTGAATTATTGACAAATGTGTATACACAATAAATGAGCAAACTAATAATAACAAATTCATTTCACATCAAGTGGGTCAATTTGATGCTTATAGGATGAGCTCTCTTCATAATTTATTATAAACCAGATGTATGTCTATACCAACATTGAGACATATTATAATAGCAAGAGAAATAATTGCCATCGAAAGAGGACCACAATTACTTAAATCTGACGACTTGCGTATGGTTATGCAAAACGCGCGCGCGGAGTGATAGAGAGAGAGAACCAACGCAATGCGACGAAAGTGACTTCCCATGACTTAGAGCATAAAGCGGAATCAATTGAGATTATACATTTTCTTTTCAAAGGGTAATCGATTAGAATAGTTGATGGAATAATTTTTATGATATCTAAGTGAGGGAATTGCAAAAGAACCAATATTTCATGTGGAGTGTTACTCTTCTTCTTTTAGTTAATCACACTTATCATGTGAAAACAAGTGAAATAAAAGTCCTAATGTTTTGACATTGATTAATTAAGCCCTAAACAAATTATCTTTAGTCAATTGAGTCCTAAGTGTTTTGGCAAAAATGCAATCAAGTACTAATATTATTGTCAATTAGCTTAGTAACTAGAAATTATACTCTTTGAGATTATTATGAAATGAAACATCATTTGAACCGCAATAAAAAATAAAACATATGAATCGCGTCAATCATTGAGTAGAGAACTTGATTATGGAAATTGATAGATGAATGAAGCCTATATTTTTATCTAAACAGATAGGAACATTCTAAATATATTATTTTAATTTTCTCAAGTCGCATATGGTTTTGAAAAAAAAAATTAATTTAATTTTCAATAAAATTTCATAGTCAACTTGCTCCCCTAATATTCAATAAGAATTTTCAAAATAATTCTTAAGTTTGAGAAAAACTAAAAGGATATGATTGTTGGGGGCATAAGTACAGCGGGAGTGTCAAAACTTGGTACGAAGGAACACTTAAGTGCCAAAAGTTACAAAAGATACACTTAAGTGCCACTTTAAAAAAAAAATGGATCACTTCAATGCCAAGTCATCAGAACCCTACCAGAAATCCTAGGTGACAAGTTTTTATTAATTTTCTTACCTACGCGGCTCGTCGGAAACTGAATTGGCGAAAAATCAGTTGTTTTGGCTGACGTGGATTTTAAAAATTATTAATTAAATAATAATATTATTATAAAATCGATTTTATTATAAAAAAAAAAAAAAAAAAGAAGAAGAGGGCTATCGGCGAGGGCTATGCAGCCCTCACCGTTGCCACCCCACCCTCATCGGGAAGGGCTGGCAAGGGTGGGCAAGGGTTGGCCGGGGTCGCCGATGTCACGCCCCGAACCCCGAGCACGCGACAACCCCTTCTCTTGGTCGATTGAAAGCGACGTCCTAGGACTTGTCGACGACCATTCATTTTAATCTTTTGTTATGCGCAAGCGAAGATGAACCATCCCCAGTCCAACAATCAATCAATCAATCAATCGGGATAGAGGGATGAATAACAAGAACAACCATCACTACTCATTTACACAATTTACTGGATTAACCAACGGAGGATCGTCTTTTGAATTACAAGCCCGACAAAAGGGGCCGATCCATCCTCTAAGCCAGGCCAAAAAGAAACTAGGCTAATCTAGCTATACGGAATAAACCCTCGAGTTCAACACCACGGTCACTCGGACCCATCGGACTCGACTCCGTCAGGTCGATCATTGGAGAAACGGGGGGCAGGATTCTCCACAGCAAGTGCACCATTCTAAAGACCTGAAAAAGGTTAACCACGACGGGTTGAGATAAAATCTCAGCGAGTTCTTCCCCTAAGCCCCGGTTAGTACACCAACTCAACCCGGGGTATCTCTCCATAACTACCCCTCACTCAACCCGACCACAAACACCCAGCAATCAGCAATCAAACCACAGACAGGTTCAACCAACAATCAGAGGTCGGTTCGCATGCAACCTTACTCGGTATGCCATACTTTGCACGTTAAATCTCATTCAATGCAAGCAATGCAACCAACAATCGAATAGTCGATTCGCATGCAATCTTACCCGGTATGCCATACCCTGTACGTTATAAGTCAGCACAATACACGCAATGCACATGGCCATTAGATGATGCAGTTCATCAATCACATGCGAGTCGTGTCACAAGCGATCTCACCTGGCCATTGCCACCCCTGCACATTATCAATTCATGCGTGTGTGCCATAAATGATATGATCATCTCATGCATAATCGGAACCAATGATGTCATGTTTTCTCATGCACTCTCGCATTCACATGTGTTTCGATTATTACTGCCCCACCGGGCTACAACTGAGGCGCAATGGCGCTATGGCGCCCTTCCTCCGTAGAGGCGCAACCGTGCCCTTCCGTGCCCAAAAGACGTCAAGGGATACTCTCCCGAGACCGCATGCCCACAAAATGTCAAGGGATACTCTCCCGAGACCGCATGCCCACAGAATGTCAAGGGATACTCTCCCGAGACCGCATGCCCACAGAATGTCAAGGGATACTCTCCTGAGACTGCATGCCCAATGAACGTCATGGGATACTCTCCCGAGACCGCATGCCCAATGAACGTCAAAGGATACTCTCCTGAGACGGCGGTTTCAATTTAGTGATCATACAAGCATATCATCACAACCCACTTATTATCTTTGAGCATTAGCCAATGCACACATGCTTGCATATGAAACCTCAAATCATTTCTTACAAAAGCGGTCCATTTCTGGCGTCCCTCAAACAAACCATTTTCCTCACCTTTCTCATAAAAGCGGTCCATTTCCGGTGTCCCTGGACAAATCACTTTCTTTCTCATAAAGGCGAACCATTTCTCGGTGTCCCTCGGACAAACCATTTTCTTTCTTTTGTGAAAATCACACAATTCAAGCGGATGTTTATGCAATGCCACATTTAATTCACTTCATATGATCAATACACATGAAATTACACAATTTAATTTCCGGATGAACAGTAATTTCCGAATTTAATAAATAAATAATTAAATTCAGAAATTAAAATAATTAAATAAATAAATTCCGAAAAATTAAATAATTATTTAATTATTTAATTAAATGCAGAAATTAATTTAATCAATAAATTAAACAATTAATCACATTAATCAAGCAATTAAGGAAAAACATGATTAATTAGCACCAAACACACAATTAGGCCCAGTTAAGCACAATTAAGCATAAATAAGCAAGATTAAGCTAAGCTAATCTTAATCCATTATCTAACCACCTATCTTAGGGCTAATACGACTTAATTAACCCTCATAAACCAGCATTAACACTAATTAACCCAACCCTAAGCAAGTTTAGGCACTAAATAAGGATTGGGGGCTAAACTCACCCGTTAAGCGGGCCGGAGACGCGGACGTGGCGGCGGCGATGAACCCGACACCCTGGGACATCTCTCTCGACACTCCAAGGCAGTCCCAAGGCGGAAATCGAGCAAAAGCCTCTGTTCACACCCCCAACTTCGAAAACAAAGACCGCCGGAAGAGGAAGAAGGCGATTGGAGTTGAACGGGCTGCCCGGAGCTCCGGCGAGCGGCGGGCCAGCGATCAACGGCACCTGGGGGTCGAGGGGGAACCACTTGTGGCTGGGATGGGCAGTGGTTTGATCGGAAATGGAGGAAAACAGCAGCAAAGGCGAAACTGTGCAGTACCGCGTGAACAGTAGGCGGTCGGCGAGCAGCCGGCTTCCGGCGGCCGTACGGATCGGTCGGCGGCTCATTCCGGCGATCGGCCAACGCTATCTGAACGGAAATTCTCTTCTAAACACAAGGGCGGGTGGCACAGGCCGAGATTCTAACGGGATGGCAATAAAAAACTCGGATTTCAGTGGAAGGTCAGAAGCTGAAAATTGCAGGAAGAAGGGAAACAAGGGGAGAGAGGGCTGCGATTTGTGAGGGCTGAAGGAGGAGGAGAGAGAGTGCATTGAGGGCTGCTTCCAGGCCTCATCAAGGCCATTAGATGCCTTCTCCAATTCCCCAAGCAAGTGACATCATCTTCTCTCTCTTCCTTTTGACTTTTCTTCAAAATATCCAAGGGCATTTTGGTCATTTCCACCTTGCACATTTCCCAATCTGCCCTTGGGCTGAAAATGAAGGGCGAGCCTAGGAAATGGGCTGGAAAATGAATAGGAACGGGCTCGGGAATTTGTTGGGCTCGTATTGGCTCAAGTTTAGACAATGAGCTCGGAAGGATAAATGCTCGGTTTGGTCCAACGGGCTCGCTTGTTGTCTCGGTCTTCCACGGTGGCTGTCCCACCTTGGGCGTGAGGCCCTCACTGTTCTTGCCAGGCCCACATCCTCATAGGCTCAGTTTCTTGGTCTAAAATCCCTTTCTCAAAACTCGGCTCGACCGACTCCGTCGACTGTCAAGGAAGCATCATCCAAAAGTCCGCTTCGGACGTTCCCGAAAATTCAAAGTCCAATCTTGAATTCTCATGCCTTGTCAATTTCGCCCAAATGTCATTTTGGTATAATTCAGACTGACAGGCGGCTTCGAGGATTCACACGCAACCGACTCGTGCCAAACCATGTTCAAGACTTCTCGACACATGGACGTCCTTGACGACATGAAATTGCGAAGGATAGATTCTTATTTCAAAGTACACGATTATCAAGGATCGACATAGGGCCGTTCGGGGGTTCGATAGCAATAGACGGAATCACCCGTCGTCCCATTATTTCTGCCCGCGAATTGACTTCTATTCGTCCCTGAAATCGGCCTACATGACTACAGGATCGTCCTTACGCAAGTCTCACGGTCGAGTCGTTTTCCCAAGTCAAGTTCTTTACTCGCACGAGTTATATCCTCGTAGCCTTTCCCCTCAAGGTCAGCATCTCGAAAATGATTGGGTCCAAGCGAAATCAACCAACAATGCATTGGCGAAATTCACGTTCACTCATCCCTCAAAAGGCTCAAATTTCAGGATGTCACAGCCGAGCCCCGACCAATGACTGGTGACCTCAGCCATCTAGACCAGTGCCGGTTTGGGCGGTTGACGGCCCTTAGCCTAGCTGAGCGAGGGCGCGCAGGCCCACGCTGCAGGCCAGCCAAGGTTGCTGGCCACTGGCCAGGGCCTGGCAACCCCAGCCAACCCTCGCTCACCCTCGCTGGCCCTTCCCAGCGAGGGTGGGGCAACAGCAGCGGCGAAAGCTGCACAACCCTCACCAATACCCCTTTTCTCTTTTTTCTTTTTCTTTTTAATAAAATCAATTTTAATTTTTTTAAAATCTGACGTGGATAATTTTTTTTTAAAAAATTACCACGTGAATTTTTTATTTTGAAAAAAATGCTTCGTCAGCAAATGAAGTTGCCAGAAAATGGACATGTGGCAATTTGGCTAGAAATTTTCACCGTTATCACTTAACTGATCAATTTTGCTCCGATTTTGACAATTAAGTATACATTTTGTAACTTTTGGCACTTAAGTGTCTCTCCGTACCAAGTTTTGGCACTCTAGAGGTCCGTACCTCGATTGTTGGGGGAGTAAACATCACCAGCAGGAGATTAGGGCTCAATTCCACATTTACCAAAAAGGCTTGAGAGTCAATTGACTAAATAGTAATACGACTCAATCAACAAACAACCAAAACGCTTAGGTCTCCTATGCCATACGCACACGCACATATATTGAGAACCTTTATTTTGTAGTTGACACTTTAGAATATGGAAAGTATTGTGTTCTCAATTACATAATAGATAAACATATCACTGCATCAAGGAATATATATGTATCATTTAGCAAAAGATTTTATACAAGATAATAGCATGTAATTTTAGTTTGAGGGAAATAGATTATCATCAAGAAAGATAATACTTTGGAAAAAGAGAAAAAAAGGATTTTTTTTATTAGCTACCCATTATAGGCATTAACATAAGATTCCCATGCCCGTTGCTAAATGTTTGACTTAACTCTTAGAAATTTTTACTTTGAAAAAAAGTATTTCGTATTTTTCCTTTAAATTTTTATTTGAGATTTAACCAATATATAACATAATCTACTTAATTAAATAGAATGTGATACATGAATAAAATGCTTTCTTTATATTAATTTAAAAAGATAATTACAGGCATCAGACCTCCTTGGAATCATCCATATACATACGCCACGGGTAACTTTCTGCGCTGCGCCACCAGCACATGAGCCCCTCCGACTGGCTTCTCATCAACATTCTGCAGGTTGCCAAACATTAGGCCAGTGCCACCGAGTCCGACCGTTACTCCTGTCCGGTCTTCAAGCCACACCTGGTAGCCCTTGCCGTGCCCGAGGTTTCTCTCGCCGATCCTGTTCAGTCCATAGCAGTTCCTGCAGTCCCAAAGAACTCATCAGTTGCGGTTTCATCCTCCTTGCCGAGCGGCCGTAATCTGGTCCTTGCCGTCGCTGTTCCCAGCAATCATCAATAGCCCGTGGAAGTGTGGTCGTTGCTGGTAGACAACACTTACCAAGCGCAAGCCAGCGGAGTCTATTTGGAGTGTGATACTCTCGTTTTCCTTCATACCCTCTGGAGACGTTCTTGTCTTTTTATTCTATCCAAGGCAAGTTTAAGTGCTAATCTTAGTGGTGATGGAATTAATGTTACTTTACATGACTGGCACGAGTTTGTGATGTGCCATGTTTTATTATATAGCTGTCTCAATTTGGTTAATTGATTTCTCCTAAGCTTAACTCATATTACACCTTGCATTAACCAAAGCAATATTGGGAGTCCGATTTTTTAGACTAAAGGTTAGATCTCCAGTTATGTTTGGATATCTTAAAATATCTATGGGTCATGTTCTTTTTACTCTTTATTTGACTAAGATGCTCCTAATTATATTATTTTAACAATATTATACCTTATGTAGCTCATTTGTTAGCATTATTTCCCCTTTTATTTGGTCAAATGGGCTGTCCCTCTTATTTTCTTTCCTTTCCTCTAATGTCCTATCAACTACAGGGTTTCACTCTATTTCCTTTTATTCATGTTTTTGCCTTACACACACCTTTGGTGACTCGTAAGGATGAAACGTTTCAGATTTTGTTTAAATTCTACTTGAAACCTATCCATCGGATTATATTCCCTAATTTTTTGAACCTAAAACTTATCCGGCATGTCGAGGAATATGGAACCAACCTTGTCACAGGTTCTACCTAGATTTCACTTTGTACTCGTTGAGTGGACATTGAGCTAGAGATGTTTATTAAACAAAGTCAAAGAGGACAACATGACTATGTGACTATTGTATCAATGACTTTTGGCCGTGAATTCAAGAGGACCTCATGACTTGCTGAAACCACATCACTATCACATCATTGTCCCAAAACGTGATTCACGTTATCTTTGAAGCATGAAGAAAAGAGATTCTTTCTTCTCTGCAACAATTCTCACGTATTTCATGGTGCAGCTTGGAGTGTGTGTCTATGTGTCTGTGTGTATATATATACCCTACGCGCCGCACCAACTTTTGACTCGTGGTTACGTGTCCCGAGCTGTCGTTGAGTTACTGCACCGAATTACCAAGACTTTGCTCCCAGAAAGCCACACACAGGTTGGATGATTTAAGCCAGCTAGAATTCCAACGATGCTATCAGCCCAAGAGCTCAATTCTAGCGATGGCGTCCAAGATCTCGTTGGACATCCGCTCTCTAGATTGACCACAGTTTATAGCCAATGACCACACTCTCGAGTTACTCAATTCCATTCGCATTTTATCATGTCAAAGCATTTCATTTTGTTTCCTCTCTCATGCTTCTTGGTTATGGCTGTACATACTGCGTTGGATGTTTCTTTTGTGATTGCTCATGAGAAGTGGGCGTGGAGTCGAGCCTATTTTTGGGACATCCGTAATCAAAGTGTGTCACTCATTTATTTTGCATTTCCCTGATTTGTGGCTGTGAATGGTAAATAATTAGCAGTAAAAATTAGGGCATTGCTCCGTAGCTTGAGCTGGTTGGTGGAAGCGAACCACAATGGTGATCAGTGGAGGCCGATAATTGGTAGTTTTTATGCGTTGGCGATTGATGGAGGAGGGATAGTGACGGCACGGTGACAAATGAATATGGCGGTTGACAATGAAAACCTTGTGATAAACAGAGGCGATTGATGGTGAGATATGCATGCTTAATGTACTGATACTATGGTGAGAGGAGTAGTGAACTGGGGATCTTTAGAAGCAATTGATGGTGGAGTTCAGTTTAGTCTTTTGGACTTGTGCTGGAAAGTCCTAGTTCGTGAACTTGATAAGAAATAAACCTGGGAATGGTGAACTTGGTGAATTGTTCTCAGATCAGGAAGAAGACGAAGGGTACCAAAGAGGGGAAAAAAAGAAAAGAAAGAGAAAAAAGAGAGGAAATAAGGAATATGCAATGAAGGTTAGAATTTATATCAGAAGGTTATAGTGATTGAACAATCACAAGATCGGGTATATACAACCGATGAGTTTAAATGATTTCTGTTGGATATTGTAATTTGTGACGGTCACGGTGTTCTAAGACTGTCAAAAGCATATATCAAGTAAAATATTTCTGATATTGGTCAAGAAATTGAACCACTTATAGAACATTAACACATTCCAATATTACATTTTTACAGACTCCTTATTCTATTTCATTCGAAATCCACACATGCAAAAAAAAAAAGTGGGGAAGGGGGGGTCTCAAGCCAGAGAACAACAATGATCAACTGTGAACACACAATTCAAATCGTACGCAAAGCATATCCGAAAATTGTCTAATGCAATCTATGATGGCTTGGTACTTAAACTTGTTCTTTCAAACCATCACATTGGCAATGGATTGACGTACAGAGAAGTCACATGCTTTTTAAACTTGTCTCTAGAATGGGTGTAGATATCCTTTTCATCTTTATACACCACATGCATGGTTCGTGTAAAATTGAGAAATCGCACTAGGAGTGGCCTAGGGATGATGGTCGGATGGCATAGCTCTTCGTTAATGTCCTTCCACGCATCAGCCACTTGTTTACGGAGTTCCTGCTTAGCCTCTTCCTCCGTAACTCCATATTGTTTCATGAAACACTCTACTGAAGATGCGCTATGACCTCTCTCTTGCTCAAACTATAAACAAATATCTCATGGAAATTATTATTTTTTTCTAGATAAAATCTATTGGAAAAAATTTAGATAAATTAATATTGTCCACAGATATAGCTTTTACATACCTTGTGTCCGGCAATGTCATCCATAAGCCGACCTACTACTTGCACAGCCTTCAACATCTTGGGGTTGCTGTACAACAACTAGTCAAAAGCATCTTTTGTTGCAATATCTCCCATTCCCAACAACGACATCACCAATAGCAATTCAACAACAGAGGTTGCTAATGCAATGGGCATGTACTCCTCCATCGTTGGTATGTGGTTTTGGTGGAACCATTTGGCTTCCATGAAATATGCTCTCGCTTGTTTTTTCATCTAAGGAATCATTCTCATACATAAAGCTATGTCAATATTCAAACTTTAATGTGTTTGGTCGACTAATAAATGACAGTTTGTCATCCTTATCTAAAAACCTGATATTTTGTTGCTAGTGGATGGAATAAAAATGGGATTTGATTGACATAATGTTGAATGGCTTACCGCTTTTTTGGCATAGAAGAGCTGGTATGATCGTCCTTTTTTGGTCAACTCATGGCCAAATTCATCATAAAAATCAAGAATTATCTTGTAACACTCTTGCATGTACTCTGGCAATCCACCTTTGGCTTTGACATCCCACCTAAGTTGAAGTTCGTAAAATATCACACTTGACCATAATTAACAATTGATCAAATTAGAATAAGTAAAGAATCGGTAACTAAGAAGAGCATCCAAGTGTGAATTGTACCTTTCAATTGCTTCTGTGAAGAGTTCTAATTCTTCCAATGTCCCATAGACATCATAGATGTCGTCGATAATGGAAACCACGCTCGCCACTTTGATTAGTATTTCCCTAGAGGCTTCATGCTCCGGCTCGAAATAAACTCTTGACATCCAAAGATACATCTCCACAAGCCTATTTCTAGCAAATGGGAACTTCCTTTCTACATCTAGATCCTTCCACCACCTATGGGATACCAACAAATCCTAGTTTAGGCAAACACATCATTGATAGAATTATAGAATGTGTTTAGACTGATAAGCCAAAGAGATTAACATTCCTTGTAACTTTTACAAACAATTTTTAGTTCAAATAAATTGAAATTGCATGAGTCAATCTATGATGATTTGGTGTTCGTGGAACATCTAGCTACTTTAGACATGCTATCATGAAGTTAACCTTGTAAGGTTGCCGAGTTCCTTCTGGTGTTGCTTTTGCAAAAAGTTGAAATCAAGTTTAGCCAAGGAGATCAGGACTTCATTATGCGATGGCTCCTCTTGATAAAGTGGAATGTAACGCCTCGCCTCTAGCCTTGGTATTCCTTTGTAGATTGGTTGGTTTAGGGCATGATTCACTTGTTTTCTGAGATTAAGGCTTGCATTCCCTTTATCAATTGTTTCAAGGTGAGTCATAGTAAAAGCAAGTGCATCGTTCAAAATATGATCGCCATGAAACTTTAGATGGCAAGCTTCAAATAGACTTAGCAATCCTTGCACATCGGTGCTCAGTGATTCATTGAAATTCCCTTCGTTGGCCCTGAACTTGTTAAAGATTTCTGAATTGCCAAACAAAAAGTGGGAAAAGATGTTGTCATGAGATTCTATGAAAAAATCAAGTTCAACATCTAGATCAATTCGCAACAATTGAAAAAATGACATACTAAACCAAGGAATTAGTATCGAGACCCACAAAAAAAAAAAACAAGGGATCAGTAGAAAGGACTACTCACCTTAGAAAATTTGAAAAACTCACAATATTAAAAATTATATAGAGAAAATTGTAAATAATAAAGAAATAAAAAATGGAGAAAACTAAACATGTTAGTGACATTATGTGGCCGCTCTAATCAATCAAATAGAACATCAACTAGTGTTTGCAATATAGTTTCACCAACTATTCAATCAAGGAGAATTAGAACATTACATACCACTTGAAATTGTGTAACCTTGTTGTCGCAACAATCGAAAGAGAAGAGCGACTGTGTGCAGGTCGTCTTCATCACCACGGTGAAATTCAAAATAGCTTCTATGGATTTGTTCCAGCTGTTGATCTATCTCAATTTCAAAAAGATAGGCAATTCCTAAGCGTTGGATCTGATCTATCAAGTTCAACTTCTGTGAAGGCTTATCCATAGCATCTGTCAACATCTTCCTCACTTCTCCTTTCAATCTCTCTATTTGATCCTCTGCTATTGCATGAGAACCCTACAATATATGTAAAATTGAAAGTTCAAAAAATTATTAGTGGAAATTGACACGAGTTTAGTATGAATGCAACAAATGGATTAGGTTGCCTATGACCCAATTGACTACGATAAATATGAATTGAAATTACCTAAAAACTATTCCATGAATGGTTTTATTAATTGTGGAGAAACTCTTTCTACATTCCTTAAGTCATATGTGCAAATCACAAGGTTCACATAGAAAATTTGAATCATGTAAGGATGAACGCATGCATGGAGTTTCAAATCAACTAGAACTTCTTTTCTTTTTCTTTATCAAATGCTATGGGATGGTGCCCAATCATTCAAGATTATTATGTTCTATGCCCTTAGTTTTCATAAAACATAATGATGGAAAAATTTTCTATATATAATCCAAGAAAAAGAATAACTTAAATGAAATTTTCTGAATATAATCTAAGAAAAGGAACAACTTAAATGCTACCGTCGAGTTGGAGTCACAAGTATATTTGAGAAAATAATCCCCCCATATGCCTGGATGAAAATTTGCTGAGCGGCGTTCAACAACGTGACTTGCTTCTTGAGCAGGAGAA
Source organism: Corymbia maculata (assembly GCA_014182735.1). NCBI lineage: Eukaryota > Viridiplantae > Streptophyta > Magnoliopsida > Myrtales > Myrtaceae > Corymbia > Corymbia maculata. The sequence goes on along the minus strand of CM024684.1, from coordinate 25,256,464 downwards.
GAAGATGGGACTGCTGAAATCTCAAGAAACATTTCTTTTTCGTTGTTATCCAAGTGACTGAGCAAATATAGAGGAAGAGTACTAGAGGGTAGAGACTTTTCTATGAGTGTCGAAGCCTTATTGATGGGTATTTATAGGCTATAGCATCGTTTGTTGGACAGGCACATAGAACGAGGAATAGAAAAGGCAAAAGTTTGTTTTCTCAAAACACATTCTTTCATTAAATTTCAAGGTGCCCATGGAAATAGGCATAGCTCTCTCGGCATTCAATTTGATTATTGTGCGCACCGTCAGGGCTTTATCCTCGGTGAGAAAATATTGGGTGCAGCTCGTTTGCCAGCATGGTAAAAGGGAAGAGCCTTCAGATATTGACACGTGTCCTATGGGCCCATTTCGTCAGTCCAGGCCTCTGACCCTCTCTCTTCTCTCTCCCCGATAACGCCATTCCGTTTACAAAGCGAAAAGAATTTCGCTCCATTTATTAAACTCCATTCAAAATTCAAAACTGTTTCGCGTTCTCTTTCTCCTCTGCCTCCGTGCTTAATCAATATGTTCCCTCTCTTTGAATCTGCTAGCGAGCCACCACGCCTTCGCCTCCACCTCTGCTGCTGTCGCCTCCCTGAGCCACTGTGCTGACGCGATTTGTCGGGGGACCACGATGCCGACATGCCCCCGCCGTTGCCTCTCGCAGCTGCCGCGCCGATGCTGATGCCGATGTGTTTTGCCCTCACACTTTGCAACCTCTGCTTTCCCGACGCCGCCTCCGCCTCCCGCTATCGCCTCTCGAAGTCCCGCCTACGCCGTCGTCTCCCGAAGCCTTGTCTACGCCGTCGCCGTCGCTCTTCAGAGTTCGACCTTCCGATCTCTCCCTGCAAGTTCTCTGCGAAGTTAAGAGGTAAATTTTCACGTCCTCTTCCCCTTAATCGTTCAGATTTCACTTTGAGTTCTTGAGATAGTTGTTGCGATTAGACGTGGGATCGATTGGTGTTACATGGTGGGTCTGGTGATACTTGCCCCTCGGAAGGATTGTTGAGAGAAAGAGTGGATTTTGGTCAGACGTGGATGAAGCAAAGTTGCTATTCTCCAGTCGGCTCACGGCCATTCCAAAAATAAAAGGGCACCCGTTTGCGTTTCTAAAGTAAGAGGTAAATTTTCAATTACATGAAAGAGGCGACAAGTTGGGCCTTACCGACATGCCTTCATGAAGAATGTCAATTGTCACACTCAAGAATGGACATTAAACAGAGCAAGAGACTAAAGGTGGTTCCACTGCTAAAACTATTTCACTAGTTCGTTGCTCCATCATGCTAACCTAACTATCCATAAAGATCCTGAGAACTTGAAGTCAAAGAAGCACATTAGCACCCTAGAAACATCATGAAGTTGCTATTTGCCTTAACTCATCAATCTACACGAAGAGCAATATGAGTTACAAACACCTTTAGTATATGAAATGATGTTATTGACCTACCAGTTCCTGAGATAACTTCTACGTCTGTTGCAAGGCTAAAGTTTTCTCCTCAGTTAGCTCTGAAATAATAGACCATGTCTGCTGAATAAAAGTTAGCGTTAGCTAGGTCATGAAAGAACCATATACAGCACATAAAATCTGAAGAATATGGTCAGCACAAGTAAAGCTAACTATAATAATCACCCAACAATATGGTGAATTTCCTGTAATTATGATTCTACAAATTTAATAGACAAAAAACCGTACTCCGCTACTAATTGCGGGCTTTAACTAGTACTATAGCGAAGCAGTTATCACAATACAAACATCATTCATAAGCTTTCTCTTCTAAAGATCAAAACCTAACCAACAAAACTTAACTAATGATCAAATGTTAGAGAAACTCAAGAACTGTATGGAATGGCTTAATTAGTCAACTAACTCCTTTTGCTTCTTTTTCCTTCTTTTGAATACTGTCAGTATAAAAACTTTAAAGTCCATAAATACAGTCTTAGGGCCCTATAGGAAATGAACCGAGAACCTCGCTAGGAGAAAAACATGGCCTATTCTCTCTTACAACAACACCTCACAAAAATAATAATACTCTACCCCAAATTAGCATTTTGAAGCTTGCAGCTAACGGTTTTCACTTGCATTGATTAGCGCAAGTTAATAAAATCAATGCCAGTCTAGAGACCTGGCTTTTTGCAAAAACTAATAAACAAATAAGGCCATCTAAGACTGATGGAAACGAAAATTTACCTCTTACTTCAGAAACGCAAACGGGTGCCCTTTTATTTTTGGAATGGCCGTGAGCCAACTGGAGAATAGCAGCTTCGCTTCATCCACGTCTGACCAAAATCCACTCTTTCTCTCAACAATCCTTCCGAGGGGCAAGTATCACCAGACCCACCATGTAACACCAATCGATCCCACGTCTAATCGCAACAACTATCTCAAGAACTTGAAGCGAAATCTGAACGATTAAGGGGAAGAGGACGTGAAAATTTACCTCTTAACTTCGCAGAGAACGTGCAGGGAGAGATCGGAAGGTCGAACTCTGAAGAGCGACAGCGATGGCGTAGACAGGGCTTCGGGAGATGACGGCGTAGGCGGGACTTCGAGAGGCGATAGCGGGAGGCGGAGGTGGTGTCGGGAAAGCAGAGGTTGTGAAGTGTGAGGGCAAAACGCATCGGCATCAGCGTCGGCGCGACAGCTGCGAGAGGCAACGGCGGGGGCATGTCGGCGTTGTGGTCCCTCGGAAGATCGCATCAGCACAGTGGCTCGGGGAGGTGACAGCAGCGGAGGCGGAGGCGAAGGCGTGGTGGCTCGCTAGCAGATTCAGAGAGAGGGAACAGATTGATTAAGCACGGAGGCAGAGGAGAAAGAGAACGCGAAACAGTTTTGAATTTTGAATGGAGTTTAATAAATGGAGCGAAATTCTTTTCGCTTTGTAAACGGAACGTCGTTATCGGGGAGAGAGAAGAGAGAGGGTCAGAGGCTTGGACTGACGAAATGGGCCCGCAGGACACGTGTCAATATCTGAAGGCTCTTCCCCTTTGCCACGCTGGCAAACGAGCTGCACCCAATATTTTATCCATCCTTGGTGGGTGGTTGTTCCTTTTAGGCACCAATATTTTTCCATCCTTGGTAGGTGGTCGTTCCTTTTAGGCGGCTGTAGGACGGACGGCTGCCTATAGGTGGGTAGGGTAGGGTGGGTGGTATCACTTAAATTGCGGCCATATACGTACTCATATTTTTCCACTACAGCACACATTTTTTGTCATTGCTAGTCGCCCTACTTCTATTTGTCTAAATGTGAGCATATTTACCGAAACAAATACGATTACCTCGATAAGATATTCCTTTCATTTACGGTCATCATTTTGGTCACCTCAATGATCCAATGTCCAGAGTTGTGGGCCTTATGGCCTTGAGTGTCTATTGGACAACTCATTTGTCACATGTTCTTTCTGATTCTTGTGGATAAGTTCCATGTCTAGTGGCTTCTAGGTTCCGTGACTTGCTCAAAGTTATAACTCTACCAATCCAAAAACTTAAGCTAATAAGTGGAGGGAGACCACATATATATAAAGAGTATAGAAATCCTATCATGAAGCACTATGGGATATTTCAACAAGGACAAACTAGCATAGAGTTACTAGAATATTGCGTGCCTTTTGCTCTATATTAATGTACATCTTCTAATAATCTATGTCTCTTCGCTTTAAGGGCCTCGATAAGGTACAAAAATGGTGTTGCTCCTGACTTGGAATAAAACGTGAAGATGATAACGGAGCATGTGGAATTATTTCAGAACTTAGTATTTGTAATATGGTTGACACATTTGGTGTGCGCTTGCATTGATGGCATTTCCACTGCAACAGTAGTACACGTCACACTTTGGAAAAATGTCTAGAGAAAGCTAGACTTTGGAGAGGGAGAAAGACTTTGGGGCATCATATCAGGTTGACTTTGGAACATCGCATTTTCAAGAAAAAAGCTTACATAATGAAACCATGAAATAAAAATACGTGATGTAAAAGCGATATTGTTATTGCATATATAACCTAGGGACCAATCATCTCACCGTTGCCCAAAAAGGCCTATTTCTTTATTTCCTCATGTTAATCTATATGTCATCCACTATACTTAAATGAAGCCTCATGGAATTGGCGACTCATGAAAATGATAATGATGATGTGCCACGTGTGCGATGCCTGATCCATGGCACTTGCTCACAATATGCATCTATTAATTTTGGTCATGCTATTACGAGAATGCTAGATTAATATTAGATTGAGCTTGTTATTTAAACATTTTGGTATGATTTTTGTGCACAATGCGTGTTGCTTGAGAATCTCTTGCTCATGAGTTGTGAATGGAAGATGGCAATATGACCCTTTAGTTAGGGTTAGATCCCATCCCACATATATCACAATAAGATCATATTCTACTTTGAAGGTTGTTGTGTCATATAAGGATAGTATTCATAATTTCTCACATTAAAAAGGAAAGAGAAATAATCACCATGATAAGAGGACCATGATTACTTAAATCTAATGAGTTGTGTATGGTTATGCAGAACAAAAAAAAAAATTTGGTCAGTCCTACTATAACTCACTCTCAAACTTTTGTTTTGCCTCCTTATAGAGTATAGCAGTCGAAATTTATATTTGAAACTAAATCGTTCATATCCTAACCCTCCAAGAATGTGAGGATTCAAACCTCTCACCTCTGCATTCCTATGTGGGAATATGCAGAGTTATTCTGCAGCGTTATTATTCTTCTTCTAGTTAATCACACCGGTTGTGTGAGAATAAGTGTAATAAAAATACTAATGTTTTGAAGATTGATCAATTAAATCCTAAATGTATTATTTTTAGGCAATTGAATCCTAAATGTATTGACAAAGATGCAATCAAGTAGTAATATCATTGCCAATTACGTGTTAGACAGTCATACTCGATTATTACGAAATGTAGCATCACTTACCCACAATCAGATATAAAACATAAGAATCTTATCACCATTGAGTAAAGAACTTGGTTTTGGAAAAATCCAAAGTGTATGATTTCAGCTATTTTTGGAGTTCAATATTTTTTAACTACTTCTTTGGACGTTACCATTAAATTCTCACATCCATTACGAAATCCTCAATTTGAGTTCTTTGTCAATCAAGAAATTTTTATCTTGAAAATAAAGTACTTAATAGTTTTCCTTTAAATTTTTATTCGAAATCTAACCTATGTATGACATACTGCCCTCAATTAAATAGAAGATAAACCGTGAATGAAATGTTTTCTTTATCTTAAATTTCAAAAGATCATTACATGCATCGGATCTTCGTGGAATTATACATTCATGCACACCACGCACAATTTTACATGGGCAAATGGAGTCCTCACTCATTGAACAGAACAAATGTTAATGGAAATTCCATCCCTTCAATTTAATTGGTGACTCATGTTTGATGTTTTTTTTTTTCCCGTAGATTGATACTTTTTTATCCCGACGTGATCGGGTACTTGTTGCAAGTTATATGCTGGGAATCCGCATCATGTAGACTCCTTATTCTTTCTAATTGCGTATTATATATCTATGCTGAATCTGGAAGCTACGGACGTGGCATGCTGTAATGGTGGGAGAAGGAGCCACTGTAGCAGCAAATGGGGTTGAGGCAGCAGAGACGAAAGGTGGGGCCCGAGAATGAGGATTAAAGGCAGCTGCTGTTGGTAGCGGCGGCGTGACTAAGGAGGAGGGAGCCGATGCCGTTGCCTTGTGGACAGGTTTTGGCCATCTTCGGTGAGTTGGAAGCAAACTAAGCAAGCTACATTTTACAGAATAGACAGAGAGAGGGCTAGAGGGGACGAAGGCAAAAACCATGGAGGATAAAAATGTAAAAGAAAAATCAAAAATCCAAATTGAGCCAAATCATTGACACCTTTAAAAGTATAGGATTTTTAAATCTAACAAAGTATGGTCATGACAAACTCAAATTATCTAACAAATAAAAAGGGACTTTATAAGTAAATTTTGTGTTGGGATTGAAAGTCTATAGTATAAAAAGAGGGATAGAGGCAACAGGTAAATCTGAACTTTTGTAAAAATTTAATAGGCTTTGCACTTTTTTTGGGGTGGGGGTGTGCCGGGGGGGGTCAATCGAGTTCTTGAATTTCAATTATTAGTTTCGGCAATGACTATTGTGAAGGAAAGAAAGGACTAATCAAGATTTAGTGAAATTAAATGGGTGCGTTAAAATATCCGAACGCTGAATTTCTTGGACTTCCTTATTTTGTGCGAATGGTACATAATTTCTTGTACATTAATTTTCAGAAAAGCATAAAGTTTCACCATCCTATCCAGTGAGGATAATTTAATTTTCTTTGCCTGGAGAAGAAAACAAACAAGAGAAAGATTGTTGTTCTTTCTTTATATGAAATACGAAGCACGATATAAGCTCGTTGAGGTAGGTAATCATGTCTGGATTAACTCCATTAAATGCCATGATGACATCCCATTTGGCTGTTCAAATTGGAAGAATAAAATAATTATTTTCTGAAAATTCTAAAAAGAAAGTTTGAAATGAAAAGTTACCAAAAAAAACACACACACACAAGACAAATCTCACAAAAGCAGCTATGAATGAGGTCCCAACCTTCTTCATCACCTCAAGCGCACCCCATCAGAGTTGAAGATACACTAGAGGGCTTTGTTAACATAATAATTTTTTTATTATTATAAGAACAACAGCTCATTGTAAGCCATAAGAAATGAGCTTCACAATACTTTATAATTATATGTTATTTGATTTTTTGTGGTCTAGTCTGGTATTCTCATGATATATTAAAGACAATCGTCTGATTATTTCTCTATGCTGGAGGAGGTTTCACGGCGGATTTGTTGCAATGGTGTGCTTTTTGGCCTCGCTTGGCTGCTTTTAACTGAGACAAAAGAACCTTGCTCCTTTAAGTGGAAGTGCCAAAACAAAGAAGAAACCGAAACCAACAAGACCAAAAGCGAAAGAGCAAATTCGATCTAATCAATTAACAAGCAGCATTAGACTCACCTTCTTCTTCTTTTTTCAGTCTACCAGTGGCGAGCCACGACTTGCGGGGCGGAGAAAGTAGCGGCGAGGGAGAATCGCAACCTTACTTCAGCAGGGCAGCAAGTTGCCGTGCTTGCAGGTAGGGTGGGCTTGGCCCGGTCCCAAACTGACTGGACAGGACCTAATAACTTTAGGCCCATGCTCAAGCCCACAAAGATGCTTACGGCTGGCCCTTAAGGCTCAAGCCGTATCTAGGTAGGCCCGTGTGGCGCTGGGCGCATTTTTAAGTCTACAAGCGATATCTCTAATTAATTGAGTGAAATATTTAAATTAAGCTTGCTTGATAACAAAAATTTCCTATTAATAGATAAGATCTAAAATTGAGTTCACGAGTTTTATCACTGGTGAATAAATATAGCAAAATTCTCTATTAATAGCTATTGTGGTAAGTATGATTTGTCGGTAATTTCTAGTCATTCTTCATAAATATCGGAGTTCATGGTAAATAAAAGTTGTTTCATTTTACAATATACAAGTTCTTAGTCATCACGTGAGTTGTTTTCTTATAAAACTAACTCGTTCTTGCTAAATATAAGTTTTCCTTTCCCTCATTTGTTTTAATACCGGATAATTGTAATTTATTGAGTAAAAGTTTATTTGAAGTTATATTCACTAGGAATGAAAAAGTTTACAATGAACATTTGATCATGAATTCACGAGTTTTTTCGTTGTTGTGAAATAGTGCGAAAGCCAAAGGATCTAATTAATTAAATTAGTTTTAAAACAAGAGTAAAAGTAAGAGAGCAAATCTGACCTAATTAATTAATTAGCATTAGGTCCGGATTTAAGGAGTCCTAGGCCCATTTTTCCTGAACGTGAAGACAGTTGGACGCCAAAACTCATCGGGTGCTCTGATTTCCACGTGGCCTCCTTTGATTGGTGGCAAGCCATGACGATGCGTGACATCCGAGGCGTCCATGCTTTCACTTAAGTCCGACAAGAGATGAAAAGTATTGTGTTGTCAATTACAAAATAGATAACATATCATTGCATCAAGGAATATATTTGTATGATTTAGCAAATTATTTTATACAAGTTAATAGCATGTGATTTTATTTGGAGGGAAATCGATTGTCATCAAGAAAGATAATACTTTGGAAAAGAGGAAAAAAAAAAAAGAGAGAATTGTTTTAGCTATCCGTTATGGGCATTACCATAAAAGTCCCACACCCATTACAAAATGTTTGAATTAACTCTTAAGAATTTTTACTTTGAATAAAAATATTTCGTATTTTTCCTTTAAATTTTTATTTGAGATTCAACCAATAGATAACATAATTTATTTAATTAAATAGAATGGTAATACGTGAATAAAATGCTTTCTTTTTATTAATTTAAAAAGATAATCACAAGCATCAGATCTCTGTGGAGTCATCCATACACAGTCATCACGGGCAATTTGATATGGACATATGAAGTCTCACAACATATGTTAAGCAAATCCTGTTCCATCCTTGGGAGTCCAACTTCCTCATGAAGAATGTCTACAATATAAAAAGGACATCCAGGTACAGTGATAAGGAGATACGAAACAAAGAAAAAGAGGCACAGGGCAATACACGTTCACGACAAGGTAGAGGCAAGCTGCGTAATATCCTGGAGCCGAAGTTCTGTCACTTCTGTGGTTGCGTCTCTCCCTGGTGCTTCATGCCAACACCGTACTTTCCCGCACTGTCTTGCGTGTCGGGTCTTGCACAGCGAACCCTTCTCCGCACTAGTGAGTCCCTTGCTGATTCCGACGACGGTGCAGTCGTTCCGCTACTATTGCAACTTTCTGCGTCGCACCACCAGCACCCACGGCGAATCGTTTACGTGCCACATGAGCCCCTCCAACTGGCTTTTGATTAACGCTCTGCATTAGCCCAGCGCTGCCAAGTCTGACCGTTACTCCTGTCCAGTCTTCAGCCACACCTGGCAGCCCTTACCGTGCCCGAGGTTCCTCTTACCGATCCTGTTCAGTCCATAGCAGTTCCTGCAGTCCCAAAGAACTTATCAATTGTTGGTTTATCCTCCTGACCAAGCGGCCGTAATCTGGTCCTTGCCGTTGCCATTCCCAGCAATCACCAACAACCCATGGAAATGTGGTCGTTGCTGGTAGACATCCTTTACCAAGCGCAAGCCAGCGGAGTCTATTTGGAGTGTGACACTCTCGTTTTCCCTCATGCCCTCTGGAGACGTTCTTATCTTTTTATTCTATCCAAGGCAAGTTTAAGTGCTAATCTTAGTGGGGATGGAATTAATGTTACTTTATATGACTGGCGTGAGTTTGTGATGTGCCATGTTTTAGTAGATAGCTGTCTAAATTTGGTTAATTGATTTCTCCTAAGCTTAGCTCATATCACACCTTGCATTAACCAAAGCAATATTGGGAGTCTGATTTTTGAGACTAAAGGTTAGATCTCCAATTATCTTTGGATATCTTAAAATATTTAAGGGTCACGTTATTTTTACTCGTCATTTGACTTGGACACTCCTTACTATATTATTTCAACCATATTATCCCTTATGTAGCTCACTTGTTAGCATTATTCTCCTCTTTTTATTTGGTCAACTAGGCTGTCCCTCTTATTTTCTCTCCTTTCCTTTCCTCTAGTGTCCTACCAACAACAACGTCCCACTCTATTTCCTTTTATTCATGTTTTTGCCTCACACACACCTTTGGTGACTTGTAAGGATGAACCATCTTAGATTTCATCTAAATTCTACGTAGAACCTATTTATCGGAATAGATTCCTTAATTTTCCTAATTTTTGGAACCTAGAACTTATCCTACATATTTAGGAATATGGAACCGACCTTGTCATGATTTCACTTGTACTCTATGAGCAGACATTGAGCTAGAGATGTTTATTAAACAAAGTCAGAGAGGACAACTTGACTCGTTGTGACTATTGTATCAATGATTTTTGGCCGTGAATGCAAGAGGACCTCATAACTTGCTGAAACCACATCACCATCACATCCCTGTCCCAAAACAAGATTCACGTTATCTTTGAAGCATGAAGAAAAGAGATTCACTCTTCTCTGCAACAATTCTCACGTATTTCATCATCCACCTTGGACTATGTATATATATATGACCTGTCAGGCCTACGCACCGCACCAACTTTTTACTCGTCGTCACATGTCCCGAGCAGTCGTTGAGTTACTGCACCGAATTACCAAGATTTTGCTCCCAAAAAGCCACATACAGGTTGGATGCTTTAAGCCAGCTAGGATTCCAACAATGCTAGCAGCCCAAGAGCTCAATTCTAGCGATGGCGTCCAAGATCTCGTTGGACCTCTGCTCTCTGGATTGACCACTATAGCCAACGACCACACTTTCAAGTTACTCAATTCCATTCACATTTTATCATGTCAAAGCATTTCGTTTTGTTTCCTCTCTCATGCTTCTTGGTTGTGGCTGTACATACTGCGTTGGATGTTTCTTTTGTGATTGCTCATGAGAAATGGGCGTGGAGTCGAGCCTATTTTTGGGACATCCGTACGTCAAAGTGTGTCGTTCATTTATTTTGCATTTCCCTGATTTGTGGCTGTGAATGGTAAATAATTAGTAGTAAAAATTAGGGCGTTGCTCCGTAGTTCGAGCTAGTTGGTGGAAGTGAACCACAATGGTGATTAGTGGAGGTCGATAATTGGCAGTTTTTATACGTTGGTGATTGATGGAGGAGGCATAGTGACGGCATGGTGATAAACGAATTTGGCGGTTGACGATGAAAACCTTGTGATAAGCAGAGGCGATTGATGGTGAGATATGCATGCTTAATGTACCGATACTATGGTGAGAGGAGTAGGGAACTGGGGATCTTTAGGAGCGACCGATGCTGGAGTTCAATCTAGTCTTTTGGACCTGTGCTGTAAAGTCCTAGTTCGTGAACTTTGACAAGAAATAAACCTGGGAATGGTGAACTTAGTGAACTTAGTGAATTGTTCTCAGATCAGGAAGAAGACGAACGGTTCCAAAGAGGGAAGAAAAAAAAAGGAAGAGAAAAAAAAGAGGAAATAAGGAAATATGCAATGAAGGTTAGAATTTGTATCATAAGGTTATAGTGATTGAACAATCACAAGATCAGGTGTATACAACCGATGAGTTAAAGTGATTTCTGTTGGATATTATAATTTGTGATGGTCATAGTGTACTAAGACTGTCATAAGCATATATCAAGTAACACATTTTTGATATTGGTTAAGAAACTGAACCACTCATAGAACATAAATATATTCCAATATTACATTTTTACATACTCCTTATTCTATTTCATTCAAAATCCACACACACCAAAAAAAAAAAGGGGGGGGGGGGGTCAAGCCAGAGAAGAGCAATGATAAAGTGTGAACACACAATTCAAATTGTACGCAAAGCATATTCGAATATTGTCTAATGCAATCTATGATGGCTTGGTACTTAAACCTGTTCTTTCAAACCATCACATTGGCAATGGATTGACGTACAGAGAAGTCACATGCTCTTTAAACTTGTCTCTAGAATGAGTGTAGAAATCTTTCTCGTCTTTATACGCCATATGCATGGCTCGTGTAAAATTGAGAAATCTCACCAGGAGTGGCCTAGGGATGATGGTCGGATGGCATAGCTCTTCGTTAATGTCCTTCCACGCATCGGCCACTTGTTTACGGAGTTCTTGCTTAGCCTCTTCCTCCATAACTCCATATTGTTTCATGAAACACTCTACTGAAGATGCGCTATGACCTCTCTCTTGCTCAAACTATAAACAAATATCACATGGAAATTTTCTTTTTCTTATTGATAAAATCTATTGGAAAAAATTTAGATAAATTAAAAATGTTCACCGATGTAGCTTTTATATACCTTGTGTCCGGCAATGTCATCCATGAGCCGACCTACTACTTGCACAGCCTTCACCATCTTGGGGTTGCTATATAACAACCAGTCAAAAGCATCTTTTGTTGCAATATCTCCCATTCCCAGCAACGACATCACCAATAGCAATTCAATACCGATGGTTGGTAATGCAATGGACATGTATTCCTCCATCGTCGGTATGTGGTTTTGGTGGAACCATTTGGCTTCCATGAAATATGCTCTCGCTTGTTTTTTCATCTAAGGAATCATTCTCATACATAAAGCTATTGTCAATATTCAAACTTTAATGTGTTTGCTGGACTAATATATGATAGTTTGTCATCCTTATCTAAAAACCTAATATTTTGTTGCCAGTGGATGGAACAAAAATGGCATTTGATTGACATAACGTTGAATGGCTTACCGCTTCTTTGGCATAGAAGAGCTGGTATGATCGTCCTTTTTTGGTCAACTCATAGCCAATTTCATCATACAAATCAAGAATTATCTTGTAACACTCTTGCATGTACTCTGGCAATTCACCGTTGGCTTTGACATCCCACCTAAGTTCAAGTTCAGAAAATATCACACTTGACCATAATTAACAGTTGATCAAATTAGAATAAGTACAGAATTGGTAACTAAGAGGAGCATCCAAGTGTGAAATGTACCTTTCAATTGCTTCTGTGAAGAGTTCTAATTCTTCCAATGTCCCATAGACATCATAGATGTCGTCGATAATGGAAACCACGCTCGCCACTTTGATTAGTATTTCCCTAGAGGCTTCATGCTCGGCTCAAAATAAACTCCCGACATCCAAAGATACATCTCCACAAGCCTATCTCTAGCAAATGGGAACTTCCTTTCTACATCTAGATCCTTCCACCACCTATGGGATACCAACAAATCCTATTTTAGGCAAACACATCATTGATAGAATTATAGAATGTGTTTAGACTGATAAGCCAAAGAGATTAACATTCCTTGTAACTTTTACAAACAATTTTTAGTTCAAATAAATTGAAATTGCATGAGTCAATCTATGATGATTTGGTGTTCATGGAATATCTAGCTACTTTAGACATGCTATCATGAAGTTAACCTTGTAAGGTTGCCGAGTTCCTTCTGGTGTTGCTTTTGCAAAAAGTTGAAATCAAGTTTAGCCAAGGAGATCAAGACTTCATTATGCGATGGCTCCTCTTGGTAGAGTGGAATGTAACACCTCGCCTCTAGCCTTGGTATTCCCTTGTAGATTGGCTGGTTTAGGGCATGATTCACTTGTTTTTTGAGATTAAGGCTTGCATTCCCTTTGTCAATTGTTTCGAGGTGAGCCATAGTAAAAGCAAGTGCATCGTTCAAAATATGATCGCCATGAAACTTTAGATGGCAAGCTTCAAATAGACTTAGCAATCCTTGCACATCGGTGCTCAGTGATTCATTGAAATTCCCTTTGCTGTCCTTGAACTTGTTAAAGATTTCTGAATTGCCAAACAAAAAGTGAGAAAAGATTCTATCATGAGATTCTATGAAAAAATCATGTTCAATAACTAGATCAATTCACAACAAATGAAAAAATGACGTACTAAACCAAGGAATTAGTATCGGACCAAAAAAAAAAAAAAAAAAAGGGATTAGTAGAAAGGGCTATTCACCTTAGAAAATTTGAAAAACATATAAAAAATTATATAGAGAAAATTGTAACTAATAAAGAAATAAAAAAAAATGGAGTGAACTAAACGTGTTAGTGATATTATGTGGCCACTCTAATCAATCAAATGGACCATCAACTAGTGTTTGCAATATAGTTTCACCAACTATTCAATCAAGGAGAATTAGAACATTACATACCACTTGAAATTGTGTAACCTTGTTGTCGCAACAATCGAAAGAGAAGAGTAACTGTGTGCAGGTCGTCTTCATCACCATGGTGAAATTCAAAATAGCTTCTATGGATTTGTTCCATCTGTTGATCTATCTCAATTTCAAAAAGGTAAGCAATTCCTAAGCGTTGGATCTGATCTATCAAGTTCAACTTTTGTGAAGGCTTATCCATAGCATCCATCAACATCTTCCTCACTTCTCCTTTCAATCTCTCTATTCGATCCTCTGCTATTGCATGAGAACCCTACAATTTATGTAAAATCGAAAGTTCAAAAAATAATTAGTGGAAAACTACATGAGTTTAGTATGAATGCAACAAATAGATTAGGTTGCCTATGACCCAATTGACCACGATAAATATGAATTGAATTACCTAAAAACTATTCCATGACTAGTTTTATTAATTGTGGAGAAACTCTTTCTTCATTCCTTAAGTCATATGTGCATGTCACGAGATTCACATAGAAATTTGAATCATGTAAGGACCAACCCATGCATTGAGTTTCAAATCAACTGGAACTTCTTTTCATTTTCTTTATCAAATGCTGTGGGATGGTGCCCAATCGTTCAAGATTATTATACTCTACGCTTCTGTATATAATCCAAGAAAAAGAACAACTTAAATGAATTTTTCTGAATATAATCCAAGAAAAGGAACAACTTAAATGCTACCGTGGAGTTGGAGTCACAAGTATATTTGAGAAAATAATCCCTCCATATGCCTGGATGAAAATTTGCTGAGCGGCGTTCAACGACGTGACTTGCTTCTTGAGCAGGAGAAGAAGATGGGATTGCTGAAATCTCAAGAGACATTTCTTTTTGGTTGTTATCCAAGCGACTGAGCAAATATAGACGAAGAGTACTAGAGGGTAGAGGCTTTTCTATGAGTGTCGAAACCTTATTGATAGGTATTTATAGGCTATAGCATCGTATGTTGGATAGGCACATAAAATGAGGAATAGAAAAGGCAAAGGTTTGTTTTCTCAAAATACGCTCTTTCATTAAATTTCAAGGTGGCCATGGAAATAGGCATAGCTCTCTTGGAATTCAATCCGATTATTGTGCGCACTGTCAGAGCTCCATTGTCGGTGGGTGGTCACTTTCACGGTACCGTCCCAACTTAAGGGAGCTTGTAAGTTCAGTCACAATTTTTAGGGTCACCATCTTGGTCACCTCAACGATCCAAAGTCCACAGTTGTGGGCCTTGTGGCCCTTGAGTGTCCATTGGACAACTCATTTGTCACACGTTTCTGATTCTTGTGGATAAGTTCCATGTCTGGTAGCTTTTAGGTTTCGTGACTTGCTCAAAGTTGTAACTCTGTCAACTTGATCGTCTCTCACCGAATTTCATCTTTTCCATGAGTGTCGAAACCTTATTGATGGGTATTTATAGGCTATAGCATCATATGTTGGATAGGCACATAAAATGAGGAATAGAAAAGGCAAAGGTTTGTTTTCTCAAAATACGCTCTTTCATTAAATTTCAAGGTGGCCATGGAAATAGGCATAGCTCTCTCGGAATTCAATCCGATTATTGTGCGCACTGTCGAGCTCCATTGTCGGTGGGTGGTCACTTTCACGGTACCGTCCCAACTTAAGGGAGCTTGTAAGTTCAGTCACAATTTTTGGGGTCACCATCTTGGCCACCTCAACGATCCAAAGTCCATAGTTGTGGGCCTTGTGGCCCTTGAGTGTCCATTGGACAACTCATTTGTCACACTTTTCTGATTCTTGTGGATAAGTTCCATGTCTGGTAGCTTTTAGGTTTCGTGACTTGCTCAAAGTTGTAACTCTGTCAACTTGATCGTCTCTCACCGAATTTCATCTTTTCCATGAGTGTCGAAACCTTATTGATGGGTATTTATAGGCTATAGCATCATATGTTGGATAGGCACATAAAATGAGGAATAGAAAAGGCAAAGGTTTGTTTTCTCAAAATACGCTCTTTCATTAAATTTCAAGGTGGCCATGGAAATAGGCATAGCTCTCTCGGAATTCAATCCGATTATTGTGCGCACTGTCGAGCTCCATTGTCGGTGGGTGGTCACTTTCACGGTACCGTCCCAACTTAAGGGAGCTTGTAAGTTCAGTCACAATTTTTGGGGTCACTATCTTGGCCACCTCAACGATCCAAAGTCCACAGTTGTGGGCCTTGTGGCCCTTGAGTGTCCATTGGACAACTCATTTGTCACACTTTTCTGATTCTTGTGGATAAGTTCCATGTCTGGTAGCTTTTAGGTTCTGTGACTTGCTCAAAGTTGTAACTCTGTTAACTTGATCGTCTCTCACCGAATTTCATCTTTTCTATGAGTGTCGAAACCTTATTGATGGGTATTTATAGGCTATAGCATCGTATGTTGGATAGGCACATAAAATGAGGAATAGAAAAGGCAAAGGTTTGTTTTCTCAAAATACGCTCTTTCATTAAATTTCAAGGTGGCCATGGAAATAGGCATAGCTCTCTCGGAATTCAATCCGATTATTGTGCGCACTGTCGAGCTCCATTGTCGGTGGGTGGTCACTTTCACGGTACCGTCCCAACTTAAGGGAGCTTGTAAGTTCAGTCACAATTTTTGGGGTCACCATCTTGGCCACCTCAACGATCCAAAGTCCACAGTTGTGGGCCTTGTGGCCCTTGAGTGTCCATTGGACAACTCATTTGTCACACGTTTCTGATTCTTGTGGATAAGTTCAATGTCTGGTAGCTTTTAGGTTCTGTGACTTGCTCAAAGTTGTAACTCTGTTAACTTGATCGTCTCTCACCGAATTTCATCTTTTCTATGAGTGTCGAAACCTTATTGATGGGTATTTATAGGCTATAGCATCGTATGTTGGATAGGCACATAAAATGAGGAATAGAAAAGGCAAAGGTTTGTTTTCTCAAAATACGCTCTTTCATTAAATTTCAAGGTGGCCATGGAAATAGGCATAGCTCTCTCGGAATTCAATCCGATTATTGTGCGCACTGTCAGAGCTCCATTGTCGGTGGGTGGTCACTTTCACGGTACCGTCCCAACTTAAGGGAGCTTGTAAGTTCAGTCACAATTTTTGGGGTCACCATCTTGGCCACCTCAACGATCCAAAGTCCACAGTTGTGGGCCTTGTGGCCCTTGAGTGTCCATTGGACAACTCATTTGTCACATGTTTCTGATTCTTGTGGATAAGTTCCATGTCTGGTAGCTTTTAGGTTCCGTGACTTGCTCAAAGTTGTAACTCTGTCAACTTGATCGTCTCTCACCGAATTTCATCTTTTAGGACAACATCCATATGAAGGCAAGGCAAACAAAGAACACCTCCTTCTCTGATATCTATCACTCTCCACATCTGGTCTTTTCACTTTGATATTAACCGTGGAAATATGTAACTAGAGAGACAAAAAGGGACATCAACCTCTTGCTTTGATATCATATGAGACTCAATTGTTCTAAAAATTTAAACTGTTAGATGAAAACGCAATTTAATATTTAATTATTTCTAGATTTGAGGAAGTTCTTAAATTATTTCATCTGAATTCTGGGACATAAAATATAGGGGTGTTCCTACGTTATTGGAGAAAGGATATATATAATTTGAAATAGGGAATGCAATGTTATTTATGTCACTTTTGCACGGACTTTTGTTTCATGGCTTCATTATGAAAGCCCTTTTTCTTGAAAATTCGATGTTCCAAAGTCAGCCTAATGTGATGCTCCGAATAACTTTCTCTTAAAATCAGGAACAACACCACGTGATAAACTCCTTTTTTACCTTACCGGGCATCACATCTGGTTGACTTTGGAACATCGCATTTTCAAGAAAAAAGCTTACATAATGAAGCCATGAAACAAAAATACAAGATGCAAAAGTGATATCATTATTGCATATATATAACCTGGGGACCAGTCATCTCACCGTTGCCCAAAAATGCCTATTTCTTTATTTCCTCATGTTAATCTATAGGTCATCAACTATACTTAAATGAAGCCTCATGGAATTGGCAACTCATGAAGATGATCACGATGATGTGCCACGTGTACGATGCCTGATCCATGCCACTAATGGTTGCTCACAAGATGCATCTATTAATTTTGGTCATGGTATTACGAGAGTGCTAGATTAATATTAGACTGAGCTAGATTAATATTAGATTGAGCTTGTTATTTAAACATTTTGGTACGATTTTGTGCACAATGCGTGTTGCTTGAGAATCTCTTGCTCATGGGTTGTGAATGGAAGATGGCAATATGACCCTTTAGTTAGGGTTAGATCCCACATATATCACAATAAGGATCATATTCTACTTTGAAGGTTGTTGTGTCATATAAGGATAGTATTCATAATTTCTCACATTAAAAGAGGAAAGAGAAATAATTACGATGATAAGAGGACCATGATTACTTAAATCTAATGAGTTGTGTATGGTTATGCAAAACAAAAACAAAAATTTGGTCAATCTTATTATAACACTCATTCTTAGACTTTTATTTTGCCTCATTGTAAAGCATAGGAGTTGAAACATATATTTGAAACTAAATCATCCCCATCCCAACCCTTCGAGAATGTGAGGATTCAAATCTCCCACCTCCGCATTCCTATGTGGGAATGGTGACCATTAAAGTAGATCCAGTGGTTTGATTCTTGTAATATGAAAAACTTGTAACTCCTACTTTCAAATAAAGCGATCTAACTTAGAAAATTACTGAATTCTTAACATCATCAAGATTGATCAGTGAAGATCATGACGCAGTATCTCGAGATGTGATAATTCAAACAAGTTGGATCTCAAATTAATTTGGTCAAACCGGGAAAAATGAGAACCTTCGGAATCCTTGATTTTATGTAATGATTCATACAAGTGAAGTTTCATAATGCTCAGGGTATATGTCTCATTCCACACCAACAAAAATTATCCAGCTTCGTGGAGCTCAACATCCAAGCTTTTCTTAGCCCACCCAAAACAATAAGCAAATGTAGAGGCTTGTTAAAGTACATTCTTTTAAAGAAAATAAGAAAGTTGGCAATCCTTGGCATAAATGTGATCTTGCATAGAATGATATCATAAATTAATGACTGATGGTTTGAGTTTGCATTTCCCTAGTACACATATTTCAACCCATTCGACTCTACTGGATTCTGAAAAAAAAAAAGAACTTTATCTGACTAACTTAAAATCAATACATTCTCTATTTTTTCCTCCTTTCGGAAACAATTTACTGACATGCTGTGATACACAAATGCATGACACTAGACTAAGACTTATGTCATTTATAACTACATTGAACTTGCGGCGGTAGTGAAATTGAAATTGCAATTGTGGGTTTAATTAGCTCAATTTCTATGTACTTTTTGACGTTGTCTGATAGAGTAAAAACAAAACGAACTGGGAGTTGCATTAGAACAGATTACACATAGTACATCTGCAGAGTTATTCTTCTTCTTCTAGTTAATCACACCGGTTGTGTGAGAATAAGTGTAATAAAAATACTAATGTTTTGATGATTGATCAATTAAATCCTAAATGTATTGACAAAGATGCAATCAAGTAGTAATATCATTGCCAATTACGTGTTAGACAGTCATACTCGATTATTACGAAATGTAGCATCACTTACCCACAATCAGATATAAAACATAAGAATCTTATCACCATTGAGTAAAGAACTTGGTTTTGGAAAAATCCAAAGTGTATGATTTCAGCTATTTTTGGAAGTTCAATATTTTTTAACTACTTCTTTGGAAGTTACTATTAAATTCTCACATCCATTATGAAATTCTCAATTTGAGTTCTTTGTCAAGCAAGAAATTTTTATCTTGAAAATAAAGTACGTGATAGTTTTCCTTTAAATTTTTATTCGAAATCTAACCTATGCATGACATATTGCCATATTGCCCTCAATTAAATAGAAGATAAACCATGAATGAAATGTTTTCTTTATCTTAAATTTCAAAAAATCATTACATGCATTGGATCTTCGTGGTATTATACATTCATGCACACCACGCACAATTTTACATGGGCAAATGGAGTCCTCACTCATTGAACAGAACAAATGTTAATGGAAATGCCGTCCTCCAATTTATATATCTATGCTGAACGAAGAAGCTACGGAGGTGGCTTGCTGTAGTGGTGGGAGAAGGAGCCCCTGTAGCAGCAAATGGGGTTGAGGCAGCAGAGACGAAAGGCAGGGCCGGAGAATGAGGATTGAAGGCAGCTGCTGTTGGTGGTGGAGGGAACGGCGGCAGCGCGACTAAGGAGGAGGGAGCCGATGCCATTGCCTTGTGGACAGGTTTTGGCCATATTCGGTGAGTTGGAAGCGATCTAAGCAAGCTACATTTTACAGAATAGACAGAGAGAGCTAGAGGGGACGAAGGCAAAAACCATGGAGGATAAAAGCGTAAAATAAAAAATAAAAAATTCGAACTGAATAGAACCGTTGACACCTCTAAAAATAGAAGATTTTTAAATCTAACAAAGCATGGTCATAACAAACTCATATTATCTAGCAAACAAAAAGGGACTTTATAAGTAAATTTTGTGTTGTGATTGAAAGTCTATAGTATAAAAAGAGGGATAGAGGCAACGGGTAAATCTGAACTTTTGTAAAAAAATTAATTACTTTTTTTTTTTTTTGGGGGAGGCGAGGGGGCAGTCGAGTTCTTGAATTTCAATTATTAGTTTTGGCAATGACTATTGTGAAGGAAAGAAAGGACTAATCACGATTTAGTGAAATTTAATGGGTGCTTTAAAAAGTCCGTACACGGAATTTCTCGTACTTCTTTATTTTGTGTGAACAGTACATGATTTCTCGTACATTAATTTTCAAAAGAGCATAAAGTTTCGCCATCCTATGCCAGTGAGGATAATTTAATTTTCTTTGCCTGGAGAAAAAAAAGCAAACAAGAGAAAGATTGCTGTTCTTTCTTTACATGAAAAGTACGACGCACGATATAAGCTCGTTGCGATAGGTAATCATATCTAGATTAACTCCATTAAATGCCACGATGGCATCCTATTGGGCCGTTCAAATTGAAAGAATGAAATAACTATTTCTTGAAAATTTTTAAAAAAGAGAGTTTGAAATGAAAGGTCAAAAAACAAAAAAAAAAAAACAAAAGGCAAATCTAACAAAAGCATAGGAGCCATGACAAAAAGATATAAGGGGGTAAAAGGGTCAATCTACTCTATCTTAAAAGGAACTGGGGTCTAATTAGTCCAAAAAGAAGGCATCTGATGTCCACCCAATGCGTCACCCCGCTAGTCCTTCATAGGATCCAAACAGACTGCCATAAAACTAGACTAATCAAGCCACAAAAGGATGTGGGGCCAATTCGCCCTATCCCTTGGCTACCCAAATAGTAGTAGTAAACTTTAAGAAGACTACCTCACTCTCTACTGCATCTCAGTAGCAAGAAGGAGTCCGAATCGTGTAGGGTGGAAAGCCATACCTAGGGGCCTAAAAAATAGTTAATAACAACAAATGAAATAAAATTTCAGTAAGTCAAAATCCTAAACCTCAGTCAAGATATCAATTAGCCTCAGGAGTACCTAACATATTCATCCATCATAGTCAATAACTAACAATTAAATTGATTCGCAAGAAATCTTACCTCATAACTGCACATACCCTACAGGATATAAATTTCACACATGCTAGCAATAATGCAATCGGGCATTCATATAATCAGCACACAACTCATAATATCTCATACACGATACTGTCATGCATATTCTGATTTTTATGGCCCTTAGGCCATGGCACAACTCGAAGGTTGGCTATTTTCTGGCATGACTAGGCATTGTCCTACCCCATCGGACATGACATCGTCTAGAACTCCGACCATAGACGGCTTTCCTATATGGAGCACTGGTCCGGCCCAACCGCAATTCAACATTTGGATACTCACTGGGAATCCAATAAATCAAATATCATCTCCCCAAACTCTTGATAGGAGATAGGTTCATTTAATGTGGCCACACAAACGTCTCAAATTGCACAATCATTTTATTTCTCAACATAAACATGATCCAACCAATAAGGAATATGCATAAAATCAATATTTAAACCAAGCCAATAATACATATAATGCCCACTTATCGCCCTATTGTGATAACCTAATAGTTCATTATAAATAATTAACATAAATAAGATTTAACCCTAACTAATTATTATTATTAAAACTAAATAATTAACACAAAAATAATTATTAATTATAATTAATTAGCACAAATCGCAGTTACACTATAATTGATTAACACTAAGCAAGATTAGTGAAATTAACCATCACTAATGATAGAAAAGAGGAGAATTTGGAAAATGTATTATGTTTATTCAAATTGAAAATGTACAATTACAAGAATCTGTTTATAATGTAAGAATGAAAAAGAAGAAAAAGAAATAATATATAGAGAATCACAATTCCCTATTCACGAAATCAATTAGAATCAATTCCACTATGAAGATCAATTATAATCTTCAATTATATCTTCAACACTCCCTTTCAAGCTGATGGCTTGTATATGTCAAGGGCACCTAGCTTGCTTAATAAGTATGCATGTTGTCTCTAACTTAGTGGCTTGGTGAAGATATTAGCTGGTTAATCAACAATTCCAATTCCCTTTGTTACGAGAACTCTTTTTGTGATCTTGTCTCGAGTGAAATGACAATCAACCTCTATATGCTTTGTCCTTTCATGGAAAACCGAATTTGCCGCCAATTTGAGTGCAGCATTGTTGTCACAAGACAACTCAGTCGGTCCATTCACCTACAATCCGAGGTCTGAAAGTAATCCTCGTATCCAAATTATTTTGTAGGTAGTTTTTGCCATGGCTTGATATTCTGATTCGGCTGATGACAATGATATAGTTGACTATTTCTTCGTCTTCCATGAGATTAGTGAATCTCCCAATTTAATGTAGAATCCAGTGATGGATCTCTTAGTCATTGGACAAGTAGCATAATCCGTTTCACAAAAGGCTGTCATCTTTATATAACAGTCACGAGACAGAAATATTCCAAAACCTGGACACCCCTTGAGATACTTCACAACCTTTAGAGCTGCATTCATATGGGATTGTTTCAGATTATGCATGAATTTTTTGAGTATTGGACTACATAACATATATCATGTCTCGTCATGGTGAGATATATCAATTTTCCAACAAGTTGCTAATATCCTGATGGATCCTTGAGTAATGGGTCCTCAATGGATAAAGCAGCATTCATATCATATTCATGAGTAGTCAACTTGCTATTTTGCTCAATTGGTATAACAGTAGGTTTACAGCCTAACAATCCTGCTTCTGAAATGATTTCCAGGATAAATTTCCTCTAGCTAAGACTAATGCCTTTATCAGAACGAGCGATCTCAATACCAAGAAAATATTGCGCAGTTCCAAATCCTTGATATGAATGTAGAGTGCAAATATTTTTTGAACTTTGCAACATGAGACTCATTATTTCCCATCACAAGTATATCATCAACATATATTAATAGATAAATTGATGAGTTACCTGAATTCCATGTAAACAAGGCATAATCATGCTTGGAATCTTGAAAACTTGCATTAGTTAATGCAGCAATAAATTTGGCATACCACTGTCTAGATGGCTGTTTCAATCCGTACAATGATTTGTGCAGACAACATACCCGAGACTCCCCCTGTCTGCGTAATTCTTGTGGAAGGTCCATATAAATTTCTTCATCTAGATCACCATGGAGGAAAGTGTTGTGGACATCCATTTGATGTAGCTTCCAATTTCAAATGGCAGCAATGGATAAGAAAGATCAGACAGTGACTTCTTTTGCAACAAGAGAGAAAGTTTCATGATAATCGAAACCTTCCTTTTGAGTAAATCCCTTGGCCACTAGTCGAGCTTTATAACGTTCAACAGAACCATTTTCCTTGAACTTGATTTTATACACTCATTTAAATTCAATTGGTTTTCGGTTTGGAGGTAATGGGACAATGTCCCAAGTACGGTTCTCCATCAGTGCATTAAGTTCCAAGTCCATGGCATGTTGCCACCAAGGATTACTTGATGCTCCTTGAAAAGAAGACAGTTCCTGTTCTTTTGAAAGACGGCTGATGCAACACATTTGCTCTAGTGATAGCCGATTAAAAGAAACATATGAGGAGACCGGATATTTTGTACCTGAGGAACTTAATGCTGAGCAAATATAGTCTTTAGTCCATGTAGGTGGCTGAGTTTGTCGTCCAGAACGCCAAGGTTGTTCAACTACGGTATCTTCAGGTACTGAAGGAATATGTTCCAGTGAACCTGCGGCTATTGAAATTTCCTTAGATAATGTTGGAGGTGATGTTTGAGGCTCAACTTCGGATGACACTAGAGAAATATATGTTTCTTGTGGGATTGGTATGGATTGCTCCGGGGCAACAAATAAGTACCGCGACGCCATCAATAAGTCCTTTTCACATAGAAAAGGTCGGCAGCCTTCTGATGACGAAGTTGCAAAAGAGATCATATTTTTGAATGGGAATGTATCCTCGTGAAATATGACATCTCTACTTACAAAGAAGCATCCTATAGAAATTTCCATAACCCTGTATCCTTTATGAAGTGAAGGATATCCCATGAAAACACATTGTGTAGCACGAGGGGCCATTTTGTCTATAGGGCCTATATTTGTCGCATAGCATAAGCAGTCAAATACTCAAAGATGATCATTTTCTGGTTTTTTGTTGTACAGCATTTTGAAAGGAGTTTTCCCGCCAAGGATTCTAGTTAGCATGCGGTTAATTAGATAAGCTATTGTGACCACACAGTCTCCCCAAAAAGCTTCAAGAATAAAGGCTTGATATTTTAATGCACGAGCTACTTCTAAAAGGTGTCTATGCTTACACTCAACAATTCCATTTTGTTGTGAAGTGTAAGTACGAGAACTTTCATGAAGTATTCCTTGTGAAGATAGGAATTTGATGCAATCAGAAGTAAAGAATTCATGTTCATTATCAGTACGAATGCGCTAGACAGATTTATTGAATTTATTTTTGACTAAATGAATGAAATTCAATAAGTGAGTAAAGGTTTGAATTTTCAATTGCATGAAGTATACCCAAGTTGCTCATGAATAATTATCAACAATTGTAAGGAAGAAACGGGAACTATCACGATGAGGGGTATGATAAGGACCCCAAATATCCATATGGAGTAAGGAGAAAGGTTTATCAGCCCGAGACATAGGAAATGGTGCCCGTGATTGCTTGGTTAGAGGACATACTGGGCATTTAGGATCCAGAAATCGTGCACTATGACCTGATCTCTAATGAAAAAGGAGATTTTTATTCTTATTGATGGCATTACAAGAAATGCTTTTATTTAATGAATGTAAATCTTCAGGAGAGTCAATCTAGAAATATAATCCTTGTGCAACACTACCCAAGCTCATCATTTTGCCAGTCGATTGGTCCTGAAAGAAGCGATTATCGAAATTAAATATGGCATGGGAGGAATTATTTGCACAGACTTTAGAAACGGATAGCATATTGAATTCGAAGTCAAGAATGTATAAGACATTTTTGAAGGTAAAGTCTAAGCCAAGATGAATAGTTCCAATCTTGGTAACTGTGATGACATTTCCATTTGGAAGACTTATTGATATGGGAGCCTTTGTTTCTCTATCCATATGAGAAAATAGATGCTTATGATATATTATGTGGTCACTAGCCCCTGTATCGATTATCCATGCATCAACCGAAAAAGAATTTTCCTTGTTAAGAAAAATACATGAGAATCCTGCACCTTCATCGTCGGTTTTGAGCTGATTTAGAATTTGAACAATATGTCAATATTGATCCTGAGTAATTGTTTGATGTGCCCCATCAATCCTTTGTGTGGATACCTGATAAACTGAAGATTCTTTTTCTTTTTTAATTTTTTTTGTGGGTTTCCCATGTAATTTCCAACAGGTATCAATGGTATGATGAGGACGTTTACAATACTCATAATATTTATTTTTGGATTTACCATTTTGCTCATTTACCTTTTTTGATGACGTGGCACTACGTGATTCGTAGGATCCCTTATAAATAGGTGCTGACGTGGCCTGATATAGGCCCTCGAATTCGATCGAATAGATGGACGATCCAGGGCCGTCCATCCAAGCGTGCGACGATCTAGAGTTGTCCATCCATGCGCAATGATCTGGGCCATTCATCATGGTCCATTGATCTGGACCATCCAGCTCCATCTTCTGATCTAGGCCTTTTGATGATACGCGACGATCCCAGCCGTCTGTGCGGAACACCCTAGGGTTTTCTTCAGTTTTCTTTCTTGCCGCAGCAACAATAGAACCCATTTTGGAGCTTGGGTTTCCTTCAACAATTCTGCCACCTCCTCCGACGGTGCCCTTGCCGGAGCCAACACTAGGAGGAAACACGGCGAGGCTCATCCCTTCTCCTCCTTGAGTCTATTCATCGTTGGTAAGTCGTTGGTTTTCCTCCTGAACAACCAATTGAAAAATCCGACTGAGTGGCAATGGAGGGTCCATTGCGAGAATCTAAGATCGAAAACTAGAGAAGGACTCGTTTAAGACAAGTAAAAATCTTGTAGCTTTCTCCCGTTTTTTTAATTTCTTTGTACTAATTCAATGTGCTTTCGGGTCCTTGCAGGTGCTCCTCGATCGCCTCGAGCTTATTCCACAGGGCAGAAAGGCAGTTAAAGCAATTGGTAACCATAAGGTTCCCTTGCTTCATTTTTGTTAGGGCTCGCTTTATTGTGAAAAGTTTCACCCTGTCAAGTCACCCATACATCTCGCAAATGCTGTCCCAGAATCGCTTTGCGTCTTCCATCGGTGGGAGCCCAGCCGCAACATCGAGGATGAGGCAGTTGTCGATCTAGGTACGCACTAATTGATTGCACCTCCTCCAATGTCTCTGATTGCGTTCATCGGTCAGAAAGGGGATGGTTCTATCAAGGAAACCGTCTTTATCCTTGGTGACGAGTGTCCGTTGAAGATCCTGAGCCTAGGTATTGTAGTTGTCTTGGCCAATTAGTTGTAGGTTGATGAGGTGAAGTTCCGGTCTGTCGACCAGTGAGGTGTAGAGGGGATTGCCAATTTCGGGACAACCGCCACTGATGAGAAGGGGATACGGCAGAAACCCGGGCGGCGGATGAGTCGGGTAGGGATTCATTCCCTGATTCGGAATGGATCTGGATCTGGGTTTGTGACCCGGACTTGGCTGACCCAAAACATTAGTCGAGTTGCCCTCTCTTGAGATGGGCTAGCTTCCGAGACCTAAGGTGGGCCGTCCTCCAAGGCTCAAAGTGGGCTGATCTCCGAGGCCCAAATGGGCTTCTCCTCCTTGTGGATATTGGACCCGCGGCTGTCCCGATCCAGTGCCCTACTAGGCTTGGACAGGATACCAATGGAATGTAAGAGGCCATTGAATGGGCCCAATGATTTGGCCTGAAGTAGAAAGTGGCTCTTGATTGGATGCAACAATATCCAACGGCAATGTGGGTTGTTCTTGGGGAGTTTCCCCAGTTGAGGATTTCTGAGTATTGTCTGTCATGGCAAATTTGAATTCCTAATCACTTTGCTGATTTGTTTTGCAGGATGAGGAGCCACAACAACTCTTCAGAAAAGAAACGAAGGCAATTCTAGAATTTGCGAAAGCTAGGTCAAGAATGAAGGCTCTAATACCATGACAGAAAAGAGGAGAATTGGGAAAATGTATTATGTGTATGCAAATTGAAAATGTACAATTACAAGAATCTATTTATAATGTAAGAATGAAAAAGAAGAAAAGGAAATAATATACAATGAATCACAATTCCCTATTCACGAAATCAATTAGAATCAATTCCACTGTCAGGATCAATTATATCTTCAACAACTAATCTTAATTAAATTTAACTAACCATTTAATCCAGATTAGTCCTAAACTAATATGTCCCTAATCGAGATTAACACACCAATCAAGAGATTAAAGCGTTAATTATTGGTTTGCGGCGGCAACAGCATGGGCACGATGGCAGCGGCAAGGGCAATTCATGGCTACCAAGGTAAGACGGGAATAGATCTCGTTAGGGTGCGCTCCAATGAGGAGGATACCGAGGGAGAGAGTGACATGGACGGAAGCTTGGCTTCCTTGACAGTGAGCGACAGCTCACGGCAATCCTCCGGCGGTGGTGAGGGTGGCGTGAGATGGCTAGTCGCTATGGTGATGTGGTGGCCAGCTCAATGGGGAAAGTAGAGAGAGAGACGCTGAGAGAGGGATCGAGAAAGAGAGAGGGACGGGCGGACTGTGGTGGTGGCTCGGGTGTGGCTTGCAGTGGAGGACGGCGACTTACGAGCGGTCTTGTGTCTCATAATGGCTCTGGCGAACAGGCAAAGCTGCTAGGCGGCTGGTTCGGTGAAAGCATGACCGAGAGAGAGAGGAACTGAGAGGGTAAGGAAGCGGCTGGTGTCAACTAGTGGTGTGTGATTTGATTCACGGGAGGCATGTGGGTGAGACGTGGCTACTTGGTGGGCAACGTGAGGTGACGGTGATGGCTGATAATGGTGGCGTGCAGTCAAAACCGAAGCGAGATAGCATAACTAGAGGAAAAGAAGAAGAGAAGAAAAGGAAGAAGAAGATGGAAGGGGGGAGAAAGAAGTGTACATGCAGGTGTAGGGGAGAAGCTGCGCCGGGAGAGAGAGAGAATTAGAGCCTAATACCATCATTCCTCTGAGCTAGCGTAGTTTTCATTCCCATTTTGTCTCTTGTGCATTAATGCTAAGGGCATTTTGGTCATTTCAATTTTTGGACACAAACTTGCCCATTTGTCGTTGGGTGAAAAATCAAAAAGCGGGTCAAGGAATCTGACATAATGAATAGTAACAGCTTGCAAGATCGTCGGGCTCAGTTTAGGCCAAAATTGGAATTGGGTTCGAAAAATAGGCTTGGAAATTGATCAAACTTGGTGTTGGGCCCACTTTGGGCTTGCGTGGGGCCCAATGCACCCTACCTGGCCCATTCTCTCATGCCTTCAACTTCGGCCGGTTAAATCCCTTTTCCAATGTTCTAGAGTGAACTAACACTTTTGGGGATTAATGAGGCAATATCTAGCATTTTAGTTTTGATGTCCCAAAAAACTCGATACTTGAGATTGGATTAAATCATGGCTAAGTTCAATCAGTTGCAAATTTAGTACGTTTCATACGAACGGATGGCTTTTAGGAGTTACGCATATTCAACCCATGGTTAAAATAATATTAATCTACATTTAAATTTCATCAATTCATGGATGACTTTGGTTGTCATGTAATTGCAAGAAATCGATTGCTTGACTCTCGTCAATCTCTATGGTTGAACTGTCAATCCATGATCGACTTCTTTGGTTGCATATACTTGAATTCTTAATAGCCTTTCCTCTTTGGTTAGTATCTCATGAGTGATCAGTTTAGAGCGAGATTTAACTAATAATGCATTGACAAAATAATCATTCATATATTTCAAAATAGATTGAAAATTTAGAACATGACATCATGATCCTGAGAAAAGTGATGCCAGATTATGCTTGACAGGATATTTCTATCTGACTCTGCTAAGCTTCAGTTCTCTCTCACTTGAGGTCTGTCTCATCTTATATTAAACCAACGGTAGGTCACCAATCATTGAAATAATTTTTCGCTTGTTGAGTGGATGCTTATCCTTATATTGAAGAAAATATTCTTGCGAACTTTTTGGAAGTTCAAATTTTTGCTTTGTCACTTGTATTTTTCAACATTATGACAAATTGCACACTTTGTTAGAGCGGCAATACGGAAGTAGTGTCGTTTGAATGACACTTAATCCATGCCAATATGATAGTTGCTCAAAAGATGCACTTATTATCTCTTGATTATTATTAAATTAAGCTTCTTGTTTAAACATTTTGGTATGAGTTTGCGATAAGGATAGCACTCCCTACTTTATAGGTTGTTGTATCATATAAGGATAGTATTCCTAACTTCGTGGGTGAAGCTCAGCGGCTTTATTGATCAATGATTTTGCACATTCATGAAAGTTTGTTATAATCTAGCTACATTTTGCTCATCTATTGTTTTAGATTTTCGTACTAGTGGTGTCTTCTAAGTGTGATACAACGCAACATGAGAATATCATTGCCTTTCTTTTCTCTTCTTTTGTGGATGAAAATCGATCGATTTGGTTTACCCAAAAAATGTTATCATTTCACCTTTGGAGACATTTCTATCAAGTGGGCACTCAATAAATGAGCAAACTAAGAATAATGAATTCATTTCATGTCAAGTCAGTTAGTTTGATGCTTATTGGATAAGCTCAACATTATTTCTTATAAACCGACTCGATGTATGCCAATTACAATACACGAGAGAAATAAAAACCATTGTAAGAAAAACGTAGTTACTTTATCCGATAAGTAGCTTATGGTCGATCGAGAGAGAGAGAGTTTGTGATAATGAAATACTTTGCATTACTCTAGGACAAAAAATGAAAAAGCTCTGTCAGACTCATTGAAATAGATACATTCTTTATCTTTTTCCTCCTCTTAAAACTATATAATGAAATATTGTAAAAATTAATTTCACATGACAAGTGCATGACACTAGACTAAGACTTATGTCATTTATAGTTAGATCAAACAGAGAGAGTTTGCGATAATGAAATTCTTTGCATTACTCTAGGACAAAAAATGAAAAGGCTCTATCAGACTCACTGAAATAGATACATTCTCTATCTTTTTCCTCCTCTTAAAACTATGTAATGCAATATTGTAAAAATTAATTTCACATGACAAGTGCATGACACTAGACTAAGACTTACGTCATTTATAGCTAGATCAAACGGAGAGAGTTTGTGATAATGAAATACTTTGCATTACTCTAGGACAAAAAATGAAAAGGCTTTGTCAGACTCACTAAAATAGATACATTCTCTATCTTTTTCCTCCTCTTAAAACTATATAATGCAATATTGTAAAAATTAATTTCACATGACAAGTGCATGACACGAGACTAAGACTTATGTCATTTATAGCTAGATCAAATAGAGAGTTTGTGATAATGAAATACTTTGCATTACTCTAGCACAAAAAATGAAAAAGCTCTATCAAACTCATTGAAATAGATACATTCTCTATTTTTTTCCTCCTCTTAAAAGTGGCCCGGACCCCGGGCACGTGTAAATTAGTTTTTCGAGACATGTCATATGATCCCTTTTCCGGCCCCGAAACCAATCTAGATGGTGGAATTCTCCGGACCGCCTTCTTGATTAAGAAAATGACAAAAGAAGAAGAATTTTCTAGAAACCCTCATTAATGTTATTGGATAATGCTTATCATTTACTTTTCAAAGGTCATGATGGTGGTCAAAAATATCTTGGGGGCTATGATAGAGATGGATTACACATGGCCCAATCGGAGGGCGACACCCAAACCCTCATCATGAGCATATAGAATTTTAGAGACTTAGTTGGCAAGTTAGGTGACTCCCTAGTCAAACTTCCATAAATGCCAATAAATGAGGGGAAACAAGTGGGCCAATAGGAAAGTGAAAGGCAGGCCATCGTCGATGACGTCTACTCATCAGACCACCAAGTAGAATATTTAGCCATGCCTAGTCATCCTTAGGTGCAATTATTGAGGAAAATAGGCTTACCACTTAAGGATTCTAGGCAGGCCACTTGGAAAGAGATGATTGGATGGTTAGAAATGCAATGATGAGCTCGGGGACTATAAATAGGAGAAGCCTCTCCTCCTCCCTTATCATTTGCACCATCCTCCTCCTTCCTCTTTCCTCCTCCCTTGGCCGCCCTGTTCCTCCTCACGCCCACTCTCTCCTTTAATTTTCAAGGAAGCCGCTTTCTCTCTATCAAGTAGCTTCTCTAGTCTTGTGAGGTTTGTCCAAGTAAGTAGAATCTCTTACTTCTCCCTAGTATGATCATTTCTATCATGAGAACTAGACGGTCTTCTCTTGTTGAATCGTGATTGTATGGGAGATTATGTGTATATTGGTTCATACGTGAATCTTATGCATGTGCGTGATTGTTTCACGACCGAGATGATGCCATGGTTTGTCATTGGTGGTCAACGCAAGTTGGGAATGCCCAAAAGCCATAAAGCTTGAGTCGGCAATGAAGTGTCGGAACTCAAGTCTTGCGCGGTACGAGGATCGCCCAAGGCCACGAGGTCTTGGATCGACATCAAGACATGCCGATTCCTAGTCTTGTTTGGTACGAAGATCACTCAAGCCCACAAGGTCTTGGTTGGCATCGAAGTATGCCAAGCTCATGTCTTGGATTGGTGCAAGATCCTTATTACTTAGCGTTTGAGCCAAACCTCGGACTTAAAATTATTATGGCGTCATTAGACTCGAGTTATAGAAAGCATAGCACGCATGATTATGTATGAGCATGACGTTGTTATTGAGTCATGAAAGAGTCGGCTTAAGGAAAGGATGAGAACCGGCATAAGTGATGCATTTGTGAGATCACCCCATGGAAGATGGGAAAGATGATGATACCCCCACAACGGGATGTCCCGAGTAACACCTGGAAGCCTCAGAAAGCTGGCCCTGACAAGCCTCGGTCAGAGTTGAGAGGGCCTAGTTGAGTCAGGACAACGTCAACTGGTACCCCCACAACGGGATTTCCCGGGTAACCCCCTGAAGCCTCGGGAAGCTAGCCCCGAAAAGTCTCAGCAAGAGTTGAGAGAGCCTGGTTGAGCCAAGACGATATTGATGTAGCTAGTATTAACACTGAGAGGGGGGTTGAATAGGTGTAGAGGAAGTTTACGCGCAAGTAATATCGATCTATTGCAATCAACAAACAGAAATTAAATAGAGAGAGTAGAGAAGATTGCAAACACAATTTATAGTGGTTCGGCTTTAGACAAGTCTATGTCCACTCTCCAGGCGATCAGCCAATAGGCTGGATTTTACTATATGATTAAAGGTGATTACACACTCTTGAGTGTTAGCACTTGGTGATGATATGTCTCACAAAGTCACTATTTTTGGTAATTCACTAGGATCACTCGGTTACGCTCTTTTTCAGACAACTAGTGAAGAATTAAATCAGCCTTGGAATATATTTATCCACCCTAGTCTCTTAGGTCTCATCCTATCCTTGTATACTCTCCAAGCCACACTCGACCGTTGGCTCTTTCCTTGAGAGTTTTCTCTTTCATTTCCTGGACAGACTTTATAAGGAAAGTCTTTTTGACCGTTTGAGGTAGATTGGATCCCCTTGGATTATGTTCGCCCATACAATCAGAATCTGGGCTTCCATAAGTATTCTATTCTTCTTTGGAAATTGTCCGTTGATTGATCCTGCCAATCAGTTTGATACAACAGAATCAATATAAATAAAGTAAGTGAAATACTTGACCGTTGGTGATTTTATCCTATAGGTTCATCTTAAGTCTGATGGTCTTAAGTTCTGAATTTGTCTAGATTTTCAGTTTGGTTCGTTCAGACTTAAAATCTCAGTTTGGTTCGGTCAAACTTAAATCTCAGTTTGGTACAGTCAGACTTAAATCTTAGTCTGGTACGGTTAGACTTAAATCTCAGTCTAGTACGAGTCTTCCGTTTGCTTCATCCAGACTCAGAGACTTTCTATGCTTCTTTGTCTGCTTTATCCAGACTCATAAGCTTTCCATTATCTGCATAGCGGCTTGTGCGTTTTTCACTAAGTTACTCAATAAACACGTTAGTAGCCTTTTGATTTATTTTGCCATCTTCAAAACATCATAAGGGATTTCCCTAACAATCTCCCCCTTTTTGATGATGACAAAACAATCTCTGAATATGCAGATGTGTAATTATGCTTTTTAAATATATCGATAAATCAAAGCATCATAAGCACATAATGCAATCTCCAAAATTTTATATACATATTTTCTCCCCCTTTTTGACATAATCAAAAAGCGATAACAATGCAAAAGGGTGTCACGTGGAGAATAAATTCACATAATATCTTTAAAAATATATGAGGCATGAAACACAAACTTTAAAGATATCATGTTGATACGAATATAAAGAATATTCAATATAGCTCATATATATCAACAAAAATTTGCCAATGATCACGAACTTTTTGTCTTAATAAAATGATAATATAATTAAGTGATCTGCTAATGACAAAAAGTGATGGAAATTGATGATATACTAACCGAATTATGTAAGACACAATTTACCTTTTCTTACCATAATAATCAATGTCAAGATCAATTCAAAAAAATCTGCCATATTTGATCAATGCTCCCCCTCAATTTGTTGCATTTTCGAAATGATCACGATTCTCCATTTCTTTTTATATTTACTTTCTCCCCCAAGTCTTCATGACAGTATTTGCGATAATACTTATCGTGGCTTGTGCATGTTCAACAAAATGCTGTCCATTTATTTCCTTTGTAGAAACAACGACTGCACTATGCTCTTGCTTTTGAAATTTGAGGTAGAAGTTTGTTTTCTCCAATCAAGCTTGCCTCAAATTTAATCTGCACAAACTTAACAAACTTTTTGCACAAATGCACTTTCAATAATTTGTGAGAATTTTGTGCAATGAGTTGAGCTTTCGAAAATAGTATAAAATCTCCATAATTTCGGATCAAGCTTTCCCAACCTCATATGGAAAGATTTTTTGCCACCTGCAAATCCTTGCAAAATAAATAATAATCTTTGCAAATTATAGAAAATATCACGTACATACCTTCCTTCAATTTGCTGATCAAACTTGCCTGATATAAAATATCTTCTAAGATTATAGCAAGTGAATCCCAAAATACAACAATATCTTTCAAGATTAAAGGGATTTCCCTAAGCATAAATTTCAAAAAGATATTATTGATGCAATATGCAAAAACGAAGTAGAATTTTTATCACATGCCAAATCAAGTAATAAAAATGTGTAATATCTGATGAGATTTTTTGCAATATAAATCACACGTGAGTCATCGAAATCATCTTGAACCATAAAAAATTTGTGTATAATTTTGGAAGGCAAGATGATAAAGATGGAATATTTTATGTCCTTACCCAATGTATATATTTATATATACCATTGATTTAGAAACATATCTCATCAATCATCGCTTGAGATATTCTTCGATTGCCCAATGATTTGCATAGATTTTTGCAATCATTCTTCTTTTGTAAAATTTCCTGCAGCAAGCTCTTTTTCTTTTGGTATCCATGAATTTGGATCCTTCTTTCACGTTAGAGTACAAATAGGAAATCTTCAAAGATACTCAAATATTCATTCCACGCTCGACACAAAAGAGAATTCAAGGGAAAATATCTCGCATGATAATATCTCATAAAATAGAATTTCTCTTTGCAAAATATAACAAAATGAGATAGCATAAAATCCGATCAAATAATCATGATTATCTCTAAGCAGGATATTAAATTAATCACACGTATCAAATTCCAACTCACAAAACTACCAAAAATATATCACACTATTCTTCCTTCAATATAACCAATTATATAATATAATTATTATAAAATTTGAATCAACCAAAGCATAAAAAGAACATTATGCACAAACAAATTCTCACTTCCTTACCTTTATTACCTGCAAGAAAACAACTTATCTTTTCTTTGGTACCCAAATGAATTTGGGTCCATTTCGGTTAGAGGAAGCATCAAATTTCCAATTGACTTACTTGGATTTCTTCCAATCAAGTAGACATTGTTGCTTAAAGTGATTATGATCACCACAATTCGAGCAATTAAAATATTGAGATCCAATAGGCTTCACAAATTGCTTACCAAAATGACTTCGATAATGGTGGATCAAAGGTTTGTGCCGCAATCTCTCCTTTACTTTTGGAAAATCATTATTGATCTCACTGTCCTTCTCATAACCGAGACCAGATTTGTTGTAGTACAGCATTTGTATGGAGAGGACATGCCCCAATGTCTTTGAGCCAATAGAAAATTTCTTGCAAATTTTTGGAATTTCTTCCTTATAGGAATCATTTTCCTTTTGCAAAAATCTTTCTCTTCCTTAACAAAAGAATTCTCCTTTTCCAGCTCAACGATCCTTGTCTCATTTGTAGAATTCTTCTCTCTCAATTTAGAGATATTCTTCAACGCTTTCTTATGTTATGCGCATAACTCTTCAAAAGGATCATCATTATCAAGAATAAGATTTAAACATGTTACCTTGTCTTCTTCAAATTCAATGCCCACCATTAAGCATAAATCCTCATCATTGCTAGATTCACACTCGATGTCGCTCTACATCTCGGCTTTCTTTGTGGATTTCTTCCCTTTCAAATTGCTTCTTTTTCTCACAAGATGTTCAGATTTTTTGATCAACGACCTCATCTCCTCATTGTCATCCTTTTTATCTTCCTCAAAATCTGCCTCATTAAAATCAGCATTAGATTTTAAAGCAATTAACTTATTACCTTCTAGATTTTCATCATTTATACGTTCCGCTTCATAAGATTGCAAAGTTCCAATAAGTTCATCAACAGATAAAGGCGAAATCCTCAACGTCTCGCGGATTGAAGTCTTGACATTGTTCCAATCCTTCGATAATCCTCTCAAGAGCTTGTTGACCTTCATTGGTCCTAGGACAGGTTGTCCTTGATATGCAAGCCCATTTACTATATCGGTAAATCTGTTGAACATATCTCCTATGGACTCCCCCTGTTTCATCTTGATGGATTCATGTTGACCAAGTAAAATATTTACTTTGGTCTCTTTTACACGATCAGTCCCTTCATAGGTAACGTGCAGCCTATCCCATACTTCCTTCGCTGTTTCACAAGAGGAAATTCGAT